>CM022538.1:8342378-8820992 GCA_012273795.1 Dendrolimus punctatus
TGTCTTTTTAGATATAACCTCTGCATACGACAATGTCAATCTCCATTTACTCAGGCAGAAAATGCTCAAGCTGAGTTTCCCTGCGAGGATTGTCAACATAGTCATCAAAATGTTCATAGAGAGATCAATCTCATTCCGCGTTTCGGGAAACGACACCACTCCTCGCCTTGTTTGGAAAGGTTTACCTCAAGGTTCGGTCCTTAGTCCCCTCCTCTACAATATTTATACTGCAGATCTTATCTGTTAACTGCTTTTGCAAAGTCCTTCAGTATGCCGATGATATTGCTCTGTATGCTACCTCTAATTCCTTCGTCGATGCCTGTAATCGCCTTAATTCTGCTCTGTATTACCTTAATACATGGCTTTTAGAGCACGGTCTGTCCTGTCTGCTTCAAAAAGTTCAGCTGTAGTATTTTCTCGCAAAAAAATCATCCCTGATCTAGACATTCCATTAGTAATCAACGTGTTCATATTTCTAATTCTGTCAAATTTCTAGGGGTTATCCTCGATTCTAAACTTTCCCGGTCTTCCGGTCATCTTAATTATATTTTGTAATAAAGCAGAAAAAAATCTTAATGTAATTAGAGCTCTATCAGGTGTTAGATGGGGATCTCATCCCTACTGCCAAAAGTTACTTTACATTGCTGTTATCCGTAGTCATTTCGATTATGCTTGTTTTATTTTGGAGCCCTGCAACAAAGCTGCCCTAGCAAAGTTGGATCGAATACAAGCTAAATGTCTCAAAATGATCACAGGCGCAATGAAATCCTCTCCAACAAACGCCCTTCAGGTTGAGTGTGTTGAACCTCCCCTTGCTCTTCGCAGGCAGCTTCTGTCGGATAGATTTTTTTATAAAGTGATTGAGCTTTCAGATCACCCCCTTTTAGGCATCCTTGATCAACTCTTTCAAATCTCCTCTACTTCAAGTTATTGGACCCACAAATGTTTCCACCTTCTTATAAATTCATATAAAAAGTTAGTGGATCTACGTCTCGGCCTCTTCCAAAATTATAAAAATCCATTTTTGAAACTAGTTTTGAGGGCCTTACCTTCAAACCTAACGCTTATTTAAATTTAGATATTCATAAAAACTCCCCAGGTGCTAACCAGTTGTTTAATCAAATTATGCAAGATCGTTGGCCAGACCACCCCCAATTTTTCACTGACGCATCAAAAATATCGCAGAATGGACCTGTTGGTGCAGCAGTTTGGATCCCAAAATATAAAATTATTTTAAATTACAAAATTCCGCCCCCCACCTCTGTTTTCACCGGCGAAATAATCGCGATCCTGGAAGCCATCCTTTATATTGAATCACATAGCAAAAGTAAATCTGTCATTCTCACTGATTCCTTAAGCTCCATTCAAGACATTTTAAAACCACCTTTTCATTCCAAAGATAACTTTGTTGTTACCCTCAAGATAAAAGAAGCACTCTTCCGCTGTCACTCCTCTGGCCTTGAAATAGTCTTCGCCTGGATCCCAGGTCATAGTGGTAATGAGATTGCCGATTGTTGCGCCAAGGAAGCTATTTGCTCTGGTACTGCTAAATACAATAAATGCTACCCTCGTCATATACGCTCCCTTGCAAGGCCCCAGATGTTTAACACTTGGGACAGTGTCTGGCAACAGTCTCGTCTGAATGTTGGCAGATACTACGGCAGTTTACAACCGACTATACCTCCCAAACCCTGGTTCTTTGCCCACAAAAAAATACCAAAAAAGGTCCTGTCAACGATTATTCGTTTGAGACTTGGTCACTGTTGCTTACCAGTATTTTTGGCAAAAATAAGAATACGCGACCATTCTGTCTGTGAGTGTGGCTTAGCTGAAGGTTCAGTTCACCATATTTTTTTTGAATGTCCCAAAATTATTAGACCCCTTTACAGCATTTTACCTAATAACTTTCCTCGCCCTGTCAATGTGAACTTTCTTTTAACCCTAGTTGATAAGAAACATGTAAATATTTTATCAAAGTTTTTAACTTCAAATAACATATATTTATAGTGTAGTTAGTTCAACATTATGTGTTTGTTTTGTCCACAGGATCACAGAATTTGATTTTACCGGTCAAATTTTTCTCTTTTTTTATTTTATTTCAATAATATGCACCTGACATTTTATTAACTACCGTGACACTGGCAAAATCAATGCTAATTGCGTTGGAGTCATAATCCTCCAAAAAAGAAGAAGTAGATAACAAAACACAAAAAGGGGAAAACAAATAAAAAATTATTCTAGTATTAGTTCACAACTGCCACCATCTGAAACATTAAAAAATATATGGTAGATAAAGCCTTCTCCTGTATTACAATCACACATTGGAGAGGAACGAACTCCAATCCTGTGGGGATGAACGGGAGTACATAAAATCTTACTTTTCATGACAAAGTTACATGTCAATTTCTACATGAATTGTGATATGAATGGCCCAGACCTCTGACAGACATCTAAGAAATCGGTTTTTAGTTTAATTTCAAATTTGATATTTTTGAAGGTAGTTAAAAAAATATGTTGTAAGAAGCATGTTGTTTTAAGTATAGTGATCTTTTACCCAAAAGCCAACCAAAAAGTTATATATTTTTGTCCTGCTTTTCCCTTGTCCTAGTTGACCTGAGACAAGAAAAAAACCATACTTGTGAGGGTACTATAGGCACAATTTTTAAAGTTATAGTCTTGGGTTTTCATAATTGAAACCTGTTTTAAGGGCTTTGGGCGTTTAATTATTTTATTTTAAAGTTGTATAGTCTGGCTAACGAAAGTTGACCCTGGAAAATGGCGGCAAATTTAAATAATATACGTATGGCAACATCAACATTATTAGGATTAACCTATTTTGATACTTGGTATTTACTTAATTATTTATGTTGTGTATTTTATGTGTGACAATAGATACATCATACTCGTTTCTAACGATAATATTATAAATACTGAAGTTTGTGAGATGTTTTTGTTACTCATTCACGCCATAAGTACTGAACGGATTTTTATGAAATTTGGAAAACTTGTTATTACTAACCCTTATATCTGGAATCTAGAATGACCTACAATAGAATATAGACTATATACTTTTAATTCCGGTAGATAGCAGGAAATCAGTAGTCATTACATGTTTTGAAAAATAAACTGCAATATTTGGAAAAACTTAGTTTTATCCGCTTTAATCAAAATCAGATTTCGTCACGGCCGCCTAGCCTCGTCCCGAAAGCCACATACGTACCCACTACCAATGGACACATATTTGCAACATTTCAGGGACTCCTGGTGTGCAGCAGCAGCCCTGGCTGTCAAAGCTGTGTCCGGAAGATGGGACTCCGCCAAAGTATCAACACAGGCAAATCCACTCACAACCAAACAAAAACCGCCATCTTGTTTGTCAAAATTGACATTGACATTCGTATTAGAGTTGCCATGTAAAAAGTTTGCAAATAATTCCAGGTTCAACTTTCGATAGCCATACTATAACATTAGAATTGGCTGTATGCACTAGTTTCCTTTACCTGCCTTTGTGGCGTAGACAGAGAAAATAAACAACGAGTACATTGGCTACGTTCTACCAAGGACTCACAACGACCACGACCGCGATTTGTCTCGTTCCACCTGCTTGCCGGCGTTACAATTGTAAACCCATGTGGAACGGTTATTTGACACACCTCTTGACGTGGTCACTGTGAGCGTTGGGATCATAAATGATGACGTCATTAGTGACGTTTTCACCACGACCACAACGATTGCAGTCGCCTTGTGGAACGGCTAACTGAGCATTTTGGGCGTGGTGAGCTACTGGTGGAACGCCCTGTTTGTATATACTATATAAAGAGCCACTGGCTTAAAAGCCTAGTTGCCAAGCCATAAATATTATAAAAAATATTAAAGAGCCATAAAAGTAAAAAATATGTACCAAAACATAATATTTATTATTCCGATTTCCGAACTTTAAATTAACTCAATTAGGTAATCAAGACAATTAAATTTGTTGTAGATAAAGATAAGTTTCCGGATTATACTACTTAAAAAATTACATTATTATAATTTAAGAAATTCAAAAAATTAGATAATTCGCCACACTCGCAAGTAAGTGTACATAATTTCAAGATAAAATTAATAAAAACATGAAAACGGATACAGAAAAAGAAGCTAAATCTAATATCCTCAAAAGATATGGATTTTTTTTCAAAAAACAGTATCAGGATCTCACTGTGTCCTATGATGAAAAATGGGAGGAGAACAGAAACTATTTGCCAATTCAACTTACAGCGGAACGCACAGAGCGTATTCCCATTCCTCAGTTGGTGTCTTCAGATAATACCATGATGACGAAAGTTCTTGGGGTATTTTCTTCGTTGTGTATTGAAGTTATGACACTGAAAAAAGAAGCTATTGAAAAGTATGTAGACAGTGTTTATTATATATGTATCAGAATTCAATATATCTTTGATGTCTTTTGTTTGTAAATTTCTTATTTTTGTAAGAGTTAAAACTATGCTTTGAAAGACATTAGGGTGTGGTTTACATATATGTCCCCGGAATCATAAGTAATGAGCGGGGGAGGGGGGAGGGTGGGGGAGGAAAACTCAGATACATACAGTCTCCTATTTCAATAAATCCCATCACAAAACTTAAAAAATGTCTCTGCGACAAAATTACCTGATCATTGTCATGAATTTCAAACTTCAATAATTAATTGAATATGTATTTTTTCCACAAAGCCAAAGCCAATTTCAGTTGTTATACATAAGTCATAAATATATTCCTAAACACATTAACCATTAAAATCATCCAGGAAATCATCTGGGGACATATATGTAAACCCAACCCAGACATTGGTAGAGGAATGAAATAGTCTTTTAGAAAGTTATTGAGATGTTGCATTGTGAAATTTTAGTAAGTTCCACATAATTACGATATTTTTCTTTCGCTCTTGTGTTCTATTTGCTGCAACACACTTACTTCTTTGAAAAATAAATATATAATTTACATGTATATTAAAAAACTGATACAGATAAAACTGAAATAGAAGTGGTTTAGCTAGATGTGTTGCTAAGAAGTTTCTTGCTGCTTCTCCTTAAACAGCTGCAAAAGGTGTTGTACATAGAGTAGTAGACATGGCTGGTTCCTATATCTTACTATTCATTTACTTGTACCATTGATTGCATTTTGACATAATATATATGGAATTTATTTCAAATTGTAACTGATAGTAACACAAATAAATTTTTAGTAAGATACAGGACCTGGCCAGTTGAAAACTTTGGAATATGAATCTTAAATACTGTTAAAATAGTTGTTTTAATTGTTGTTTTTTTTCTGTTATTGTCATACTGATAATATAGTAAAACTATGTTTTAACGGTTTTAAGTGCGGTTAAAACCGTTAAAACATAGTTTTATTATGTGTACAAGTCGCGAAAACTTAAGAAAATATTATACTGATAATATTGTTTAATTATATCAACATTCTTAGAATTATGTAGATACTGATGATAAATACACCTTTGGAAACTAAGCTGAAAATAGACAAAATGCAAGGGTATATATTTTATTATATTGCAATATTCTAATGTTGTAAATTATTACAGCACTACCTTTTCTTAAACAATTGTGCCTAAATTACATATATGTTATTATCTATATTACATTATCTCATGAGTATGCATTTATTTATTTAAAAAAATAAGGAATATCTAAGGTGATGGGGACTTAAGCCTGTAGGTAATGTAATGAGTTGGCTTAAAAAAGTATAATATTTTTGATTACATAATGGAAAACATCAACCCTAAATTCTATCTGAAAGACAAGAAATCTTAAAAATAAGGTCACATGTAAATTAAAAGTATTGATTATCTAACAGTACATAATTATGTAAATGAATTTCATGAATTAATAACATTACACACCAGTCAATTATTTCATACAAAACAACACTGAAAATATACAGTGTAAACTCTATATAACGACACTGAAGGGACTTGTCATTTTATGGTGTTTTAGAGAGTTATTGTTAAATGGAGAGAAGTCTGTTATTTTTGTATGATGTCTTTTGCTGGACCAGTAATTATGTTTTATATTTTTAGTTATTTTATTTGTATCTTCCGATACTCAAGCATCTTGGTGATTTGGTATGTACTTAGAAATTTCGGTATATTGGAATTTCTTAGAAATTTCGGTATGCATGATGCTGACAGACAAGTTAATTATGGGCTAGGATAATAAAGCTATAAAATAACATACACAGCTGCATATTATGTCAGCCCATAAATGTCCCACTGCTGGGCTCGGGCCTCCCATTATAGGGGGAACAGACAGTATACCTGCCATGCTTGTTCAAGGTGGCTTGGCAGGTTTGACACATTGGATATCTCGATGTGCAGGTTGCATCACAATGTTTTCCTTCACCGATTTTAGCACGTGGTGATTGTAACAATATGCACATTAGATCAGAAAACTGACTAAGAGGTGATGCGTTCCGGTCAGGATTGAACCTGCGCCCTTCGATTTAGGAGCATGTGCGCTAACCATTACGCTACCACGACTTTCAGCAGCTGTATAGTTTTTACTAAATTGGGCAACTTAAAAGGTACTCTTAATTACTTAATTCTTGTTTTTATTGAGAGTGCATGTAATGCTGTATAGAGGGTATCATATCATGTATGGAAGGAATGCTAAAGCAAAGTGATATGGACACTTAAGAGAGTTTGTCGTTAATTCCAGTGATGTTACATGGAGTTCACACTGTATTTTAAAATCACTCTAATCTCTTTACAATCTAGCCCAAATGATGTGATGTATGAAAGTGTATCCATCTACATTGCCAGATTAACTAATAGCCTATGAATTAGGTTGCCTGGTAGATATCACTTTAAGCAGTAAAGCCTATTGCTTTACCTAAAAATAATGTAACAAATATGTTGTATCTGCCATTTTCGTGGGCAATAAATTGTTATCTCTACTATTGAGCAACATATTGATCTTATTGACTAAATATTAATTACTACTATTTAAAACTGGTTTAATTTATATTATAACTATTTATAGAGGTAATAACTGCCTTACTGTGTGGAGTTAAAAGACATTAGTAATTTTTATGACTTCAAGAACAAAAGGTTTAAATAATTTCAAGAAAATCAATAGATGAACACAACAATAGATTCTTGTAAAGTTTAAGCTTTTCCAGCACAATATTCATGCAATACTTTGATACATGAATTTTGAGTTTTTGAACTTATAGCTCTATGAACTAAATAGTACTTTCATATATTTTCCAGATATTTTTGTTATTTGTCTGTATATGAAGAATACAGTAAATGTGATATCAGTGACCAAATGGAAACAATATGTTTACTCAACATGTTCACGACAAGATGTGACGACACTCTCAAGAATCTGTGCAACCAGTTATTTGCTATTTTTACTGAAGGTGCCATTAACTTGAGTAAGTATAAAAAATATTTATACGAAGTAAGCTCCTATTCACAGATCACAAGTAAAGATTTACTGCTATAAGGCATTTGCGTTTTTGAACTAGTGATAAGCTCAAAACTAAAAAGGGAGAGAGGGGAGAGGTATTCATATTATAGATTCCACTCAGTAGGCAAAATTATGCCTGTTACATTCTGGATAAATGTATTGTAGTGTCATATTGCAATACATTTAAGCATAATATTTGCCAGGTAGGGTAATTGCCCGACTGGATGGCTACCACCCCTAGTCTAGAGTTTGTCATCATATGAACTTTGAGTTGTTTTCTGGCAGTAGCAGCAGTAGCATATTAGTAGCACCTTTGTGCTTACAAATGGCCATAGGCCATTTTATGACACATCTAAAATATTCAAAGTAGTAATATTTATTGAGCCTTATTGGTTTGTCCTAAGCAAATATATAGTGGTGTAAGGTAACAGCTACCAAACTAGTTTACCCAACCAGCTCCCCACCTATGTTTTTTCTATCTAGATATATCTCTCCTCTGAATAATAAGTAATTGACAGATATACACACAATTCTATATCCTAAGTCCCTATGTTATGGGTAATAAACAATGGATCTTTCTGGGGCCAATCCCAGTCACCCAAACCATAGTAAATAAACAAGTACACATGTAAAAATAGACATAATAGTTTGTAAAAGACTACAGTAAGTATATTGTATTAGAGTATTAGACATAAGTACTTAAAGAAAAAGAGTCAAAAAAGAAAATAAAGAAATGAAAAAGAAAAGAAAAATAAATATACAAAACCCCAAGCATCAAAAAAGCATCAAGCCCGGGCAATCCCATTTACCCAGAATAAAATGTAAAAATAAATACACAAAAGTTCATTTCCGTAGTCTAGCAAAGGCCCATTCAACAACAGATCCAATCAATAAAATTATAGCTATAGTCTATGATAATATGTTGTGTGAGTTTTGTTACAGATGGCATACAATTGCATTATATTATCAACCATATTGGAGAGCTATTCACTATACTTGTCTTATTGGAGGTGTTAATATCAAAGACATCAATTATTTCAAACTGGATGAAGTACTCAAAAGCACTTGATATGCTCAAACATAGCCCAGATAATGTTGAGATATCAGAAGAGAAATTAAATTCAGTTATTGGAGCTGCCAACAATATTACAAGTAAAATCATGAATGATGATATAGTTCAAAATTCCTTACAAAATTTGTCAACTTTAAGAAAAAGCCTTGTGGATAAAAACTGCACATTAATTGCAACAGAGTTTTCTCATTACTTAAAACAAGCAATATCTAATCTTGATAGGCTCACACAGGAGCAACCAACAGTTGCAAACATGTATAAATGTATCAAAATCAATGCTTTATTTGTTTTGACATCACATTTGTTTGGTAATATTGATAGGAGGATATTCAAATCTTTAACAGAATTAAATTTGAAGGTATGGGTTTCAGAATTTATTCTTGAATATAGTACATGATGGTACCTATCTTAGACAGAAAATAATAAATAATCAGTCATAAAAACAAAACATACGATAACAGTTTCTAGCTAATGATAGCCAAATAAATTCGTTTTAACACATTTGCTCAAAAATGCATTTACCAAGCCTGTTTAGTATATACTTTGCATAGTTCGAAAGTTAAAAATTACGCACCGTATAACGGAATGTGCGAAAAATACTCTCACTTGAGTCCTGTGGTGTTCACATATATGTGAACACCACAGGTAATCCTTTACGGTTTTTTTTAATTTCCATAAAAAATCTGTAATAATTCCATCAAGGAAAATTGTAAATGCGCTCCATTTTCATACTAGAAACTTTAAAGATTTTGACTGATATTTATAGAGGCTTCGTAAACGCATTTTTGAGCTAATGTGTTGAAAAAGCTTGTTTCATTATCTTTTGTAGGTACTGTTATATCGCCTATATGTTGATAAACGTATGATACACGTGTGGAAGTTCGTTTTTACAAACTCGTGACTATAGTTAACCCTCGACTTTGCCTTGGGTTTACATTCATCTACTCGTTTGTAAATACAAATTTACTGCACTATTAACATAAATAACTATTGTTCTATTTGATTTACTAAATTCCATGCATATAATTGCATGTATTATACGAAATTTCGTGACATTTGTTTCCAACGTCCGAAGAAGACAATATAAACATACAAATAAATTTCCTTTTACATTTCAAGCCAGCATTTTTGAGCTTACCTCTTTAACCGTGGCTTGGCGGTGGCCGTGTGGCTAGATATTTATTCCCTACCTAACTAGCCAGTTTCTAGCTACTTATGGCTTGTTTCCTCTTCCTGAATCTCCAATTATTTTTTCAGGCGCATAGTATTTATGTTATTGGAACAACAATTTGGTTTCCCGAGCAGTTCCTTCAAAGGTATGCCCCATCACAATGTGCAAGGCTGGACAAATTGCAACAGACAATGGCGAAATCACGCCAAATATACATCAACGCTCGTAAAAATAGCTTAGCGCGAGACATAGCACTTCTGCAAACTGCCAGCGCCCAATGGGTACTAAGCGTTGAAGACGTGTTTTCATCGAACAACCACAAGTTGAGTGCAGCAGAAATAAGTTTACATGCTAAAACTCTTTTGGATGGTTTAGATATTGCATCAAAAACAAATAATTCGGTACTAACACTTATTAACTTGCACCTGTCTCTTGGGATACCGTTGCCCAAAAGCATGTTAATGTCACTTTTTGAAACAATTGAAGTTTTGAAAACCATAAAGAATTCAATATCCCGCAATCGCGACCAAATCACTACGTCATTGAATATGATAATACAACATCTCATATTTCAAGCAATATCTTCTATATTAGAAGTAAAAAAGTCGCTAATGACTGACAAAAACTATGCAAATAAAAGACTCGACGAACTCACTTGCCTAGTGGTTGCGGAGAGAGCACTTCGGGGAACAACCACATTAGAAAGAAACATAGCGACCAATATAGCATTGAGCTTTGTGCCTGAAACCACTTACTTGGAGGACAGTTATACAAAGCTAGGAACATTACTTGAAAAAGCACAGATTTTAATTAATTTTCATGATACTATGGAAAGTTTGTGCACTTGCTCGTGGCTGTTGTGGCATCAAAACATAATGCCTTTTTATTTTGAACAGAACTTTTGTAACCAAATGAGTGCACTTAAATTGAAATATTTTATAATGGTTCTTGAAGACTGTGTTATGTTACTACATAAGACTGATAAGCACTACGGTATCAACAAGTCAGAAGAATTTCTTGAGCAAATTAAAAGCCTGATAGAAAGTAAAGTAATAAAAGTTAGTAGTCAAAATATTGAAACCAATTTGCGTCTACACATACATTCTCACTTACAACTGGATGTTGTCAACCCCTTCACATTTGAAATGACCAAAAAAACGCTATTAAATATTAATAATTTTAGAGTTCAATGCTTATACATGTCCATAGTGCCTTCAATTGAACATTACCTCTCTACAATGTATTATAATTTGACGACCGTTGTTCTCTCCGACTGGAAAACTTATGGCGAAATGCGACAAATGGCTAAATTTAAATTCAATATAAAAACTATTCAAGATAACTTGCCCACACAAACCCTAGAACAGGGTTTAGACGTTTTAGAGATAATGCGTAATATCCACATATTCGTCTCTAAATATTTATACAACTTGAACAATCAGATTTTTATCGAAAAAGGCAGTAACAATAAACATCTGAACTCAATCAATATAAAGCACATTGCGAATTCTATAAGAACCCACGGCACTGGCATAATGAACACCACAGTGAACTTTACATACCAGTTTTTGAAAAAGAAGTTTTACACTTTCTCCCAATTCATGTATGATGAACATATAAAGTCTAGACTAATAAAAGACCTGAGGAATGTCAAAGAAAATGCCAACATAAACGAAAATATGTATCCATATAGTTATGCGGAAAAATTTAACAAGGGTATAAGGATATTAGGTTTGAACGATGATGGGCAAAGTTATTTGGATTTATTTCGAGATCTCATCAGTCAAATTGGCAATGCTATGGGGTATGTGAGAATGGTCAGGTCTGGAGGGCGACATTGTTGTTCTGATGCAACTATGTTTCTTCCAACTCTAGATATATCAGATTCGTTCAAGCAGTTATGTGAACAGGATGCTCTCGGCCCTAGAGCCATAGAGAGTTCCGATAATTTAGACCACAATATTGAATGTCTAGTGACCAACTTCATTCAAGGCACTGAGTACTTCAAGCTTCTTGTGGATGTTTTCGCACCGGTGTTCCGTAATCCTCGGAATGTGCATTTAAAGAACTTCTTTATAATAATCCCACCTTTATGTTTAAATTTCGTAGAACACAGTATATTGTGTAAGGATAAGATGTCGAAAAAAAATAAAGTTGGCGCCGCTTTCACTGATGACGGATTCGCTATGGGCATTGCTTATATATTAAAATTATTAGACCAGGTAATTTAATTATTATCTTCATCCTAGTTATAAGTTCCGGTTACGCCTACTTCAGAGGCCGAAGTCCATTTTTTACCTTTTCCATTGCACTTGAGTCTTCGACATACCTTCTTGTGAGACTTTTGGCAAATATTTATATCATTGCTCACGAGTTCACTTTTTAATAAGACCAGGCAAAAGCTGATAATTGGATAAGAATGAAAGAGCGAAAATAATGTAATAAAAAGGAAGTTCATTTAATAATAACAAAGTTTTTATTTCAAGTAATAAACTCAGAAAATTTATAAAGATGAAACACACTCTAAAACAAGAGTATTTGGTATGTAGAGAGAATGGATGAAAGGAGATTAATAAACAACTGTATAGAGGTGGCTACGAGATTTGGTATCCATAGACCAAGATAACCATTAAACAGCCATCTCCTTTAATGTAATTTTTCTGTGTTTTGATTTAATAATAAATAAGTTTTTATTAACAATTAAAGTCTAGAATCGCTATAAGCACTATAAACTCATGAAATAACATTGTTTTCGTTATAAGATTTGTTATTTTTAAGAAAATGTTAAGTCAAATTTGGTCAACTCTCCTAAAGGCCAATCGCAGAGTTAATTAGATTAAATTAAGGGTAATTAGGTAGTTTGATGTCGCCATAATTTTTTATCAAAGAATAAAACCTATATGTGACCTATGCCAGAATTCTGAAAAATTGCAACAAAATTTACATTTATTTTTATTATTGCAGGATTCAAGCTTTGATGCTCTTCATTGGTTTGAAGCAGTTTGGAAACATTTTATAGAAGAAAAGAGGAAGGTTGATGATCAGAAGAATAAAGGGAGCTTGCAATTGCAGCAAGCACTGGCGCTGACAGAGAAAAAAATCAAAATTTTTGAAGATGAATATAAACTACTCTACTATAGTCTCACCAGCGCTCGAATATTTTTTAGATGAACCAAGCCCAGGTTTTTGATGGAAAACATACTGGCGGTGTTTGATAACAATGGAAATACAAAACTGTTTAACAGCACACAAAAAATATTTATGCTGTAAATTAAAAATAATTAACTACAGGGCATTTACAATGGGGACAGGCATACATCCCATTAAATTTGTTAAACATTTATGTGAATTTCATTACACTACTATAATTATAGACTAATTTTACCACTATGATATACTCTGAAAGTCCTTCATTTTCACCTATTGCTAAATGTTTTGTGTTTAAAGGATTATTAATTAACAATTAAAATAATTAACACATTTTGTGAGATAGGTAAGAAATTACCATAATTCAAGAATCAAATAACTACATTTTATTCTTTTAAACAGTAATGAAACATCGCCATGATAATTATATTAGAAGAGGTTAAGGTTTTGATGTTCATTCTGTTTTTAGTTTAGGGTTCCTCTGAATTAGTTGCTTAAAACCTGGTTTTGTATGAGAATTAGGCTAAAATCCTAAGTACAATCTAACACTTCAGATGATACAATCGGCGGAATCGAACGTTACCGGGCCCGGTGCATTATACTTATTTTTAATTTACATAGTTCAACGCATCATTATAATTAAGAGCTCTGTTCTAGAATTATGGATTCATTTAGTAACAGATGTATGTGCAACGCCTTTTTACAAAAGAAGTTACTACTATGCAGTCTTCTGCAGCTAATATAGACAGGTCCTTCACTTGAATGTTAATATAGGGTCAAGTTGAAATAAAATATGGTTAATAGTAAATTTTTTATTTGAATGTAAACCAAGTTCCAAGTTGTAGTTAGCCACAGAGATATACAACCACTAAAATATATTATTATTACTAATTTATCTCACTACAAAATGACTGAAGGATTTAATATTGAGACTGGCCAAATGTGTTTTATTATGTGTTAAAGAAAAATGCCATTAACAATTATCCATATTATTATATGGACATATGTCATTTGCCAATATTTAATGTCATTAATAATGTTGCATCCCAAACAATGCATTACCATTCTGGTGTGAAACAGCCTATATCTGTATTACTATCATAGATGAAGCTGCACCATTATAAATTTAGCTACAGCAAATGTTCTTGTCCCTATAAGGAAATCATAAATATAATCTTTTATATCAATTATATAAGAATCTGCCACATACCAGATTTATCACCTGAAAAGTTTAATTTGAAATTGAGATGTTGGTTTATATTATAATTACTTGTTATATCTTAAAAGATTAGATAATCGGAAGAATCAGTTCTTAGGTGATAATATTATCTTGATAAAAATATGTTATGCATTATCTTTACACATACAATATGATTTTCTATAAATAAACATTAAAGTAGATCTGTGTACTCTAAAAAATGTACTGATATTTTAATATTAAAAGTGTTATATTATTATTCTATTTCATTTGTATCGGCAGCAACAATTTCATGCATCTGAACAAGTGCCCCATATTCAAGGTGATCCTCCAAGTACTTGGCATGCTTAATAATGTGCAACCCTGCATTTTCACCTTGTAAATAGCTCACTAATCTCTTCATGGCTTGGAAGGCTTCCACAGCAGATGTGTTAGTGTCTCTTTGCAGTAACATTTCATTAATAAATGGTGTACCCCTATTTGTTATGGTCCAGTTGTGATATGGTAATGTTGTATCACAAAATACATATTTCTCTAATGTGTCAGCACATGATTCTGCTTCAATAGGTATTTCATTTAGCTTGCACCAGTCTGTCAGACTATGATTCCCATAATCATCATCTTCACTGGTTTTAAAATAAAGGGAACCATCATTTGGTGGAAAACAGAGCCTATGAATATATTTGTGTGATACATTATTCCAAGCCATGCTCATCATGTGGAAGAGATCAAGCAATGTTGATTGGCAATTTTGAGGAAAAGCAGATTGACTAATGTGTAATCTTCTATATTGATGCTTAAAACATGCAATAACTTTTTCAGAAATTCTATTAACAAAATCTTTATGCCTATTACTAACTAACCTAATATTCTTAAAATTCAATTTGTCAATAATATTATCTGGGATATGTAAAATTAAATTAACATAATTGCCCTTTAAAACTAAATCATCATCCCATCTTCTTAAATAACTCTCAATAACAGAGTGATTAATTTGGGGATTTTCATTATAGTAGTAGTCCAAAGGAAGACTTTTAATACTTGAGTCTACATCAAAAGGTTCATTTCCAACAACAGCCAGCTGGCGTTTATCTAAGCCAGTTACATTTACAATCAACATCAAGGAGATATAGCTATCAGAGTTAAGGCCATTAATGTAACTATTGAAATCTAATCTGTGTGAGAGAGCCGTGAAAGCAACAAAGTAAATGTCTCTTGATTCCATGTTATTAATAAAATTATTCCAGTCTTCTTGTGCTCCTGGACTGCACTCTATCTCTGTATTGTACTTAACAATGTTATGTCTTAGCCGAAAATCAGCTAACCAATCATCTAGGCAAGTAAACTTTTCCTTAAGTGTGTTGATTACTTCTTGAGCTTTTGACCGCAGTTGATCTGTGTGAACAACTCTTCCATTTTCAGTTTCAAGCTTAAACCAATCTAATAGTGATTGATCTAAATTTATACCTTGTGCTTGAATAAGTAGGTTATATTTTTGTGTATATTTTTTGATAATAGACTCTTTCTGTTTATAGATGTATGCAATTGTTTGAGGGTGAACTCCATATTCTTTGGCTAAGATTGTCTTGCATTGGCCGTTGTCAAGAGCATGTATAATTTGCAACTTGCCTATAGGATCTATTTTAAATGATGGTTTTTTGTTATACATTTTCATTATTTTGGATTCAATGGGATCTCTGATTAAATTTATACGAGACCTCCATGTTGCCATTTTCTTACGATGACCCTTTGAGGAAACAAGAATTACAATGCAATAATATAATATAGGTACCACAATGATTCAAAAATCAATAAAATTACAAAAACAAATTCTCAAAAGCTGTGTGCATATATTATAAATTTGCCCAGTGTCAAATTGTCAAGCAGTGTCATAGCAGCAGTTAGTACAATTATTTTTTCTTAGAGATTTTTTGCGTTCTATTAGTAGGTACGTATTGCAGTAGATGTCACTGTTCTCAAATTGAACACCAAATGAAAGAAAATAATATGTTTCGTTATACGCAGTTGTTTTATTACTTGTTTAAGAAATATTTGATATGTTTTTATGTTTTTGCAAGCCATATCAGCTAATAAATATACAGTAATATAGCTAATAAATATATAGTAATATGTATGAAGTGTGTAAATTCTATTCCTCACTTATTTCAAATTATAAAGCTCTTTTTAACTTTAATTACTGGATTTTTGATGAATTGTCGATTTACCAAAAACTTATTTCAAAGATGTCAATTATGTCAAAATCAAAATGACATTCCGATCGATACGAGTTAGACTCGTGAATGTATGTACTTTGTTTGTGTTTTGATTATTTTTCGACAACTTTGTTTGATTCTTGGACTCCGAAGACTTCGCTTATCATGTTTACTAGTGTTCTGTGATCACGTTGGACTTACGCATGTACCCTGAACACCGATTTGCCTAAAGATTTGTTCTCTGATGACTTGGATTATGGCTTCTTCTGAAAGAGGTTGTTGTGTGCCCAGATGCGATAAAACTTGTAAGTAAATCATCGTAACGGCACCAGATTAGATGTGGATACATATGATGTTATGAAAATGTATGCATTTAAATATTTTAATAAAAGGAAACATAATAAATCACGCTACCGCTAAATTGTTGTTTTATTTACTAACAAATAAACATTTTTTGGAAAGGCTTTTGGGAATTGCAGGAGTTAAATTATTAACTCCCGCAATTTCCAAAAGTCTACTATAAAAATCAAAATAATACTAGACCCCTGGATGGTTTTTGCATTGAATAGTGCCGTATACCGATAGAGTGCGTTAGTATATACATTACGACTGTTGACTCTATATCAGTATATATAAAGTACTCTGTGTTGTCAAGGTTAATGTCCCATGACAGCCACAGAACACCAATGACAGCACGCAGACTGCTATTTTTTTAAATATTAATGGCTTGGGAACTAGCTTTTTAAGCCGCGCGAAGTTGTATTAAAGTGGCTACAATCGACGCCATTCAACGAAGTTCTTGTGTAAAACTCGAAACGCCACATTTGGTTTGTGGTACACATTTTTAGAAAATAAAACTGCATAGCTCATCGTCTCTTTTCAGTCCCCGCCAAAAACTCCCTACAGTCACAGACTGCTATGATGGCTATGAATCACAGATCACTCACTATTATAGTAAGTAAGTAACGTATCATTGCGTTTAGAATCTGGCGTAAATGTCTTGATACAGAAACTTTTTGAAGTTAAAATTCTATATCGTTGAGAGAATCCCTGTCTACGTTCTATATAGACGGGGTCTTAGGATTTTTCTGCCACGAAAAAGCGTTACGGCCGCGTGAAAGGGCGGCATAACTTTAGACTAGACCTGGTGAGTGGCGATATAAGTTTAGATTAGACTATGAATGCGTTATTTGGTTCCGGATAGAATTCAGTTATTTTGTTTGATAAAATCAATTATGTTTAAATAAAAAATGCCTTCATAAATACATTTTAAACAAAAAACATTAAACGAATCGGAACAAAATTTTAACTTAAAGTTTTGCGGGTAGATTGTTAATGTACTTGTCCAATTTGAAAACCTGCGCGTAAAACTTCAAGTTAAAATTTTTGATGCGAATCGTTTTGCCTCTTGTCCGTTGCCATACGTTTTTCACTTGTCTGTTTAAGTTTCACTTCTACTATGTGTCCCAGCACCCATTTCGCAGGTTCACTGCAAATTATGATTTGGTTAGGTTGAGAAAATTTTAATGACTGCAATTTTGAAGTGATAACTTATAGGAGGGTAAAGCGCTTCGTTACGTAACGCGTTACGGGGCTAGTCTGTTTGGCTTGTCGTTCTCGCACGCATACGGCAGCGGTAGGCAGGCTAAATTATCACTTCTGTTGGGCGTCCCGAGGCGCACACGATTTTTTTATTTTAACAATTTATTTATATCAAATAAAAAAACTGAATTAAACGCCTTGTATCACTCATAAGCACGTGCTTTTGCTAAAGTCGATTCACCGTAAGCCTTTTGTAACATTTTCAGTGTCTCCGAACACGAAATTCCATGTGCGATACCGATACAAAATTTAAGGCTAATTCTTTGTTTGATGTTTTGGTCATAATGAAACTCGCAATACACACTAGATATGATCCAATTAAAAACAGCACTGTATTTAAACTAAATGACCGATGCAACTCAAATTCCGCCCCAAAATGAAAAACAGTTGTGCCAATTTAACAATAACAAAAATGTAATTTGGAACCATAAACAAATCATCCATTCGTTTCCCGAAACATTTTGACATAATTTACCGGTAACCGGTAATACTTTCACTTTTTCACCTGGCTTTTCTTTTCACACGACATTGGCAAAATCAATGCATAAACGGCATTGCAGCCATCAGTAAAAAAAAATACTTCCACGGTAATAAATAACTTTTAAGTTCTTTTGGACTAGACTGTTGCACTCGACGCCATCACCACAGAAATGGATGGAGCCAATCAGGCACAAAAATCGGCAACCTCTCTAGTGATAGACAGGCTGCCGATGTGAGTGTGTGAGTGGCTGAGAAACATAGATATTACAAACACTAGAGTAGAAGCACATGAATTGCTTCTCAGGTATTGGAATCTCTGAAAATGTGTCACCTGAAATTAAAACGTGTCATTTTTACATGTAAAATGAAATAGACAGGTCCTTAATATAATTTTATTTATTATACAATATTTATAATACATTATAACAAATTTAATTTTTAAAAATCATTCAAATAAAAAAAAATTGTATCACTCATTAGTATCTAATAATGTTTGACCCTTGTCACATTATTCATCACTATCATCTATTAACTTCATGTTCCTTTTTCTGAGTTGGGAGCGTGTACGAAACGAGTACGTAAATTTTCCTGACTCGGCATTTACGTGAACACGCGCGAGGATTGCTTTTAGCACCTTATGGCACGAACAACTTATCAAAACTACCTTGATCAAAAGTTTCGGAATTATATTTCATACTAAAATATTTGAGTGTCGAAATCCTGTAATTCAACTAAGCAAATTAATTGTTGATAAATTTAAAGAGTAATTTGAATCATTTTGCGATAACAAAGTGTAGTATTGAAAAGCGCAATTTTATAGAAGGTGTTAATGAAACCTTACCAAAATAATACCGTTATTTAATTCTCGTTCATTTATTATTTTAAAATAATACACAGTGATTTGATAGCGACGATTTTCATTACCAAACTAAAAATAAACTTTGTCTCCCAGTCTGAGCCAAATAGTTAATAATTAGAAAATCGAGGCAAAATAATGGAGTTCTTGTGGCAGCTCTATAAGTCACATTTAAAATGACAGTCGAGATTATCTTCAAAAATTCTTAAATGAAAAATCGGTACTTTTTTAAAAACCCCAGTAAATAATTATTCCTTTACTTCCCGCCAAAAACTCACGCTATGTTTAAATGGAAAGTCTTTTTCTGGAATGCTAAGTTATTTGACGAAGACCGGCAAGGTACCTTCATTTGCTTAATGAATAATCATACCCGCAACTTTACCAACTTGACGACTCTATTATATCTAGTTTGTGTTCTTTTTAACTGATTGTGAACATTAATTTGTGTTTTAATTCATACATTCTTCTCTCTCTCTCACATCAATCGGCAAAGGGAAAGCAATACGGACACCCGTTATAATAAATTTAAACTTTATTTACATACAGAAGAACAGGCATTAAAATAACCACTTATCATCTTACTTTTAAAATATCCATGATATAAACAATTCAACTCCTTTTAGTTGTACAGTCGCGGTATGAACACAGACTACTATGATACTACGTATGAAAAGGTTCACCAGTTTTTAAATTGATTCATTTAACGTTCCGCGAGCCGTATTACCTTTCAAATTAAGTCACAGTAACTTGGTCTATGGATACCAAATCTCCTAGTCACCTATACAGTTGTTTATTAATCTCCTTTCATCCATTCTCTCTACATACCAAATGCCGTTTTATCCGTGCAGGAACAGAGAAAGAATACAATTTCTTGAGGCCGAGCGGCCTGTCGTAGGAGGCGACAAAAAACCCACAGCCAGGTGGTAGGGCATTCGACTACATGGCTACCACCCCTAGTCTTAAGTATGTCGGCATAAAAACCTTAGTTGTGTTCCGGCATTAGTGACCAGGTTCCAGTCTCCCTTAAGAGAGCACCAGCGCATTTGAAGCACCGTTGTTGGCAAATGTCCATAGTCGCTGGTAACCGCTTTCCACCAATCGGGCCGACTGCCTGTATGCTGATCTCCTGCAAAAAAAAAGTTTGACCCACGGTGTAGCCGCGAGGTACACTCTAGTATTCTATAAATAAATGTAACATTTATTAAAATGTTGGTGGTTCTCGTGCAAGCAAAAGTCAACTTTAAGATGAAAAACCTTTTCATATCGCGACTGTAAATACTTATGTCATATGTACACTCATACAAAATCAGTGAGGTAACGACATTTTTAAGATGATAAAAAGTATCTTATTGATTTTGTCTGATGATTTGATTGATTGACACTCCGCTCCACTATTGATTGGCATGCGAAAGTCAAATAAAAATTCGAGCTCGATTAGTTTAAATGAAATCATAGAATAGGATTGGGCGTTAAAATACTTTATTATCATCATACTTTCAAATTAGATATTAAGAAAAAATAATTTTAATTACCGTTTAAAAAATTATTACGAAGCTATTTGTTAAAGAAACTCTAATAAAATTTAGGCGGGTTCGGCGTTTTCCATGACAAAAAGTATTATGAAGATGATTCGAGTGTCATTAATCCAATTATATGTAAAGGCTTTTTGTCGTCAAACATTCCACGAAGCTTAAAGATCTCTTCGAGCATTGCGCCTAAGATGTGGATTGTGGGACGATTCCCAAGGTTAAGGATGTTCAGTGGACAATAGAGTGAGTTATGTTCGGTTATTTGTTATGGACAGAATCCGAAACGAGGGTATCGATGGGTTTTTTTATTATTTTAAAGTTGGCAAACAGGCAGACGGCCCAGCTCTTGATAAGTGGTTACCGTCGCCTATAGACGTTTGCAACACCAGGGGCGAAGCCAACACGTTGTCAGCCTTTCGGATGGGAAAAAGAGGGGGATAGGTGGATAAGAAAGAAGGATATAGGAAAATGAGATAGTGGGCCATCGTAACTTTCACCTCACCGCATGAAACACGATTAACACAATGCTAACCGTTTCAAGCCGTTATTCTGTGAGTGCGTGGTATCACCGCTCGGACTGGCCCTAAGTGCTTTAATCAAAATAATTATTCCAGCATGGCTCTACCACGCAGAAATAAGATAACGAAGGTAGCCGATATAACTTATAAAATCAGCTGAAGTGCCAGTGGATCGATACTTTGTGGAGCAGACGAGGCTTGGACTGGAGACCGCGTCTTTGCAACAGTGCTCCAAGACACCTTCCAGCCCTGTGGCCCAAAGACTTGCAAAAGCACACTAAGATCTGGATAAAAAGGAGTCTAGTTTTACACAGCTTATAATTCCAGTCGGCAGTTTTCGTTTGCGCAGAAAAGTGCAAGCCGGTTTCCGACATGTGAATATATATATATATTATACATTATTCGCACGCGGAAATGCCGAGTGTTGCTAGCTATTCGTAACTCTGTTCCGTTTTTCACGATTCGTACACTGTCCTGCGCTACTAAAATTGGTCTACTGTGCAGCGACATGGAGGGAATTGTTAGATGTACAAAATTGTACCCGGATACTGAAAGTTAGAATATCTTTATTAAAACATTAACACAGGCATACATGTTGCAGTTGTTGGCGCCCACTTCCAAAACATAGGGATTTATACAGTTTAGGTTAGGATTAATAAAATTATTATCTGATACTTTAAGATTGTTACGAAGGTAG
Source organism: Dendrolimus punctatus (assembly GCA_012273795.1). NCBI lineage: Eukaryota > Metazoa > Arthropoda > Insecta > Lepidoptera > Lasiocampidae > Dendrolimus > Dendrolimus punctatus. The sequence goes on from CM022538.1 coordinate 8,364,328, forward strand.
GAGAACGTACCCGTAATACGTGACCAGTTCAGGGGAGATCTTCAAAATTCTACGCTTCGTCACAGGGGAGGGGGCTTAAGTTTTTTTCACGTGGTCAGTATCCTCTAAGAAAATCTCACACTTTAAAAGACAAATATGAGCCAACTTATATTTGCTTTAAAGTTTCTGTTTGCAAAAAATATTTTAAACCATTTCTATGAATTACTACGTGGATACTAAATGGGAAGGGAGGGTCGGTATGGGCATATACTACTAATGGTCACCGATGCGGGATGGGAGTAAAAAAATGATCACATAGTATTATGGGTAAGTTCCCTGTGTGTGTGTGTTTGTCTGTGTGTGTAGCGAAAAGTTGGGAAAGGCCTATATCCTGTGTAGCACTGCAAATGGCTGACGACAACGACGTACATGTATACCGGTCACACTCATAGTTACTAACTAACTAAATAGTTGTGTGTATATAATTTTGTGTGAGCTAGTCATCTGTAGGGGCAGCCGGTGGCCCAGTGGCCTCGCGCCCCGCACCGGAAGCAGTGTCCGTAGCCACCGTAATAGGCGCCTGGGGTGCCCTCCACATACCGCCCTCTTCTACTACCGACACTGTTTGCATTGTGCCCTGAAGAGAAAAATGGACATAACATGGTATTAAAGAAATGGTTAAAGATAAATAGATAACACTTTATTGCTCACCAAAAAAAAATACAAAACAAAATGCATAATACAATAAATACTTCTTGGCTAAACAACAGGCGGCCTTATCGCGAAAAGCGATCTCTTCCTACGTAGCTTAAAATAAATTCTTAACTAACCTGGCAATGTAGTTGGAGCAGAATAAGCTAGGACTATACAATTTAAATATACATACACTATTTTATAAATTTAATACATATATAAATATAATAGTAATATATATACGTATATACAAAACTATTTATATTAATATACTTGTTAACATTATATGTGACAAGCACTTTATATTAATTAACATAATATTACAATAAAGACCTCTACTTGTAACTTTAATTTACCAAGCCACTCAGAAAGTATTACGAAAAAACGTTTTTATATATGAGGGACTGGCCACTTATAATCTATTTTGAAAACATGATTGTGAACATGAACTAAAAATAGGTACGTTCCACGTTCCCCGAACATTGCGACCGGCACGGCATAGTCCCCATATTCCTAGACCCCTAGTACCATTAGCAGTTTACCCCAATAGCCCGGTCCTTTTTTTCCCACAATAGTCCTACACTGGCCGGAGCTTGTCCTTGGGTGCATTTTTATATGGTGTAGACAGGGATAATCACCGGTCAGTGTCACGCAACATTTACATTTGTCAAGCGGCCTCTATTTGTTGGCCTTCCCATGGCCCCACGTATGCCCTCCAAAAGTCCGGGACATTTTAATGGCCCTTGGTCTTCAATAACAATAATAATGAAAATGTGTATCGCAATTTGCGAAATGAGGTCGGCACTCAGTATTTTGCCGTGCCGAAACACAAGTCACTTGTACGTGAAAGGAATAATAACAAAGAAAAATAATTGAAAAAATTATAACATAATTAATTTAAAAACATTAAGATATGTACCTAAAAAAATAAAACTAAATAAAGCACTTATTATATACACATGTTACATGTGAAATATGTGGTTAAGGTGTATGGATTTTGTTTTTTTTTTCTAATGGTCATTAGCATGGGTTTGGTCATTTTGTAATGAGCCTTTGTCAAAAATAAAGGAAAATATAGTGGACTGAGACAAACAAGAAGATTGAAAACCAATGAGTGATAACAGCGCATAGACAATTGTTTATTATTAAATCTGTACATTATTTTTTTGGTGAAATACGACGTTTTTTTGGTATTATGATGGCTGGTTCTTTGTCATAATTTATCGCAGCCCCCTGGTGGTGTATGGGTGCGTACTTAGTTATACTATACTAGCCAAGTCCTCTTGACAGTCGAGGTGGTGTTTGGAACCACCAGGGGAAATAGCGTAGAAAGCGCCGTGTCGCCTCCAGCATTTAGACACTCCCAGCTTTTTCCTAGCTTGTCGAAGTATAGCTTATCGTCGTATACCGAGTTTCAGCCAAATCAGTCCAGTAGTTTTTCCGTGAAGCGTAACAGACCGACAGAGTTACTTACACATTTATAATATTAATATGAATATATATTTCTCTCTATCGATACCTATCGATATCTATGTTATAAAATTTTAAAAATGACGTATGTGTAAACTCAAGCTTTTAAAAAAAAAAACAACTGGAATATACTATTTAAACGATGGAGAACACTATTCGTTTTTTTAGATTTCGTGTCTGTTTGTTCGGGTCTCACGTAAATGCTAACTAAAAACTACTGGGTCGACTTTAAGGCGGTTTTCACCGATCGACCGCTAATTGTTAGACTTAAAATTTGCGCTACTTTTTATCTTGGGATTCCCGCGGGAGTTTTTCTTGGAGTGGTGTGTAGTTGTTCGGGTGGTTAAAAATTAGCTTATTCCGACACGGTTTTCACTAAAATTATAGCTTACATTATTTTTTAAAGGCAACGTACTTTGTGTTCCGGGAATCCTGTAGGCATATCCTAGTAATTTATAAGACTATTAATGTACCATACTTATTGCACTGTAAAAATAAATAAGTAGAAAATAAACTAACCGGTAGGACCTCCGAGGGGCGCAACGCTACCCGCAGCGTCCCGTGAGGTAGTGCTAAATTCATTGCTGGCCCCGCTACTGTCGAGGTCGAGGTCGCTAGACTCGAAGTCAGAGCTAGGTGTACCCCAGTAGAAGATATGATCGCTGTCGTAGATCTCGTTGCTAAAAATAACGACACATTTTAATTACAACATGCATATTGGCTAAGAAGTCTGCCAGCTTTATAGTCTGGCTTACTGTACTCTTAACAGTTCAATCGCTAGGAGGGTATTATGTTGCACGTCATCGCATCACTACGTGCTTCCACAACTACCTACAGGCGCTACACTTACTACCGATTATTTTTCTTACAATTTTTAGGAAATTATTTGTATATCCGTGTAATGTGTGTGTGTCTGTGTATGTGCGTGCGTGCGGCTTACATTTGATTATGGTGTAAATGAAATTTAAAAAATATTTACTTTGATTCCTCCTCCTCCTCCCCCTCGTAGTCCTCCTGGGAGTCGTCGTAGTCTGATTCATCGATGTCACTTCGTCTAAAAAAAATACAAACTTTATCAACTACAATATTCCCCACATTTATTAAAAACTAGAAAGGTCATAAAATCTATCTACGTACCATACCCTAATATTTGTTTCAAATAGCCAGCATAGCCGAGTGTGACGCGTGACGGCACATCATTAGCACATTACATACATAATTATTTATGAATAAGGGGATGTTTAAGTCGATGTACAAAATAGTAATAACATAATCAACAAGCACAGAAATTATAAGCAAACAGCAAGATAAGGTTGGGTTAGTGAAATACATATAGAAAAGAAAATAAATGTACAAGAACGTGAAACAACATTACTATAGTAGAATTATTTTCTCCGTGCAGTTTGGGTCATAAATCAAAGCTCGGCCTCAGCCTGGCTAAGGCGGTGAGCATGTTGCGCGGGCGCAACACCATTATCGATAAAAACTCATTCTTATCAAAGAAAGATTATCATTCTTATAAAAATCATTATTATCTCGTTTGCTGTTAATTTTAAACTTAAATATAAGTATTTATATTTATTTTTAATATAACATGTTACATTCTAATCTTTTGTACTGATAGTTTTTTAATACTATATATAAACTAATAGATACCTATTAATAATTTATTTTAAATAATTATTATTCTTATTTTAATAAATACGTTGTTTTATCTATTTTTTCTTTCATTTATATCAACTAACCCACAAAATGACAAAACTAAATACACTATCGATAACGCTTATCGAAACAATAATGCGTATCACTATGCCTATCCATAAGGCCCGTGAGTGGAAGAGAGAGCAAAATACTCTCTTTACCGCTCCGATTATTTATGACCCAAACTGCACGGAGAAAATAATTCTACTATAGTAAAAGCAAAGAACATACAACAATAAGAATTAAAAAACTGGCAAAAAAGACAGAGGAAGGCAGAAATTTTAAAAAGATGTACATAACTAGATCATACCACAGATTCTACTTATCTCTCTTCTTACGTTTTTTTTATTATTTATTATATTTATTTTTACACTTATAAATCAAAATTAGGATATCTATAATGCTGATATTAGACAGGTCAACCCAATTGAATCAACTTGGTAGAATGGCACAGAACTGAGAATATATGACGGTATTCAATGACATTGAATGATTCAAGTTTATTTTTATGTGTATCACTGTCGTTAATCATCCTTTAAAGAATTGAACTGCCTAATATCAGCTTTAGTCTCTTTGAGGTCTGGTTTATTCGGTTTGAGAAACTGGTTTAGTCTAGTTAAAATGTGTAAAATTAAAGTGTATTTCTGTTAATCGCAAATCCCTGTCAAAATTAAATAACCTATAACGCCCTCTTATTATACAGTATTTAGGAGCTTTTCAGTGTCACATTATGAACTGTGCAATTGTTAGTCTTTTTCACAGTAGTAACTTTACAATATCCACGCTAATTTAATAACACTTTTTAGTGAGCCTATAAACCTTGTATAGCTATTATTTATTATAATAGTAATAATGTTGATTGACCCAATTAATAGTACTAATAAAATACTGGTGTTAATTTTGGTATAACAAAAATAAACAACAAGCATACCCTCTGGAACGTGCGTTGTTCTTTTGGGCCAGTTCCGACTCGCAATCTACAAACAATACAGCTTCATTACTTCTATAATATTATTATTTTGCATATAGCAGTTCTATTGTGTAAGATCATCGTAAAGAAACACAGTAACTTCTATACCTGCTCCTGTTATGTATCAAATGCTTCTATATTGGAATATTTATTTGGTAATATTTTTATTTATTCTCCTTTTTTATATATTCCATAGACTTAACTAGCTAATAAATTCCATTTATATTGTGTTTATTTAGAACATCAAACATATAATAAATTAATAAATTTACATATAAGAATAAAATGATGAAAGGATTACTCAAAGGAGAACTCATTATGAGTACTAAGTGTATACCCCACTCTGAATGCTCAATATACACCACACTACGATTTACCACAGAGTTATTTTTAAGTAATTCCTTTTTTATATATTATTCTAAATGAATAAAAAACTTAAAAATTTCTGTTTCTATTTTTCTTCTAACTTAGGTTTTAAAAGTCATTGATGGCCGTGGTCATTATGGGTTCCAGAAAATTAAGGCTTATATTAAGCAGCGTAAGGCACGCCTACCGGGCAGTTTAGAGTTAAGTTCAGTTCAAGACAGCAAAGCGACAAGTGCGTTACGGAAGAGTTGGAAGAGAAGTTTAATAGAAGACATTGAAGAGTTAAGTGGTGAATTTAGTGTCAAGTTTAGTGGACAGTTAAGTGAAGATCAGGAGGTGCCGCGCAATATCTGCGACGGTATTGTGTGTGAGTTACCTTATCGTCGGAACAGTGCATCGTTGGTCGTGCGTATAGGGGCGTGCGGCTGTGTAAGTCAATAAAAGCTTTTAGCTATAAACTGGTGTTTTCTTTTGGTTATGTTACGTGCGAGCGCACTTAAGATTGGAAGAAAACTAGTTTTTAATTAAACGCTTTTATTAAATTACACAGTCGTATGTGATTCCCGTTCAAAGGGTCGTCCCTACAAGCACTCACTCACAATACCGTCGCCGATATTGCGTAGACTACCTCCTGCTACTGCAGTGCTCACCTCCGATATTACCGCGTGTAGGTCGCTTTTGGTTCTTTTCTCAACCTACGCCACACTCCTCCTTCACTTAACTGTCCACTAAACTTGGCCAATGGCCTCCTTAGTATTTACAGCTTTGTAATGTTTTTAATTTTTAAGAACACTATTGGATGTTAATATGCCATCATCAACAACGTGAAAAATAGTCTCCAATAAAGTGCATTTCGCAATTACAGGAAGTTTTCTTTCTAGTATTCGTTTATACTTATAGGTCTACAGTCCGCTGAACCTTTCTCAGTCATTTTACAGAAACTGTTCCGAAACTAATTATAATAAATTTGTTGCATGAAGCTGTATCGTTTACAAACACAAACTTTATGGTAATTAAGGTTAGTGAAAGTATAAGCAAATGGTGTATGTCAGCAAAAAAGTTAAGAAACATTTTCTCTCTCTAACGCCTATAGGAATCAAGCGTGATATAGAGTGTACTTAGGTTTGTATGAGTATTGAGTATATAAAATATATAAAGCAGATTATAAAAATAAATATGTTTATGCCACAATATGTTACCCAAGAAAAACACCTGGAGTTTTAATTTTCGATTATGAATTAATGAACACTTAATATAATGTATTCAATTTTATCTTAATATTAAAGATATTATTATCTTGCTATTATCTGGCAGACGTTGCTCTTAAAACAAAAATCTAGAACCCGGTTACAGCATCACCTACCGGATCTAATTGTGAATCTAAACCATCCTGGTACCCATTTAAACACATTTTTTTGCACTTTGGATTACTTCATTGAAGTTTTAGGTATCTCTAATTTTACAGTAATAAATATAGCCTGTATTAATCTGGGATAATGTAGCAATCTAATAGTGAAAGAATTATCGAAATTGGTCCCAGAAGTTTTTGAGTTCATTTGTCACAATCATACAAAAAAACAAACTTAACTTAAAAGTTAACTCTTTTTTGAATTTCATTTAAATCCATTAAGTAGTTTTTACGTGGTGCTCTAACAGACAGGCAGCCAGAAAGATTGACAGACATTTTGAAGATTTTCATTGTACGATGTGAATGTTCTCTGATGTGTCTTTTCATTTTTTGACGACTTATGGTGTTTTGTTTCTTTTTCTGTTCAAAATTGGCTGTATTTTGAACTTTGAATGGATTGGATCAACTTTGGACCTATGATATAAGTGCAATATCAGTGAAAAAATAAGTGAGGTTATGTTTACAAATAAAAAAATATTTTAAGAACTCCGGACTGTATGGATTGTAGCAAGGGTAACTACCTCACATCCCACCCCGTTACTTAAAATTCATTTATTAAACCTGTTTAAATTTACTTATATTTTTTATTCAATTTAAATACCCATTTATTTCGAAGTTTACGATGACGCTACAAATTACATTTTATGAATGTCTCACCCTCCTATTAGAAATTGACTTTAAATATTATTATTTTTTGTTATGGCAATTATTGACACATATTTTATAATAGTAAAAATATGTTACGGTAAAAAGGTGATTAATTGCAAAATATGAATAATTAATTATCTATCATTATTAATAATTACCATTACGTCACATTTAGTAGATGTTATTAAAAATTAACTACACTTGTCGCTAAAAGTAATAAAATAAAATAAGACTCGAAGTTACAAATACATAACTAAAAAAACTGAATGAAAAATTCTTTATTCTTTAGATTTGCTTAAATCAAACCACACAAAATAAAAATTATATGGTTAGGGTATAATTATATGGCATTACTTATTATTTGAGATATAAACCGAGTTTTTGTTGTTTACAAAAAAAGAAATTATCATAAGCAACCTTTTAAATTATTGGATGGACTGGATTAAATTACTAATAATGACTCCACTTTCGGTAGTTATTTATAATGATAGACAATTATTCATAAGTTAATTTATCACTTACCGTAGGATATATATTATAGCTTATAAAATAAAAACAAAAAACACTTTTTTTAAATTCTGAGGTTAAGACAAAATTGTAAGACAATATTTTACAAGATTTATTGAATTGCATATATACCTGCTCTATGTTTGAGTATGTCTTGCCTTTTTACTTTCATTTCTTCAGTGAGATTCTGTACCATTTTGTCTATAAAAGTGTCTAAAACTAAACTTCTACATTCAGATGTTATTGGTGCCCTGAAAAAAAAAATCTTATTGCATAAAAGTTTATTAACAAAAAGCTACTTACTGATTTATTTAGACTTTATATATAAAAATGTTTCACCATAGAAGCGGGATTATATAAAACTAGAGTTTACCCCGCGGCTGTGCCGCGGGTTAACCTCTAGTGCGTGTCTCTTGTTTATAGAGCAAGTGCTACAGGTTATATTATAGTACATTTTTATTTATTTGCCCACGGAACATTCACTTCATTTTATATCGCTAATTATACCATCCCCCGTCTATCTGTCAACAAAATAAATTACAAAACTTGACCAAAAAGGCCAAAATGGTCTAAATGACCAAAAGACCACAGTGACCGACATGGCCAAAATGACGGAGTAGGCAAAAACGACCAAAAAGGCCAAAATAATAAAAATGGTCAAAATGACCAGAGGCCAAAATTACCAAAAAGGCCAAAATGACCAAAAAGGCCAAAATGTCCATAAAGGCCAAAATGACCGAATAGGCCAAAATGACCGAATAGGCAAAACGACCAAAAAGGTCAAAATGACCAAATAGGCGAAAATGACCAAATAGGCCAAAATGACCAACATGGCCAAAATGACCGAAAAGGCCAAAGTGACCATAAAGGCCAAAATGAATAAAAAGGCTAAAAATAGCCAAAAATACCAAAATTACCAAAAAGGCCAAAATGAAAAGTATCCCTTGTCCACCCTCAGTATTTAATTTACATACGTACCGAATTTCAGCAAAATCGGCCCATTAGTTCTTCCGTAAAAGCATAACAAACAGAAAGACAAATATATTTTTATCCTGGAAACTATCCCATTTTCTGGGATAAAAAGTATCCTATGTTCATTCTCGGCATCGAAAATATATATATACTGAGTTTCAGCCAAATCGGTCCAGTAGTTTTTACGTGAAAACGGAACAGACAGACAGACAGAGTTACTTTCGCATTTATAATATTAATAGGGATTTAGGGCTATGGTGGTTAAAATGAATAAAAATAAAAAGAATTAATGATTTATTCCTAGACCTATATATCAATTATAAGACCAAGTTTAAAAAATCAGTAATCAGGATTTGTGATGTAGCCGAAAATACATGGTTTTTGTCATGTAGTTAGAATACTAACATGACAGTTGTCAACCGTATGAGGTGCTTGCTCTTTTATCTCATACATCGACAAGTTCTAGAATGAGCTCTTTTCGCGGTTTTCCTAAAGCTTTATAATATAGGATTCTTCAAAAATTGCGTGAAGAGTCTGCCAGTTTTCTTACTTGTTCAAATTTAAATAAATACTTGGGGGTCCGACAAATTTTGTTCTATTCTGCAAAAATAAAAATTCAGAACCTTATTGCACTACCACCTACCGGATGCAAATGTGAATCTAACTAAAACTTCCTAACATGGGGTATAAACTTAAAACAAATGAAGGTGAAAAAAAATTTAAAAAAATCGCTATTAACTTATAGATTTATGAATGTTTTCAATTTCCTGTTAGTGTTTAGATCTTTCGGTCCTTTTCATTTAGTCAGGTTATTCGTAGAATGATTAAAACTTTACATGACAGATAGCACTGCTAGTATCCTTAAGTTTTTGTTTCACATATATTTGTTTTCTAAGTTATTAATATATAAGTAAACATTTATAAAAACATAAATATTTATTAGAAATAAATATTTTTGATATATATTTAATATATGTTTGAATACATTTAATTAAGACTCTTTATAACTAACCAAAGTAAATGGAGTCATTGAAAAAAAAAGTGCCAAATTACGACAGTGTCAATACTTGTTAATGTAGTTAGGGATGGCTTATTATGATCTTATCAAATTGAGTTAATCGATACCTTGACGATTAATGTATCGACAAACGCCACGTAAACATTTTTTAAATGGATTAAAGTATTCTTTACAATGATATGTGCATTAACTTATGTAATATACACATTGGTTGCGTCTGCATGGGTAACAAATGTTCTAAATGCAAACTATTTCAACGTTATTACATATTTATGTGCTATATTTTATGGACTAAGATGTATCAATAAAATAATCTATTTGTTATATTAAGACATAAATTGGATTTTTTTAACAACAACAACAACAATCATAATGCACAAATATTCTTACCAATTTAAACATTGAAAGCTGTGCAACTTTTTTAAAATTATACTGTAGTTTACATTATTACTTAGAAAATCTAAGAAATTAATCAAATATAAAAACTCAATTTAAAACAATAAGTTATTAGCAAGTTTACTGTTTGGATCCAACAAACAGAGGAGATAGTACGGACCCTGAACCAACTCCGACATAGAAAACCTCGTGGCCGAGCCTAGAATAATTGAAGAGAGAAAGGCTCAATATCTCCGCTAGCTCGGTCACGTAGAACGGATGGAGGAGGATTGGAATATGAGGAAAGCATACTTGGGGCGACCAGTTAGTATCACTAGAAAGATAAGAGTGGATCACCTAAACGAACGTCAAAACTGAGAAGTCTAGACACTGTTCAGAACAGAGGAAAGTGGCGCGCTTAACATACTTAAGCATATATTTGTATATGATGACATTGTTTTTATTGACAAGTAACGTTAATAAATATTACATCTTTCATTCTTTCAAAGTAGATAGTTACGTTCTTTGGCCGTCGGAGGATGTTTTAAAAAAATATGATATATTTTAATACATTTATTAATTAATTACAATTAGGTACTTAATTATAACTTAATATTAACGTCTGGACTTCTCCGCGATGGAGCACCAAAAGACGACGCTGGTATTTCCCGAGGACCCTTTATTGGTTTGTGCAATATTACGACATCGTATGATCTTCGTGGAAGATCGATGAGTCGCATCGTGTGAAGCAAACGATATGAGTTAAGGGTTCGCCCACACGAACACGTAACATCTCCCCTCCTAGATGAGCAACTATTTGTGGAACATGAATGTTGCTCTATGCGCCTGCATATTTTCCTCAATTCTGCTTGTATTTGGTAATTCAATATCTTCTGAAGGAGTTTCTTTGTTAACATCCATCGCAGGCTTCTTTGAATATAGGTGAAAGTAAAGAAACATAGCGAGTACAACTGCACTTGATACCAAAAGGTAGGTAGGTATTGTTGTATGATATAAGCTTGAGAAATCTTTTGTCGACAATTTCGTGGGACTTTCCGTTTGCACCTGATGTTGAATATTGTGCAATACATTTGAGTCAATTGTTGTCAGATTATACTGAATCGATGATTCATTTGATATTGGTGGCGATGGGAACGTCATTATTTCGACAGCTTGTCTTCGAATTTTGTCGTCAGTATTAATGATAGTGAATTCCGATGTACGAATGCTGCACTTCCTTGGAATTGTTCAAGAGCTTCCTTCCGGTATGCGATGTTCTTCTTGTTTGCAGGAGATTTGTATTTTAGTTTTTCTTGGTAATGATATGATTTAATGTTGACTATCCAATTCCAGTAGAGCTTCTTTTGCCAAGTTTATAGATGTTGGATGACGTGATGATGTTATTTTTCTGTTCTTGTATTAGGTTGGTAATATAGTCACGTTGGGTGTGTTTCTGATGAATAGTTTGCTGTTTGCAGACATACCAGGTTTCTACCTTCGGGCATTCTGCCTCCATGTACACAAATTCCCTGGAATTGATTGCCAAATAGGGAAAGGAGGGATGATAGTTTCTGATCCTTTGTTAGGGACGGGACAGAGTCTATAAAGGTTATAAATTATAGGTGACATGATAGGAAATTTTATTACTATAACTTTATTGATTTTGTCTACAAAATGTGAACCTAAGCTATATTTTATATTATAGTAATATCTTATTTCTACATCTAAAACTGAGCCTTAGTCCAAAAAAAAAAATCTTTAATTTGATAAATCATTTTACTCAGATCATTAATAGTTAATAATGACCGGTGCATGGTATTTGTGCGACTAAAAGCTATCAAATTTTCTATCCTACTTATTTCTACAGAAATTTCTTAAAAAATTCCGATATTATATTAAGAGCTTGTGCAAATAGAATGTATTGTTAATTTGAATTTTGACAAAGTTGGTTGAATTTATAAGACTTGATATAATTTTATTTTATTTATTCTGATTGTCTGTTAGCCTATCTAGGGTATGAATTTGATGGAAATTCTAAAAACTAAACTAATATGCTTGTTAAATTAGCTGATAATTTTTGATTATTATTTTGTAAAATTTTAAGTGCATTTTCGTATTTCAGAGCATCCTCGTTATCGAGATTGCCTGTTATGCTTATAATAATAATAATATATAATAATCTTTATTTGCCAAATGTAGTACAAGAGTTTTACAATGATAAGATAATGTCCTATACATTCTATATTTTCATGGTGTGCAAAAACTAACATAATATAATTGTAAATTAATTTAATATTTCTCGTTTATATTAATTGAAAAAAAAGAACGTCTTCCTTAACACGGCTATTTTTAAAATCGCTTAACGAAATTATTTATTAAAATGCTTTTACTAAAGGTTAATTATAATAAGACCACGTTTTATTCGTTTTGGTTCGAGCTATTCTAAATGCAGTAGTGATTTTTATTTAACTTCCTAAACAGATAGATAGCTTGGTGTTTGAAAGTGCCAAATGTGGTGTTTGAATTTTTTTTTTTTTTTGCTATGTCAGTCAATTGTATAAAGGTAATGTCAGTTTTGCCTTGTATACTGTTAAGGTCAAATTCAATCAAAAAGGAGTGGTCACGTGAAGTAATTTTTGTGGAGCCAAGTTTGAAAGGTAAAATGCCGAGTCCGTCGTCTAGGTTATCAAGTCGGATGTTCTGAGCTGATTCCTGGTTGTGGTGAGCTTGGCCCAAACTCGTTATTAAGAGAAATATTAGGCTTTAACAACAAAATGTCTTTAATTTTCTTATTTCTTTTTAATCTGTTTTTGGCTACTAAGCCTCGTTTTCGGGAGGTGTATGTGTGAATGGGCAGGTTTTGAATTACGTTATCTTTTGTGTAACGAGCTGCTATTTTTTTTCTACTTGCCATTCGAAATTCGGGGCGGACAGGATCCCGATCGTATTTCGCGCGACCGCAAACAGCACAATTGTTAATGTAATTTGTTATGCTTTCTTTAAGTTTCGGCCAGAAATAACGTTGTGAGAGTGAGAGATAAGTTTCATTGATACCTCGGTGATTATCTTTTCCGTCATGGTAGTTAGAGATTATCTCTTGTTGCTTTAAGTAATCGTTAACGTTCTGTATCTCTCGTTTCACCAAGATTAGGCTCATAGAAGAGTTATTAAACGTTTTTTGTATATTGGAACAATTGTGTAAATTTGGTCAAGAGGTTCTATCAGAATAGCTGTCCGAGATTTTGAGTCGATATGATGTTTCATTACAGATATTAAATCTTGTTGTAAGTTATTTTTTGAAATTTGAACAATTGTTTTTCTAAAGGTGTTGAAGGGGTTTGTCGTTTTTGGTTTAAATTTAATGGAACTATCAGTAACCTTTATAACTAACTGTCTTTTAAATTTGTTTAATGGATCTTCCGATATGGGTATGTCCAATATTGGGTTTTCGTTACTAGTATGTGCTGTAACTGACGCTGAAGCATCGTCTACGTATTTAATTTCATTTATTTGAGAGGTTGGACTATATAAAGGTGTTTGGCTAGGTGCTGTTTCAGTTGATGAATCGCTGAAATGACATTGTTGTAGCACTTGTGATTCATACATATGTATGGGATTTGCCGCGTATTCGGTTGTAAGTATTTTAGAACAGAGGTCAATTTTAGAACGCCATTGTTCTAATAAGTCCAAACCAATGAGTCCATGAAAATAGTTGTGAAAACGATATATAAATAATTTAATTGGCTTTTGATCATTTAATTCAGAAAAACAAGGGATAGTTATAGAATAGTTATTTTTAGTGGTAGCGTGAATATTTGTTACCACAAATGGGTCATAATTTAACGGGTATTCGGGAAAAAAATATTTTGCGGCTTCCGGGCTAATGAAAGATTTATTCGCGCCTGTATCTAATAGAAATTTTAAGGGTGGATTGGAAAACTGAATATATGGTAATTGTTTTTTACTATGAAGATTTAGTTCTATCCAAGGGGTTTCGTGGGAGGCTCTAAGGGAAAATTTTCTTGCCCGCTTTCATTTTCGGGAATGGCTTGATTTTCCCATTGCGAATAACATGAATTATTATATTGCGTCTCGTCGTCAATCTCGCGGTAACTTAATTCGTTCATATTGTAATTGTCAATATAGTCGTATGTCGTGTCTTCGTCATGACTGTACGGGTGGTAAAGTGTTTCATTCATATTAAGTTGTTGTAAATTCTGGGAATTATGCGGCAATATTCGAGCCACTGGGTGACTAATGCCACTCATTGGGACGGGGAAATTATGTTGAAGATTTTGAGGGTTCTGTCTATTTGGAATTCTGAACCCTGTGGACATGTTAGAACGTGGCAGAGCGCGCATGATCTGCTGCGTCCGCGAAAACCTGGGGGCTTGGGGGCCAAAATTTTGATTTTGAGGATTAGACAACTGGGGTCGCAACTGATTGATATGTGGATTAAAAGGTACTTGTTTAGACATTTTAGGTAAGATGGGGGAATATGAGTGATTTGTACTAAGGTAATTGCCGGGGTTTTGATAAGTCGTTAATCCAGATTGTGACGGGGGTAGAAATTGTTTAATATTTTGCGGTGGGGTTTTCTTAATTTCCTGTGGCATTCTTTGCTGAAGATAGATAATGTTAAGCTCTTCTTGCGCGAATTCGAGAGCTTGTTGTAGGGAATTGGGTCGCATGCAACGCACACGGGACCCTAAAGGTTCGTTAAGGCCTTTGGTGTATGTCTGTAGTGCAAGTTTTTTATAAAGATCGCGTTTAGCACTTACTGCGGAGGGAACAGATTCATGTAATTCTATATATGTTATTATTGTACACAGTAAATTTTGTACGCGTTCGTAAAATATGTGCGGGGTGTCATTACCTTGATGCAACATAGACAGATCGTTATAAAGAGCGGTCTCATCTCTATGGTCTGAAAATGAATTGATTAACGCACTGCGTACTCCAGCCCAGGTATTAGGAATGCCGTTCGTTGATAAAGTGATAGCGGCATGGCCAGTAATTTTGTTTAAGACTCCATTAAATAATGCACAATTACTTAATTCGTAGCCTGGGTTTGAGTTCGTATATGCTTCTACGAGTTGGTCACAAATATTTAAAAATCTAATCAAGACATGTGGATTTCCATCAAACTCTGGTACTAGTCTCAAAGATTTCCATATTTTTTCCGTTAATTCCTCGCTAGAGCAAACGGATGCGTTACTTGTTGCTGGTTGGCTCATTTTCTCCGTTTCTTCTTCTATTGGTTGGAGAGAAAGGAGCAGATCGGCGTGAAATCGCGATTTTTTAAAGTCCTCACGAATACTACGTGGTGACTCGGGTTTCTTAACCCTATCCTGTCGTGGATGGAAAATCTTGCCGGTATTATTATAACTATCTAAAATAAATTATCTCTATTTTGTCCTACAAATATAGCTTATAATCCTAAAATTAATATTAATGTTTACCTAACCTTTCGATCAAGGATAATTTAAATTTAATTTATAAAGGGGTTGGATTTGGCAACCAATAGGAATTATTAGTGTACTTATAACTATTACTCACAATTGCATGGTAGTCTGCAAATGACGAATTACGTGACTCATCGATATCCGGATGATCTTTTGAAGGCGATTCTTCAACAGCAATTCGGTGGTTCCGACAGCCAAGCGTAGGTTTATTCTAGGATAGCCGACGCGCCGTCGATTCGGCTATTACGCGGTCTCGATATTAGAAATCGCGCACCGTTACAGCTATCCTACCGACTGCGCCAGTTACGTTCTTTGGCCGTCGGAGGATGTTTTAAAAAAATATGATATATTTTAATACATTTATTAATTAATTACAATTAGGTACTTAATTATAACTTAATATTAACGTCTGGACTTCTCCGCGATGGAGCACCAAAAGACGACGCTGGTATGTCCCGAGGACCCTTTATTGGTTTGTGCAATATTACGACATCGTATGATCTTCGTGGAAGATCGATGAGTCGCATCGTGTGAAGCAAACGATATGAGTTAAGGGTTCGCCCACACGAACACGTAACAAGATCAAAAATATTTTGTTTACGCCAGGGATATTTTGATCTAGAATTTTGTCGTACTTACGTCACACAACACGACTCGCTTTAGCTCTATAGGCTCTTGAATGGACTATAGTGAGAGTTGTCGGCTCTATTTCTATTACGTGTCGCTGCTGAGCAAAAGGAGAAGTACAGTTCTTTAGAGCGAATGAGCTATATCCCTCTTTACGTTTTAATAAGCAGTTTTGCAGAAATTAGCCGTTTTGTAGAAGAGAGCGGACGTAGGACGTGGGTCCGCTACTTCGGAGACTTCTGCATCTCATCCTTGCGATGGCAAATCTTCATATAGTTTCATATTCCAAAATCGCCTTCCTTTAGATTTTAATATGGGAGATTCCGTCTACCTGTTGTTAGTCATAAGATACCTATGCCTATAATTATCCTTAAAATTTACAAATATCTGACAGGATTTATTTTATCGATTATTCGATACTGAAATGGGTTCTCTATTATGCAGTATTTACATGGTGGATAATAAACTCTTTGTACCTGCCATAGACTGCAGCTCGTTGCTTAGCATTATTTTGTTATTAATGACATTATCAAAAAAACACAAATGAAACCCATTTTTATTTAATCAAATATAATAATATTTAATATTTCTAAATAAACATGCATATTCAAATCAAGCGCCGACTTTCGTCATATTTTCAACTTATGTATATTAACACCTGGGATAGTTTTCTGTTTGTTTTATGAAGTGGATTATTATTAACGATCTATATGTAGTTTTGGACTCTGGCGAATCTATTAAGGAAAACTGCTTTTGGATATCGAAGTTACTGATTATTATTATGTGACCTGTGAATCTGTTTAATTGGACCGACCAAACACACTATTGGATTTTTATATCAACACAAAACTTGATGTGCAGTGATATGTATTAATTAAAATTATATACAATTTATAAATAATATGAAATTTTATTTTAAATACAGTTGGAATTCCTGGTGGAAGAAATCTCCATAGCTAAGCATACAATATATAGAATATCGGTCTTATTCATAGACAGAGCAAGTTTGAACGCTTCTTTAGAAACCATAAGCGTTCAAACTTACTCTGTCTATGAATAAGACAAAGTATACACAAACCCGCTATACGTACAAATACATACACACACACACATACACACACACACACACGCATGCATATATTAGGTACGTTCATATACGAGTTAGCGCCATTAATATTCGCTAGATGTGCTAGTAGCACGATTCTCCCGACTGAAGACTCTATCTCCATATATTCAATATACTCTTTGCTTCCTAAGACCCACTTGAACACACAAAACATTTCATTGAAATCGGTCCAAATGTTTAGGAGAAGTTTAGTAACATAATATATACATATAATACGAACAGAAGAATTACTTACAGTGATTTTTTCAACAGGGCTTTCAGAGCCATATCCTAAACTAACTAAATAGCGGAAAGCACTCAAAGGAGTCAGTTTTGAAGAAAACTAAAGAGGTATCATTATAATAAAACTACGTTTTAACGGTTTTAAGCGCGGTAATTTATTTTATTTAGGTTTATCCGACGTTTCGGCCGCTTTTCAGTTGCCGTGGTCACGGACTTGTACACATAATAAAACGTAGTTTTATTATGTGTACAAGTCGCGAAAACTTAAGAAAATATTAGGTATCATTATTTTTTTCAAAAATCAACTACCCTTATTATCACAGAGCTAAGAAATTCGTCGCGCGTCTCCGCTCTGTACTTGTCTTAAAACGAATCGACTGATTTTGAAAAAATAAATACGCTCTGTATTATTATCCTAAATCATAGTGTAGGTTGTAAGGATTAATTTCTGTGACGGAATGTCCGTTTTATTTATATAAATAACTTATTACCTGCAAATAGGGCAGTCCTTCTTCTTCTTTTTCCACATTGTTATGCAATATTTGCAAAACGTATGTGAGCAATTGAGAGTTGTTGCTTCAACAAAGAGCTCGGCGCATATGCTGCATTGCAACTCGCTCTCAATCAGTTCGCCCACTCGCGTGAGGGTGGTCTGCTTAGAAGTGCCCTCGCCTAAGTTCTCCGTTGCGTTAATGTTCTTTAGTAGACTATCTTTTTCATTTTCCACACTTTGAAGTTGGTTTTTCACCTAAGATAACAATAATACATTAATAAGTTATATAAAATTATTGAAGCATAAATATTTTATTTATCTCTTCTAACAAGACATAACATTAACAGACAAGAAATTCCACTAATAACTCATGTTAGGGTTCCGTAGCAAGTTGCAAAAATGATACTTTTATAATTTCATGAAAATAGTTTTTAAAGACTTAGAAATATTGGAGTCATGATTCTTAACAACTTTAAGTAAGTTATAATAGATTGTGATATATACGCTTCTAAAGTGACAACAAGTCTATCCAGACGGTACGCTAATGTTGCAAAGATTATGTGTGGCATAACTTAAAAACTTTATTTAAACAAAAATAGTTTTACACGATACACCAAGTAATCTTTGAGCCTTCGCAATTTGGTAAAATGTTTTACTAACAAAGACATTGTGGGGACCACTAAATTTAATTCTATTTCTTAATTTTTAGTACACAATACTTTTATAAATTAGAAAGCCATTAAAAAAGACTTAGCAGACAGTTCTCCTGGAACCCAATTTTACTATTATTATCTCGTTACAATCGCGGTATTTTGTTAATTTCAATGTCGCTCTATTTTTACAAATATTTATTTTATAAGCGAAGACTCGATACTAATTTCCGCAGCTGGAAGGCCTATCGTAAGAGGCGACAAAACAACCCACAGCCAGGTGGTAAGGTATTTACCCGACTGGACGACTACCACCCCTGGTCTAAAGTATGTCGCCATAACAAACTTGAGTTGTGTTCCGGTATCAGGGGCCAGGTTCCAGTTTCTCCTTCGAGCACATTGGCAGCAATTCTGATATTGCTAATGTCCATGGGCTACGGTTATCACTTTTCATCACAGCTGGGCTGTCAGCCTGTCTGATGTGCTTCAGCAATAAAAAAATGTTTATCTGCTATTATTCTGCACCGAAAAGATATTGTGGATTTAGTAGAATAAGAATTTTTGACACTATCACAATGGAATCATACTTTGAATATCTTCGCAACGGCAAAATATGGAAATGGCAAAATTGGGTCCCTGGTAGCAAGTGGTTACCGTCACCTATTGATATCTGTCAAACTAAGCGGCATCTATCCTAGTTCTTTTTTTTTCTTAGGCAAACAGACAGACGGCCCACTTGATGGAAGGTGAATAATTATTATCGTCGCCTATGGACGTTTGCAACACCACGCACGTTGCTGGTCTCTAAGAAATTTTATAACGCCAATCACAAGACTTTAAACAGTTTTACTTATATCGACTACCACACCATGAAATTCAATCTGAGGAAGATTACACCAGTCTATCTTGTATATTAGCGTTGAACTACGAACTATTATAACTTTCTCAGTATTATACTTTTCAAAGGTTTTTCTATTATTACGGAGATTTTAAATCTTACCATTTCCAATTGTTCCTGCAGGTTAAGAATGACTTCGCAGGACTGTTCAGATTGCTTCTGAATCCTGTCCGCGGCGAGAGCTGCTAACTCGGTTTCTCGAATAGACACGCGTTCCTGGCCAACAGACCGTATACAAATGTATTGGTCATAGAAAAGTTTTTAACGGTAACTTATATGATACGTGGGACACTCAGAAAGTTTTGCGAAATTATAAAAAAAAGTATTTTATAAATAAATATTATTTTATTAAATCTTTTCAAATTACTCAGTACACCAGCCTCTGTTTCATGCGTCTGAACTGTTTTCGAAACACTTCTTTTGTCCGCCGCAGACACCTCGTTATAGCTTTCTTGAAAGTTGACAGCGCATCTTCATACATACATCATTAAATACATCATTTATAAAATAAATGCGATAATAACTCCAACTGCCTACCTGTTTAGCCTTCATGCAGAACTATTAGAAGTACTGGATCGGTTTTGCTGTAATTTTGTGTAAATGTAGATTTTATACCGAATATGGACATAAATACTTTTCATGCCAGAGAATGGGATAGTGTGCCATATGAAATAAAGTGAATCTTCCAGGGACAAATAGCACTATCATAAAATTTTGTACAATGCGACCTGTATTAAATAACGCCTGGTCCTTAAACAAGAGGTATGTAGCAGTCTAGTTGCATAACTATCAAACATTGTTATGATCTTTGGTACTATGTAAAAATATGTAAGCTCATAGAACAAGTCAAAATGCCCGTGGACGTATTTAAAAAAAACACCCTATTTACCTGTAGTTCTTCCAGAGATTTTTGTGCACTTATTTGTGCTTCATGTAATGTCTTTTGAATTTCTTCCCTTTCTTTCAACTAGAAAGAAAAACAAACAATTGACAAAAGTAACATTGAAATCAAAGCCTTAGAGACGACTTTTCAATCACGAGATAAACAATGAGATAGGTTTTATTTGAGAGATAATATAAAATGGAATTTTTCAATAGCCAGTTAGGGTTTATCTAACGAATAACTGAACTTCCAGAGGAATAACTTTATCTGCCACTTTTAGGGATAGTTAATAGGTATATGAATTATTTCCATACAAAACTATTGACTTTGGTGTGAATTGGTGAAGTGGTGTGAATTCAAAGAAATTGGGGAAAATTATTCGCTTGATTTATAAGCATCTAATAGTTCTTCCTTCTATCTGCTTAGATAAGATTCGATACGTATTTTTTGTAAAAAATACTCTTAACTAAAAAGGAATGCAAATTAGCTTGTCTTCTCTAACCTCTGCTTTTACTCATCAACATCTACTTCAGGTATGTTATCAAGTCTGGCTCGGTAATCAACTAAATCCAAAAGATTGGGGTCAGAAATTAATCGACAATACATTGAACCAATTCAGACTTTACCTTTATCCCACCTGCACCGGAAAAACTCAAGGCAATTTTTGCAACTGCAAAAAGGCCGCATTACACCAATACTACATACGGCTGTAAAAAAGTTAGATTCTTTTGTTCATTACCATGCTGCCAAAACCTGTCGTGCTCCAATGGTGAATCGCCATCAGAGAGTATTTGTAGGATGTCAGCGAGGAGATATATGATGCAGCACTATTAGGACAATTTACTTGCACCCATTAGGAAGAAGGACAAGAAGAAGTATTACTTGATAATAAATCTCATGAAAAATTTGTCCCAATTTCTTTGTATTTAATTGTCCCCAATTTCTTTGAATTTACACCACTTTCGACATTTCGTATTGTAACATCTCTTATTGTTATTCTTAACTAGTATTGAATTGATGAGAATCAATTCTCAAGAGAATAATGTTTAAAGACAATTTTTATAGATAATTGCATTATTAAAACTATTAAAATTAAAAAAAATGAAACATTTTTGAATTTAGTCACGCAAAGTAGTTATTTTCTTTACGAAATTGTATTTTCAATGTTTTCAAAATGTTTAAATTAAATAAAATCTTAGTGAACACTATTGATTTTTGATCTAATATCAATTTATATAATGAAGTTGAAATAGTGTAGTATATACATGAATGACATGACAACCGAATGGGATGGTGATTCCTAGTTACAACTAGCTACAACTACTTACAAGTTGTTCTATTTTGGCATTTTCCATGTTACTAAGCTGTTTCATTGTTTCCAATTGTTTGTTTAGATCTTGTTGCACCTGGAGCTTTTGTTGTTCAGTCAACTCCAATTGTTCTTGAAGATTTTTCTTCATGCTATCTAGCTCTTCTCTAAGTTCTGTTTCTCTTTGCTGCTTTAGTTCTACCAGATCTTTCAGTTCCTGTAAATAACTTATTACAATAACATTACAGAAACATGCCATTGTGTTTGTAATGTTTATGATACTCATTAGCCAGATGTGATTCTCGGAAATTATTGTTACGCGGTTGAGTATTGTGTCTAGACATATTGTATTGGTACGCTATAAAAGCAATGCCCGAATGGAGGAGCGAGTCAGTAAAGCAATAAACACAGGCGGAGCAAGACGTGTGTAAATTTAGTGACGGACTTTGCGCAGTTATTAAATTGTGCATTATGTTTGGACTTATTGCATCCGGTTATATTTGTACCTGTGTTATACATGTTTGTATATTTCTAATAAACTCTACTGTAATTCCAACGGCAATTTAATTCGAGTCCTGCAACTCCTAACAGTACTTTGAAGGTGATAAAATAAATTTGAATCAATAACCAACTTTTTGTGTTGGCACCAGATCAAACAATTTTGAAAAATCGCCTTTGTACAGGCGGTAAAATAAGCAGAGGGACCAAGACTTAAAAAATTCAAATGTTACTATGGAATATGAAATCATTGACAATACGAATGGCACAATGTGGGATCCAGAGGGTCAGTCTGGTATGCGGTTGCTCAGGCCCATAGACGTGAGCAGTACTCCATATGCGGTCTGATTTGTGCTTTGTACAGTGCAAGTCATTGCCACGAGGTGAAGTATTGCTTTGACTTTTTAGTACACCAAGTTTTTAGAGGCAAGTATGGCTTTGCCTTCCAGATGACCCGAAAATTGTAGTAGTTTGTTATGTTGACACCAAGGATTTAAATACTATTAGAGATATGAGGGCTGTTTATTAAAACGGATTTGAATTACAGGAAAACTCTAGTAGTTGTATATATAGATACCTAATTACACAAAGGAAAATAAAAATATTTACAACCTTTTCCTTGGTAGATCTAAGTTGTTCAACCTCCTTTCTTAATACTTTCTCTAGTTCTTGCTTTTCTATCAAAAAATTTTCCTCTTGTTCTCTTACTTTACATTCTAGCCTTTCCAACAAATCCTGTTTTGAAGTATTTTCTCTATTTAATTCTAAAAGAAATTCTTCTCTTTCTTTTGTAAGCTTTTCTTTCAGTAAACTATTTTCTTTTAACAATTCTGATTCTGTTTCATTGTGTTTTTTTATTTGATTCTGTAAAAGAAAGCAATGGTTATAATAGTGTAATTTTTTTACACTTATCAACTTATGTTAATATGCATAGTTATTGGAATGAATGAAAAACATTTTATTGTTAAATTTAAACTTATAGATAATAATAATAAATAGCTCATCAACATTCCACTGCTGGGATTAAAGAATTAGTAAGTATACAAAATCATATTACATAAGGTTAGGGTGTCTTTCCACCAGAAAATGTGCTATGTATTCATTGATCCACAAAGCATAGCACTGATGGAAACTGATTCAACTAAGCTACATTTTTTATATGATAGGATGCATGCTGTGACGGCGAGCTATGGATGTGTGCTATGGATGTGTGCTATGGATGTGTGCTATGGATGTGTGCTATGGATGTGTGCTATGGATGTGTGCTATGGATGTGTGCTATGGATGTGTGCTATGGATGTGTGCTATGAATGTGTGCTATGAATGTGTGCTATGGATATGTGCTATGGATATGTGCTATGGATATGTGCTATGGATATGTGCTATGGATGTGTGCTATGGATGTCTGCTATAGATGCAAGCATTAGATGAGAGCCTTCCCTACTGCCTATGTGTCAAATAGCTCAAGATGCACGTCTTCCTTGCACTACTATCTTGCAATGGCTTGTTTTCATAGCACATCTTACTCACACTACATTGCTCAGCATCAGTGGAAAAGGTCAGTTTCATAGCTTAGCTTTTATATTTTCGCAGCATATGTGCATAGCACATCTCTGGTGGAGCGCCACCCTTACAGGCTATGCTCATTAAAATGGAGTTAAAAAAATGTGTTACAGATAATCACTTTCAGCATGGGATTTTAAAAAGACTTATTAAGGCCATTTACTCCAGGTGGTAGGATATTCCCCCATCTGGATGGCGACCACCCCTGGTCTAGAGTATGCCACCATAACAACCTTGAGTTGTTTCGCCATTAGTAGTTTGGGTCCAGTCTCCCTTTAGAGAGTGGCAGCACTTTTGTACTTGACAGGATTCTTGGTGTTGCAAATGTTCCAAGGCAATGGTAATAGTTTTCTATTAAGTGTGCTGTCTGCCGTGTGATAAACTCATACATTACAAATATTATAAATAATAGGTGTGTTTTTAACAATCATACTCTGCATAATGATACACTACACTTCAACTTTACATTAAAAGATATTATTTAATCCTACAAATACATGTATGGCAGGCTACAATTATTTTATTTTTAATAATACAGTACACCATTTACAGCCATATACAAAATATACCTTGCTGCCATCTTTACTCCATATAGACCTAGCAGTTTGTAAGAAGACACAGACTTCATAATTTTTTAAAAGTTCTTTTTTCACCTAAATAGCTAAGAAACCATAAAAAGAAGAATAATTTACTAAGGTTTCATGTAATTTTATGATAATTACCAATAACTCATTTATTTTTCCTTGCATTTCTTCTTTAATCACTTGAAGTTGTATATTTCGTTCTGCTATTAAAAGTGCCTTCTGCTTTTCAACATCATTTTTCTCACCTTTTAAGTTTTCAATCTGAGTGGCAAATTCTTTCTCTAATTGATGTATCTTTTTTTTCATATTTAATTGCAGTTGTCCTTTCAAAATTAAGGATGCTGTTTTCATGTCTTTAGCGTTTTGAATTTTATTTTCAATGTGCCTAATCTCACAACTTTGTGATTCTTCAAATTTAATTTTGACATCATCAAGAATATTATTTCCTTCAGGACTCTTGGGTTCACGCTTTATTCTTTTATTGGCTGTTTCATAATCATCTGGACTTGGACACACGAATTTGTAAATAAATTCTCCAGATGGTTCAAATGATATAATATCTCCATCATTTAGCTTCTTGCTTATATTTTTCCCTAGCTTTTGATGATTTACCTCTATACCAAAGCTACTGTTATCTTCAAGAATCCATTCTTTGTCCTGGATGTTTTTAAATGTGCAGTGATTTCGGGATATAGAAATAAATGGTATGACCAATGAATTTTGTAAGCCACGGCCAATTGTAAACTGAAATTAAGTGTATATTTTTAAATAATTTTTGTAAAACTTCTACAAAAGCGTAAAAGCTTTTTTTTGTTGTTGTTTGTTTTGATAAATAAATCAACTTACATTTCTTGAGGTTATTGGCAATTTTTCAAAGTTACTGAATTGAGTGATTAGCGGTTTTACGCTTAATAAAATAGGTAATTTTCCTAAATCATTCATTATTATGTCCATAAAAACCAATAAAAACTCTCCAAATAAATTAAAGTACTGTGTGATGAAAAAACTTCAGGCTTCAGGGCGAAATATCGAAAATTGAAAACTTCGTTTTTTCATCTTTTTACAGAGTTGCCAGACACAATTCGTCAATTCCGATTCACACCTTTTTTGTTCTAGAAAATTTAAGATTTTTTTTACATAGAACACTAGTACTCTCTAGGGAGCTCCGCCTGGCGGCGTGCGCCCAGGCAACCAAGATTATTCAGAGAAGCTACACCCATTGTTCAACCGTGCAACAAGCTTAGTTGCAATAAGCCCGGGATGCAGACTGACCGATTTCACCAACAGAGGCTGGACCCGTCGCATCCCCACAATCCGCAGACCCCAGCGATGGAATAATGGAAGGAGATTTTGCTCATACCTATCTCCGGAGACAGCTCTCTCACTTACTCTCTCAACGGCTTCCTTGCGGGACATTACTGCCTCACAATAGGAAGAAACCACTGACCAGTGATCATCGTTGTGGAGCATGGCGTGAACCAGTCCCCGCAGTGAATCGATCGGCCCTACAATGGCCTTGAGCTCGAAGCTCTGACATTGATATGTAGCGCATTCAACCAGCGTTCTAAAACGCAGTGTCTAGCGCGTCGCACTCGTGGCACTGAGGGGAAGCAGACACCCAAAAATATGATGCAGATACTTATCAAAGCACCCAGCGTGCCCGATAAGTGCCTGCGTCATCCTAAAGGTCAGAGTCCCGCGTTTCCGCGCGACCTATCACAGTAGGTATAACGAACCGCCTCTAGATGCCTCAGGAGATTCTAAATCTCTCTGCCAGGTTTGGATCATGGTCGCGGTTGCCCGCGTCCTGATAGTCTTAATCTCTGCCCAGCAGTAGACTAGCCCCTAGCTCTGGCATCCTATCGATAGCATCGAACCTTGGCAAGCACGTCCACCTGGAGTTCCCAGGGCGGATCTTCCACCAAGAGTGTCGCCGCCTTCCATGACACCGTACAATACCCCCGAATGGACCTCACCGTCAAGGTCCGCTGACTTCTCCACGGCAGAGTCCTGTTGTGGCGGTTAAGGACGTGGAACCACATGGGTGCACCGTACAGTACCATACTCCGAAAGATGTCGGAATATAGCTGCCGAGCCGTCCCACCGAGTCCCCTCATGTTGGGGAGAAGTCTGGCGAGGGCGCCCACGGTCCTACCTAACATGGGAGCAAGTCGTTCAAAATGTCTTTTGAACTGCCATATCCTGCCGAAAACGAGTTCCAGGTGTCGCATCTGGGGTTCAATGAGAATGGAAACCCCTTGGACTATCACGCACAAGTCCGCAGGTAGATTCCAAAGACGCCTATAGAACATAAGTGCCTCTGTTTTCGCGGGGGAGACCTTCAAGCCCAGACCACCACTGCCAGACGACGGAGGCTAACCCGACGTTGGCGAGGTCCACCGATTTCGCGTATGACGTGACACGTGCCGTGAGAGGGTCTCGTCCGCAAAGCAGATTAACTCTACTCCGGGCGCGAATGGTTCCCTAAGGAGCCAGTCAGATCCAACGTTCCACGGAATCGTCTCCGAGTAATCTATCGAGTAGCCAGTCTGGCCACCCTCGTAAAGGACATATCTGTCCTGGACGTACGCGCCCACCGCCCACAACGACCCATGTCACGAGGTGGGTTGAATAGCCCTTCCACTTGCGTTTATGATTGTACCGCCGGCAAGCAAGTGGAACGGGAAAAATCGCGATCGTAAACGTGGTTATTGTGAGTCCAAAGTGGACCGTTGCCAAAGTTAGAGAGTACTAGTGTTCGGTGGTCATAGTAGTCTGTTCTATGTATAAAAGTACGTAGTATCCTGGCTTGAAGGCCAAGTTGCCAAGCCATAAACATAAAAAAGAAGCACGTAGTATTTTATTTTTTATTTATTTAAGTTTGTGACTTAGCAACCAGGCCTTTAACCTGGCTTAAAGGCCTACTTTAAAATGTCGACCTTAGTTTATGACACAGTTTCTTCGTTTTCACATCACACAAGGCAGTATGGGCTACGTTTTTTTGCTTGCCATTTTCGAAAATAAAACGCCTTGTGCGACTGTCAAGTGACTCAAGTGTCAGATTGTCACTAAAACCATATTAGTTTGTGACCAAAACTCAGTTTTCATTTTCGTTAGAGAGTGTTCTGTGCCGGTTTTTATTCATAGTCAAAAAATAATCAATGATTTAAAAAGACAATCAATTTTTAGTTTTCGGCATACGGTATTTTATTGCATTGACGCTCTATAATACTATGCTATATGGATAAAGTAACAAGAAACAGCATCGAGTGAAATCAACAACCATGGTGAATTCTGATATTCTAGCTGAAATCGAAATGTCATTACTTTTGTAGATAACCAGTTTAATAAAGTAATAATTTTTTTTAGGAAACTCCTCCTACGGGGACTAGTTCACCTGGTATGATTGGGGCAGCTCCATTGCTGCCTCCAGCTATAATGGCAGGCATGCCGCCTCCAATGCCTCCAGCAGTGTCCATGCCTCCAGTTCCTGGATTGCCTCCCAACATGGCTGCACTACCACCACCAATGGGTTTTCCACCAATGCTCCCACCATTTACTATGCCCCCTCCAGGTTTTCCAGCTTTCAAGCCAGTAAGTAAAGTTCGTTAATAACTGTTATAAATTTATTTTGTATAATAAGTTTGGTTATATTTGTGACATGTTATTATTTTAGGAACTTAATGCTCCTGCTCCAGAAGTTCTCCCATTGGCCAATCAAAGTAGCCCCTGGTCAGAGCATAGGGCTCCCGATGGCCGCACTTACTATTACAATTCTGTTACTAAACAAAGTCTGTGGGAAAAGCCAGATGACTTGAAAACTCCAGCAGAGGTATATAATATTACAGGAATAAATTAGTTATTGCAGTAGATTTGTGTACATGTTCTAGTAGTTTAAAGGCTAATAGCCATATCTCATTACTCAATGAAGTATATTCTACTTTTAGTAGATGTATTGCTTGATAGTATTACTGACCTTACTGTGTGCATAAAACCTACACATATGTATAAGTAATCATTGAGATTTGCTTAATTTTGAAGTATTCTGTGAGAAAATTAATAAAGTTGCTCTTCTGTTCTAAAATGTTAAATCTGCTTTGGACATGTGAGTTGATTGAGGCATATCAACAATTGCTTTGAAATGTGAAAGCTGTGCCGAGCCTTTACCACCATTATATCATAATGAATATTTAGACTTAATTATATATTTTGTTGGAAAAGATATTTGAAACTCATTTTGTTTAAAAAACTTTCAGTTTTAGTTAGATTACAATATACGGAATCAAAAACTATTATTTTGTTGTAGACTTCCAATTTTAGTTATATTAGACCCTACTAATTCAAAAACTGAAAGTCTTAAAACTAAATAATAAATTGATATACCTTTTTGAAACAAAAAATATACTTAGAACCAAATATTACTTACCATAAAATGATGATAAAGGCTCAATCCTCCTCCACTTATGTAATCTTTGCTTTGTTACACTTTAATACATATTTTGTAGTTATTCTTTTTGCATCTGTAACTCATAATTGGTTGGATTTTGTAAATAAAATGATACAAAATAGAAAGTGAATAAAAATAAAATGAGCAGACCAGTATCATCTATGTAAAGATATGAATACAGGGCAGTAATGATTTGTTTCTTTACCATTTTCATATTATAATGCATATGATTGGTCACAACCAGGTTTTTTTGACTACAATTAACTGATTAGTGCTAATTTTTGTTATAAACAAACAGTTTGACGAGAAATATTTTTAAAAGAATAATTTAAAGAAAACTGAGTTACAGTGAAAGACTGCAGGGTTGGATGAGGAAAATCATCCTTATCTTTCCTTTAACAGTATGTCAATCTGATTAATACACAAAATGAAAATATTTTTTATTTTGAAAAGCACATTACATACAATTTCATCATCTTTTCTTAAGTAAAATTGTCATTTACATGAGAAGAATAAGAAAAAACATTATTTTAACAATTTCAACAGAAACTCCTTTCATCTTGTGTATGGAAGGAATATACTACAGATGCAGGCAGAGTATATTACCACAATATAGAAACAAAGGAATCTAGCTGGATAATCCCAAAGGAGATGCAGGAAATTAAAGACAAGATTGCAGCAGAAGAGACTGCACAGTAAGTTAATAAATAATATTCCATTTCAGTTAATTGAATTATTTTATCTGCATTAAAACTTTACACACATTCATGTGCATAAGCTTTAAGTTTTATTTTTTTTGCTTGATTTGGCTAGGCACGGTTTGTGCATTCAGCCAGAGTCACATAGTAAATGTTTATTTGACTATCATAAAACGAGGGAAACAAATCACAAAAAACACAAAATTATAGCAAAACTTTTAAAAACATATATCAGAATAATTAGTAAGTATATATACAACTAATATTAAAGCTTTATTTGGTTATTTACAATAAACGAATTTAATACACTATATACATCAAATTTACAATCCATAAGTTATAGAGAAATACAAGTTGGAAGAGGAACAGAAAGGGAAATTAAGGATTCGTAAAGAGAAGTGTGATCGTACATAGGACAGGAAAGGAAAACATGGTTCATATCACAGTAACTCTCACCGCATTCACAGGCAGGACTCGAGACAATTCCAAGCCTATGTAAATGAATTGGAATGTCACAGAGATGTCCAAGACGCATGCAAATAAAAATGGAAGTAATGAATACGAATAACATGGTATCTAATATCGATATGTTAGGTTCTATTATGGTTCATCTTGTTTCTAGCTATGTGATGTGCAGACAGATTGTCATTATATATGACCACGGGTCTGTCGCAACTATCATTTATTAAACTTTTTAACAAACTCCTCAAATAAATAGCTTCCTTCGAAGCTTGACTAAGACCTACATATTCTGCCTCAGTCGAGGACAGAGCTAAACATCTCTGCTTACGATTTTCCCAAGTAATTAAAAAATTCTCGCCTAATTTAAACATTAGACCCGTAAAGGATTTCCTATCATATGACCCACCCCAGTCCGCGTCTACGTAGCCTGTTAGATCTAACTTACTTGTCTTTCGGAAAATAAGTGCAAAATCTGATGTCCCCTTTAAATATCTCAGTACCCGTTTAGCACATTTATAATGAATTTCATAATAACACGAATTAAATTGAGCTAAAACGCTAACGGCATGCGCGGTATCTGGTCTAGTATTTTGAGCCAAATAGTTCAGACATCCTATCAGATTTTGATATGGCAACCTACAACCGGAATCGAAACCGGGTCTTACAGTCCGTCATTTCAAATTCCTTTAAAATATTATTTACATATTGTTGCTGATCAAGGTAAATTGTATTATCATCCCTCCTAAGTCTCATGCCTAAAACGTGGCTAGCGGGACCTAAGTCCTTTACCTTAAACTTACGCAATAACCCAGCTTTTAAATTATGTTTTTCATTTTCATGTTGTTTACTACAAAAAATAAAAATATCATCAACATAAACAACTACAACTATTCTATCCTTATTATCACAAAATTTTTGGTAAAGACAGGGTTCAATTTTAGATTGTAAGAAACCTAAACTTAACATTTCCCTATCAAGCTCATGAAACCAAGCATTAGACGCTTGTTTCAGTCCATACAATGATCTATGCAATTTACAAACTTTTCTTTCTTGACCTTCAGTGACACCGCCTTGAGGCTGGAGCATATAAATATCCTCCTTCAACTTTCCATAAAGAAAAGCTGTAGTCACATCCCATTGGTCAATAAGCCAATCATATTCTACAGCTAATGAGAATAATAATCGCAAAGTTGAGCTTCTTACCACAGGAGAATAAGTCTCGTTATAGTCAACTCCACGTACCTGTGTATATCCTTTCGCAACCAGTCTAGCTTTGTACTTTGATACCTTACCATCGCTATCTCGCTTTATCTTGAAGACCCATTTGCATTGAATCGGCTTCTTGTCAGGTGGTAAGTTGACTAATGACCACGTCTGATTTTCCTTCAACGACTGTAGTTCATCGTTCATAGCTTTTTGCCATAAATCGCGATCAGGTCTTGCTAAAGCCTCCTCTACTGTCGTCGGATCGCCGTCAATCGCCGCGAGAATATTGATGCACGTACTTGAGTAGTCAACGGGCTTTCTTGTACGTAGGTTATATCTTCGTTCTACTAGTGGTTCAGCACTAACCTCAGAACTATCAGTATTTACATCCTCAATGGTAGCGGACTCGGTACGCGCTTCATCAGATACTACTCCCTGAGTATCGTCATCACTAATCGAGGAAACATCAGGACCTAATTGATGAATCGCAGTTTCTTTTCGTTCCTCCTCAATAGAAATAGGAACGACTGCGTGTTTCGTCACTTTCATGCCGTCAACTGGAAACACATTCTCCACGAACTTAACATCTCGTGCAACTGTTACCTTACCAGTCTGTGGATGTATCAGTCGGTAACCTTTGGTGACTTCACAGTAGCCAATAAAAATTAAGGCTTTAGTCTTCACGTCAAGCTTTTGCCTTTTCTGTTTGAGTTTTAAAGAATACGCCAAAAATCTTTAAATGGCTTAAGTCCATTTTCCTACCAGACCAAAGTTCTTCAGGCACTTTATTCGTGACCGCCTTAGTGGGGCTTCGATTCTTTAAATATACTACAGTTTTTACTGCTCCAGCCCAAAACTTTTTGCTAAGTTGCGCCTCACAAAGCAACGTTCGTGCTTTCTCAATAATAGATCTGTTCGCCCTCTCAGCCACGCCATTTTGCTCCGGCGTGTACGGAACCGTCTTTTGGTGTTTTATACCAGTCGACTTAAAGAACTTATCAAAAGCATGGTTACAAAACTCTGTACCATTATCAGATCTGACGCACTTTATCGACATGCCAGTTTCTTTCTATACTTCCGCCTTATATTCGCGAAACATATCGAAAGTCTGACTCTTATTTCTTAAGAAATAAACGTGCGTTTTGCGCGTATAATCATCGATAAATGGCAACATGTAGATGGAACCAGCAAATGATGCCTCTTCCATTGGACCGCAGATATCCGTGTGAACAATTTCAAGAATCTCTTTTGCTCTTGTGCTTTTATTTTTGAAAGGGCTTATACATAACTTACTATTAATGCAGGGAATACATGGCTCAATGCTATGTTTATTTTCAAATTTCATACCAGTAACTAAATCTTTTAATATCAGCATGTAATTTTTACTTAAATGTGCTAATCTCCTGTGCCATAAATTTGTTGAAGATTTATTTGACATTGTAATAAGGTTGACACTGTCGTATTGATTTTCATTGAGTTTGAAAATGCCATCAACTACATTGCCAGTCGCAACTACTTGATCAGTTTTATTCTTTATAGTGCAACCTCTTTTATTAAAATTTACTGTATATTCTTTTTCTACGAGATCGCTCACTGATATCAAGTTCATTGATAAACGAGGCACATGTAATACATTTTTTAATGTAAAATTTGAGCTCTCGAGAACTTCAGGAATAGCATTTCCTCTACCTTTCACTGGTATTTCTTCACCATTGGCCACTCTTATTTTCAAGTTACTTTTTACTTTCTGATAGTCTCGTAACTTCTTTGCATCGTAAGTCATGTGGTTCGAACATCCACTATCTACATACCAACCATTTTTATTTTTGGTATTCATTGCCGTGTTCATACACACATCGGCATTAATCTTTTTACATTCAGATGCCTTATGTCCTGGTTTGTGGCACTTAAAGCATTTGTACACTGGCTTTCGAGCATTGTTTTTGGATGCCTTTCCTTTACGAACAACAAGGGCTTGCTCACCAGCTGCTGAACTTGTCTCAGCTTGTCTATTCGCTTCTTGCAGCAGTTTTGTTTTTAACTGCTCTAAGCTTATCTCCTTTCCACTATTGTCAATTGCCATTATCATCGGGTTGTAGTCCGGTGTTAATCCAGCAAGTAGAATGGAAATCAACCAATCATCTGAAACCTTCGCATCAATTGCTGCCAACTGTTGAGCTATGGAAATTATATTTGATAAATACTTTTCCATATTTGTAAAATTCTCTAATTTACAAGACCACAATTGACGCTGCAGTGCAATACGTCTGCCCCAGCCTTTATCTTCGTATGCATTGCACAGATTGTGCCATACCTCATGCGCAGTTTTTCCATTGTAAACATGCGCAAAACATGAAGGCTCTAACAACAGACAGATGGTAGTACGCGCCTTTCTATCGGCCTCTTTTAGTGCTGGAGACAATTCATCGGCTTCAACAGCCTCCCACCAGTTTTTACATTCTAAGTAGTTTTTTTTACTTGAAACTTCCATATATTGAAACCAGTAGCGCCTTCCAACTTTTTGATACCGCAAATAGACCCAGAAGAGCTATGATCTTCGGTCATTTTTGAAATTTTATGCGTACTTACCAATTTTATTTTTTAACAATATGATTTTTTTTTTGGACAGTTATAAATGGCTCATAACCTGTTGGAATAGATGTATTGTCCGAAGGTAGGATATATATTAAATTATTGCACACACGATGTTAGTTTCAGATATTTTATTGCAGTTCTTTTTGCGATATATTGACATGTGACAGATTACACATATTTTGAGTTCCGAATGCAACCAGTATTCATAATACAACCTCCAATAGCACCAGATCAAACAGTTCCTCGGAACACTCTCCGTTGTACAGGCGGTAGAATACGCAGAGAGACGCAAAGTCTCTTCGAAGGCTAAGCGATTCTAACCCGCCTGTTAGTATGGGATCGTCGACAATACGAACGGCGCGACGCTGGCTGGAGACGAGGGGGTCAGTCTGGTAAGCTGGTGCTCCGGCCCATAGATGTGAGCAGTACTCCATATGCGGTCTGATTTGCGCTTTGTACAGCGCAAGTCGTTGCCGCGGAGTGAAGTACTGCTTGGAGCGGTTTAACACACCAAGCTTTTTGGAGGCAAGTTTAGCCTTGCCTTCCAGGTGACCCCGAAACTGCACGTCGTTCGTTATGTCGACCCCAAGGATCCCGATACTGTTGGAGATAGTAAATTGTGTTCCTTGGAACTGTGGCGCGGGGACAAATGGGGTCTTTTTGGCAGAAAATGCGCAAACCTGTGTCTTTGTGGGGTTAAACTGGACAAGATTTTGTCGTCCCCATTCAGAAACTCGCTCCAGGGAGTTCTCTACTTCAGACACAAGTCTAACCCGACTCTCTTCTACTAGCGACCGAGGGGCATTGGCGCGACTAGTGTATCTAGCGTCACCGGTACTGTCATCCGCATAGCAATGAATGTTCTCTATAGACAACAGGTCATTTATATGCAGGATGAACAGTGTCGGCGACAACACGCAGCCTTGTGGCACACCAGCATTGATAGGCTTGGTGGATGAGCAGCAGCCGTCGACAGCGAATTTGATGCTGCGACCACCAAGAAAGCTGGATAGCCACTTGCAAAGCCCCTCGGGTATCCCGTATGATGGCAGCTTCGTGAGAAGTGCCCTATGCCAAACCCGATCAAAGGCCTTAGCGATGTCAAGACTAACTGCCAAGGCCTCTCCCTTGCTCTCAATGGCTTCTGCCCAACGGTGTGTTAGGTATACCAAGAGATCCCCAGCAGATCGACCATGGCGGAAGCCATATTGCCGATCGTTAAGTAGCTGAGAATCTTCAAGGTAACCCAAAAGCTGCACGTTGATGATTCGCTCCATCACCTTTGAGAGCAAGGAAGTTATCGCTATAGGCCGGTAGTTCGATGGGTCGGTCCCATCACCTTTTTTAGGAATGGGATGAACTAGGGCAACTTTCCACGAAGACGGGACACAGCTGGTAGTGTAAGAGAGTGTGAAAAGACGGGCCAGGACTGGAGATAGCTCTGGAGCACAAGTCCTGAGCACCACAGCAGGTATACCGTCTGGCCCGGACGACTTCTTGACGTCGAGGGAGCTAAGAGCTCTGCGAACCGCTTTCTGTGTAAAGCGAACTTCTTTCATAGAGCTCTCACACCGCGGGATAGTAGGCGGGGTTGCTCCTCCGTCGTCAAGAGTCGAATTGGCCGCAAATATATTGCCCAAAAGTTCGGCTTTATCTTTTGCGGTATGAGCCAGTTGGTCGTCTGCTGTGTGCAACGATGGAAAGGACGGCCGACAGAAATTACCCTCGACAGCTTTGGCGAGCGACCAGAATGCTCGCGTTCCAGAAGGAAAGCGAGCAAGCCGTTCGCCTATTCTGCCGATGTGTTCAAATTTTGCTCTCGCGAGCCGCTTTTTAAGGGACCAGGTGGCGGCTTTGTATATCTATTTTAGATCCGGCACCTTCACCCCGACACTCTCAGACCAACTCTCTTTCTTACTTCGGTATTACGAACGCGGTCCGCGAGCGTCACTCCGCAGATTTTGCGCAGTGCTCGCATCTCGACCGCGTTGACCTCTACTTTCGTGCTCTCTATTCCATACCCAACTCTCGCTTCCATACGTGAGCGTAGGTACCAGCACCGCGTTGTGTATGGCAAGCCGGGCCTTCTGGCTGAGGTTCTTAGCGCCTAGAAGTTTACCTAACGCTCCATTCACACTATTCCCCAAATTCACTCTTCTTTCTATATCAGCGGTGTACCTTCCATCCCTACTAAAATCACATCCGAAATATACAAACTCATTCACTTCTTCCAGCATAACATCATCGACCATTATCCTTGCATTCGTTCTGGTTTTTTCTCTTTCAAACACCATCATCTTTGTTTTCTTCGCATTCAAACGTAAGCCTCTCGCCTGACAGTCATCTTTCATCATTGTGACTAGTGTTTGCAATTCTGATGGCAATTCGGCTAAAAGCACGGCATCATCTGCATAAAGCAAGCTGCTAACAACTAGATCACCCATCCGCACCCCAACGTCCATCAATCTTAATCTCTGGAGACAATTGTCTAGACATAGGACAAACAGCAAAGCCGACAGCACGCAGCCCTGCCGGACGCCAATATTGACATCAAACCAGGGCGACAGGCTGCCGTCCACCCGCACGCATGCCATACAGTCCTCGTAAGTGGACTGTATAGCACGCAGCAAATGGCCATCAATCCCATATCCGGGCAATATGTCCCAGAAGTCCTTCCGCACAACCCTGTCAAATGCTTTCTCTTGATCCACAAAACCGCAGAAAAGCTTCCGGCCCGTAGCCAGCTGCTTCTCCACGATGTTGCGGAGCGAGAAAACTTGATACATACATCCCCTTCCATTTCTGAAGCCTCCTTGTGCATCCCACAGTAATCCATCGGATACCACTCTCATTCTCCTTTCAACAATTTTCGCATACACTTTAGATGCTGTGCTGATCAAACTGATGGCCCTGTAGCTGGCGCACTCCATATATGACCCCTTGCCTTTATACAACGGCACGATGACAGCGCGCCTCCAGTCGTTGGGAACCTTTCCCGTCCTCCAGCACAAGTTGCATAAGGACAGGAAAGCGTCCCGGACGCAGGTGCCACCATATTTGATCATCTCAGCAGACACACTATCGATTCCTGCTGCCTTTCCATTTTTCAGACTTCTTATCGACCATTCGATCTCTTCCAAAGTGATCTCGGATGCTGTCTCCTCGAAGTCAGTCACAGACTCAGTCGTGGTGCCAGCATCCGGGATATTATCATACATTTCTCTAAAATATTCACTCCATCGCGCTAAAAGTATAACGCTTCATACTATTGAAATGTACTAAATTACTTAATAATATGTTGATATTCAAGACTGGCGAGAAGTAAACAAATATACAAAAAGGTGATTTACACATTCCTGTATTAATAAATGACTTATATAGTTGTAAAAATAACTAAAACTGTACTCTGCAGAAAGTTTTAAAGAATGAAATCAGTCGTTCATAAACTCAATTTTTTTTTGATAATAGAAGATAAATTATGATACCGTTCTGGCTATGCTGGCTGAGAAGGGAGCTGCCAGGAGCTCAAATCTTAAGAGCAGACTGTGAAATTTTAATTCTATCCCTGTAAAATAAATCCTGATAATGCAATCAAAGTTAC
This sequence comes from Dendrolimus punctatus, assembly GCA_012273795.1. Classification (NCBI taxonomy): domain Eukaryota; kingdom Metazoa; phylum Arthropoda; class Insecta; order Lepidoptera; family Lasiocampidae; genus Dendrolimus; species Dendrolimus punctatus. The sequence continues at coordinate 8,401,762 of CM022538.1, forward strand.
ATTGAAGTACATCAACTTACACTTTGTTAATCTTTGAAAGTTAGTGGTAAGTTTCTGTCATTAAGTAGTCTTCCAATTGTCCATGGCAAAAAAGCTTTTCACTCTGTATCAAATTGTCATTTTAGAATGATTTTACAGGAAAGGTGTGATGGCAGAAGTGGTGCCTCCTGGTGAGGTGCCTTTGCCGCACTCCCCAGCAGCCTCCTCTGCCCTGGATGAAGCGATGGCTAAAACATTGGCATCCATAGATCCTGCCCTCACCAACACTATACCAATTCCTGATGAAAGTAAATTACACATTCAATTTTTTTAATATATCATATTTTTTACATTTAGCTAGTATACTCATTTTTTTAGATAAAATATGATTTGTAGAGTTTTGTTTCATAATTTACAATATACATTATTTAAGACTTTCTACCACACCACACACTTGCTACTAGCTAGCATTCATACTTCCTTCAGCTATTATGTTCAGTATAAATACATTAGGGCTTTGGAATGAGGTTTCAACTAATTTCATTCCAAAGCATTTTATATGGGGTTTCTAAAAAATATGTTTTAACATTCCTAAAATGCTAGCAATATTTAATCACAATATTAGTTTTATAAATATTTATAGACAACTGAAACAACATTGTATTAGGTGTTTTGGCAGCCTGCCTGCTGTACTCCATTGATTCAAAAACTACTCTAGAGTATATACAAAAATGTTAAGTATTTTGAAAGTATGAATAGTTTGGTCATAATTATGAAACAATTTACAGTTAAACCGGAAGAGACAGCTGCACCACAAAAGAATGTGGCTAATATAGAAGAACCTCCAGAACCTCAGTACAAAGATAAAAAGGAAGCCATTGAAGCATTCAAAGAACTTCTTAAAGACAGAGTGAGTGATTATATGATAAGATAGATTTCAGTCTTTAAATTACAATGTAAATACACTCCAAATTGGGGTAAAATTCTTAAAGGGGTAAGCCCATACTCCATAGCGTATTAGGCCCTAGATGGGCATAAAAAATTACAATGAAAATTGTGGGTTTTTTTACTTTAATAATATTAAAAAAAATATGTTCATATTGACGCCACTATTGTAGATATTAAAAAACACAAAAGATTTTAGGTTATTTTTCTATGTGAAAATGTTTTGCTACAACTATGAGACAATATAATTCAAAAAATTCCTTTTTTTCATTGTTTGATAATTAAATTATGATAAAAAGTGTCTTCGAAACATAAAATATATAAGGGAGACACTTTTTATTCTTATTGGGGTATAATAATAATAACAAGTTGTTGTTGAAGGATAACAAAGCCATGTTGCAGTAGAAGTCAAAGAAAGATCAATACACATTCAATTCGCGCGTAAGCAACAAGCGAATTGTTAGTTAGCCTCTCAGGATGACAGAATGACATGTCAGATTCAATTCAGTGTTGCCACTATCAAAAATTAAAATTCGATTACTCTTACCTAATTAACCCGCACGCTCCTTGAGACAATTATCGATGTATACCAAAAAGCCGCAAGACTAACACTATCACTATTTCGTCTCACAACTCCTATATAAACAGAGTGAGACAACAACACAACGATCACGTGCACAAAAGCGACCTGCACTCTCATCGCATACTCGCGGACCCATATGTGCGGGCGTGTTAAAACATTATATTTACTAGAGTTTACCCCGCGGCTCCGCCGCGGGTTAACCTCTTTCGTGCGTGTCTCTTGTCTAAAGACCAAGCGCTACAGGTTATATTAATTTTTTATGTATTTGCTCACGGAAGATTCACTTCATTTTATATCGCTAATTATATCATCCCCGTCTGTAAACAACATAAATTACAAAACTTGACCAAAAAGGCCGGAATGACCGACATGGCCAAAATGACCAAAAAGGCCACAGAGACCGACATGGATAAAATGACCAAAAAGACCAAAGTAATCAAAATGGTCAAAATGACCAAAAAGGCCAAAATAATCAAAATGGTCAAAATGACCGACATGGCCAAAATGACCAAAAAGGCCACAGTGACCGATGTGGCCAAAATATGGAATACGCGAAAACTACCAAAAAGGCCAAAATGACCAAAACAGCCACAGTGACCGACATGGCCAAAATGACGGAATTGACAAAAACGACCAAAAAGGCCAAAATGACCGACATGGCCAAAATGACCAAAAAGGCAACAATGACCGAAATGACCAAAAAGGCAAAAACAGTCAAAATGACCAAAACGGCCAAAATGATCAACATAGCCAAAATGACCGAATAGGCCAAAGTGACCGACATGGCCAAAATAAGTAAAAAGGCTAAAATAACCAAAATGACAAAAAAGGCCAAAATGATAAGTATCCCTTGTCCACCCTCAATATTTAATTTACATACGTACCGAATTTCAGCCAAATCGGTCCAGAAGTTTTTACGTGAAAACGGAACAGACAGACAGAGTTACTTTCGCATTTATAAAATTAATAGGGATATTCCTTTTTTTAACAGTACAAGTGAGTTTTATGTTTCGTTTTAGTTGTTTTGTAATAAAAACCACATAAAAGTCCCGTAAGTAAGCCGTTGATGTTAATGCATATTTTTGTATAGATCGATTTTGGTCGATCTATTAATCATAATACCAATATGAGTTTGATACTGGCAATTTTTTGCCACAACTTCCTGGTTTTTCATTAAACTTACTTTTTTTTATCGAATTGTCATCTATTGTAGTAGCGCCGATTTCAATGTAGGTAAATACATATTTTTTAATAACAAAATTATGTATATAGTATTTTTTTTCTAGTCAATTGTTCATTGAGGGCCTCATATGGGTTTCCCCTTTACAAAGATGTGAAAAATACACCTATATGTATAGACATATAGGTGAACTATGTTCATTCACAGACTTCATAGTGTTTGAATGTAAAATAATTTTATTTTAAAATTATATTTGCACTTTATTTTCTAGAATGTTCCATCAAATGCTACATGGGAGCAGTGTGTGAAAATAATATCAAAGGACCCACGTTACGCCACTTTTAAAAAGTTGAATGAGAAGAAGCAAGCCTTCAATGCATATAAAACACAAAAACTAAAAGATGAGAGGGAAGAGCAAAGGTAAAATCGCCATTTACATACATAAAACAACTTAGTATGTACAGTGTGTTATATACTAAAATTCTTCATGAGGCTTAAATTGGTATCTGTCACTTTTCGGGTATATGAATAAACACAGCTCTACAAAAAAAAAAAGATTTGTTTTGTTGCCCTGGATATCATCGCAAATTTTTACGTTTTCAAGTGCTCAGATTACGAATATATTCATAAAAGTTCTCAATGTGCTCGTATTTTTCATGATTTTTGCATATCTTATATAGGATAGCCCACGAAAAAGTTATATTTTAAAATTGCTATAAAAAAAAGACGGGTGGACATTTTTCATTTTTTTAAAAATTGAATAACCCCGACATTGCGGTTTAATAGTGGAAGACCACTTCATTCATATGCCTGCCCCGGTTGGCTTTGCAGTGGCCCATTCTGTCGACCCAATTTTTCATGACATTTTCGATGGTGTAGCCCTCAATGACTGCAATGGCGACTTCAATCTCATGCTTTAGGTCGTCAATCGTCTCTGGGTGGTTGGCGTAGCACTTATCCTTGACGGCTTCCCACAAAAAATAGTCCAACGGGGTCAAATCGAGACGGCCAGTTGACATCACCGTTTCGGCTAATTATGCGATTTTCGTACGTACCGCGCAAAATTTCGACTGTAACATTGGCTTTGTGACACGTGGCGCCGTCCTGCTGGAACCAAAGGCCGCTGATGTCTTCCTCTTCCATTCGGGCAAAGAAAAAATCTTCCAAAATGCCGCGATAGTGGTAGATTAACGGTTACGGCGGCTCGTGATTCGTTTTCGAAGAAAAACGGACCAATGATGCCGCGGGACCACATACATGCACCAAACAGTCACTCATTGTGGGTGCATTGGGTTTTCTATGATTACATGTGGATTTTCTGAGCCCCAAATGCGGCAATTTTCTTTATTTACATAACTACCGAGGTGGAAATAAGCTTCATCTGAAAAGATGATTTTTCAATAAAAATGCTCTTGCAATTTCGGTTGAAGACTCACCATTTTGGAAGTAAGTTTTCAATATTTCCCAATTTTTTTCGTGTGTAAACTTAACCATTTCGTAAACCGCAATCCTTTGACTAAATATTTGACACATTGGTAAAGTTATTCGAGCTGTCACAACCGAAATAATCGATAGTTCAAAAAGCAACTCATAGATGGGCCACACTTTATTTTGAACAATTAATTACTGCTGTCCGATTCTGAGATTGTCCCTTGAAAGATTATAAAAGAAAAGCTCATAAAAGGCGTTTTATGAAAATATAAAATATATTTTCGACATTTTCCTCTTTGTTTACTTCGATGTATCCTTATTTCTCAAAATATTACTGACATTATAAATATATCTGTTATTTTATTTCTCGCTTTTTGATTTTGGTAATGTAAAATGAAAATAAAGATTTTTTAAAAAATCAGAGCAAATGTAACAAAATCATTGATAGTTTCATGAAATGCGTGCATAAATAGACCCAAAATCATTTTCATATCTATGGCAACAAAACCACTGTAGACCAGTGTAATCTGAATAATGAATATGATATTTTTATTTTATTTTGTGCTCAAAGGTTGAATAAAAGATATGCATAATTTTGATAATAATTTATTCATGTTTTTTTAGGTTAAAAACTAAAAAGAATCGCGAAAATCTTGAAGAGTTTTTACTGACTTGTGATCGTGTTACATCAATGACCAAATATTATAAATGTGAAGAAATGTTTAGTAATCTTGAGGTTTGTGATGATGTCTTTTGTTATGTGTGAAACATTGAATTTTGCAGGTGTCTCCACTCATGTTTAGAAATATTTTTAAAGCTCCACCTCCTTAAGTTACTCAAAATGTCCTACTATTTACGTGTTTCGAAGAGCATATATCCCCATTTTTTAATTTAAATAAAAAAGTGAATTTATGTTTTTCGAAGATCTATCTAAAAATCATTTAACAAGTGTATTCCAAAAGTATACCACAGTCCATAAAGTATCATGAATTCCAATAATATACTATTCCAAAACTTTAATTAAGCTTATTTGAAGTGATTTAACGTTAAGAACAAGTCTTTATATGTTTTGGCAAGTACAATACATCAGCAATTGCCTAGTATCACCGTAAATACATAAACATTCATTTAAAAAACAATATCTGTTTCTAGGTATTGAAATAGCACAGCTAATTTGTGTTTGTAGAATTTTGTCATCTGATAATTACATGTATGGGTACGATAATTACATGTATGTGTATGATAATGACATGTATGGGTATGATAATTACATATATGGGTGTTCATACCTTCAATGTACAAAAAATGCCTCTGTCAGTAAGAATAACTGGGCCTTACCAAGTCAACTATTAACAGATATGGCGATGTGTCCCTGATTCAGACCGAAGAGATATATTTGAAGACTGCATCTTCACAATTACGAAACGGGAGAAAGAGGAAGCGAAAGCTCTTAAAAAACGTAATATGAAGATGCTGGCGCAGGTGTGTACTCTATTCTTCATTTGTATTAAATGCACAGGGGAGCTTTTTTTTCTTTTGAATATGGCTCTTTGTGTATTGTGTATTTCTTTTATTGCGCAGACGACCCAGCTTATGGAAATGGTTACCGTCGTTTATAGGCGTTTGCAACACAGGCGAAGCTAATGGGTTGCCAGCCTTTAGAATAGAATAAAGAGGATGTCATAAAGGGATGAGAAAGGAGAATCAAACTGGAGGAATGGGAAAAGGATGTGATTGGAATAGCGGGAGGGTGAAGTAGGCCATCGGAACTCTCCTCACTCATTGCAAGAAACACAATTAGTGCAGGGCTAACCATTTCACACTGATATTCTGTGAGAGTGTGGTATCACATTGATCGAGCTGGCCCTAAAGAACTGTAATCAAGACAGTGATTCAAACATGGCCCTCCATGTGGAGATGGAAATGAAACCTATCATGTATCTAGCCAGTGACAAGTGTCTAGATTACGCTGCAAAGTGTCATTCATATTATAATTCGTTTTTCCAAAATTAAGCCTTATCATTTGTAGTATTAATCCGAGACATAGCATACTTGCTCCCCAATATAGTATGTTTATTAATTTTGTTCTGTATTAATTCTTTTAATTATGTTACAGGTGTTAGAAAATATGAACGAAATTACATATAATAGTACATGGAGTGAAGCGCAAGTTTTGCTTCTAGAGAATTCCGCATTTAAAAATGATGTCAGTTTGCTAGGAATGGATAAGGAAGATGCACTCATAGGTATATAGCCTGCGATTTTTACCATTTTACCATTCTACCATTACAAGTATTTATGCCAGTATAAGCTATCACTGCATCGAATTTCATCAAAATCATAATATCTTATCTCATGAAAGGAGTACAAACAAATTGAACACAGTCCTTCTATATGGTTAACCTATCTTATTGTTGCCCATTTATATTCTATAATAGCTGTCCCGGCAGACGTCGTCCTGCCTAGAAAACCTTCAATCGATATACTGACACCAGCGCCACCTACCGGGTCCAATTATAAACCAACTCAAAAACCTCTGGCTCATGCACAACAATTTTGCTAAACATCACATGATCAAAAGTCTACGATTCTATAAAGGACATACAGACAAACATTCATTTTTATATATAAGAGATTTATCATGGCACCTATAGGTATACATCTTTTGCTAATATAGTCGTACTTTGGCTATGATTAAAATATCTTTTCGAGAATAAAGGAAACACTTACATGTCTATTCTTGTACAATAATTGTTCACAAACAGATATTAACTCAAATCAATACTAAAACTTTTAAACTTATAAACCTATGTTCCTACTAAAACTGATTTCGAATTCACAAAAGGTTTAATGAGAAGATGGAAGAAGAAAAAATTGTTCTAGATAATGATACTTAGTACAAAACAAACTACTGCATAATTTAAATTTAGCCATTTTTTGGGATTTACCGACCATGTTTTAAACTAGTCATTGTTTACAGTTTTTGAGCAGCATATAAGAAACTTGGAATCAGAATATCTTCAAGAGAGGGAACAGGTAAAAAAAAGAAATAAGAGACAGCAAAGGAAAAACCGGGATAACTTTTTGGTAAGTTAGAATGAAATGTGTGTGTATATACACTAGAGATTTCCGTTTGGGTTTGTTCACATTAAAATATTCTATGGCCGCATTTTGATCCAAAGTTCATTTAAACCAATTTTGAATAACTGTTATAAATTTTTGTCCCTACGAAAGTATTAGTGGGTTCTTTATATTAGCTTGTCATAAAAAAACATTTTGCTTGCCCATTACTAATTGAAGTTATATTTAAGTTTACACCGTGAACAAATGTAGAACTTAAATAAGAAATAATAACAAAAACTAAAAATATAATAGTTTGAATGAAGCCCCCTGTTTTAAAAAAAAAATTCACATAATTTTTTGACAGCTCAGCCCTGATTTTTAAGATTTGTTATTTAAAACTACGTACAATATTTCTTGTAAAAGTTTTATTAAAACATTGTAAATGTAATGCTGAAAATGCATGAATTTATAATAAAATAAATTGCAAATATACAAGTAGTTTATATGTAAAAATAAAATTTGTATTTCCAGGCATTGCTTGACAGCCTCCATGAAGAGGGCAAATTGACTTCTATGTCACTGTGGGTTGAATTATATCCAGTCATTTCTGCTGACATGCGTTTCTCAGCAATGTTGGGTAAATATGCATTACAATTCGTTAAATGCACTAACATTATAATAACAAACTATAAACATCCCACACTTGGACTTGCGCCTCCCAATTTATAGGGGGGGGACTCGACAGTATAAGGCTAATTGACAGGTTTGACACATCGGTTATCTTGATGTGCAGGTTTTACCACAAAAGTGTCTAAATGGTGCATGCTTAATCGCGAATGCGCTTACTATATAGCTACCATGGCTTTTTTCTTTGAGGCGGCGAAATGCATTTTGAACACTACCGGGTCGTTTGCTAGGGATTGAACCAAAGCGATGAGAGGTGAAGCCACGGAAGTAATGTAGCCACCAGAGTCAATCGTCAGAATGTGTGAAGAGCAAGGTACCTCCCTCTATGTGGAGAGGTAACCCATAGGCAATAATCCACTAAAACCACCCTCCTCCCATGTGGCGCTTATGGCAGGAAGAGCGGAAAGCCGCGTTTTCACAATAAGAGTTGGCTCGGACCGAGTGCACTCGGACGATACTCGTATTGTGTAAACACCATACTCGGACGTCGGTACGCTCAGATTAGGTGTTTACATAATACGAGTATCGTCCGAGAAGACATCCGAGTGCACTCGGTCCGAGCCAACTCTTATTGTGAAAACGCGGCTTAAGACTTAGAACGTAGTCAAGCCCACGCTGATCCTAGCGCGTCAGTGCTTGAGAATGCCAGGAAGCAGTGCAAACTCACTTCGTCAACAGGAGGATGACTACTCCGCTCCCTAGAGGCTTTCTATCCGTGCAGGAACGGAGAAAGAATATATTTTCCTGCCGCTGGCATCTCGTCGTAAGTGGCGACAAAACAACCCACAACCAGGTGGTAGGGCATTTGCCCGACCCGATGTCTACCACCCCTGGTCTAGAGTATGTCGCTATAACAACCTTAAGTTGTGATCCGGCATTAATGGCCAGGTTCCAGTCGCGCTTAAAGAGCAGCAGCGCATTCGTAGCACCTCTGGTGTTGCAAATGTCCACAGGCGATGGTAACCACTTTCTATCAAGTGGGCCGTCTGCCTGTTTGATGAACTGTTGCGATGAAAAAAAATATATTACGGGAGGAGGGAGATCTTGCGCATATCTGAGTCTCCGGGACCCCGACTGACGTCAGCACCCGCAAAACGCATGCGCACCTCTCTCCCTTAAGCTACCATGGCTTGCATAAACATTATTCAGCTTAAGGCTGGTGTGCACCGAAATTTGACCGACGGTTAACCAAAAATAATCACTGTTTTTCCATACATTTTTGGCGATTATTTTACTTTAACCATCGGTTAAAAGTTGGTTCACACCAGCCTGAATAAGGGAGGCGGCGGTGATCGATCTGTTAAAGCGGCGACTATGAGGGTATTGAGTGCGAAGATTTCGATATTCTCCTCGGTGACATGCCTATGTAATACTTACACTTAGCAATGGAGTTGAATGTTGACAGTGATAAAATATAGAGTTCCTAATTCCTTATTTCTACAGGAGCAGCCAGAACAGTTTTTTTTTATTTTTTATTGCGGGAGTTCAGCAGACAGGCAGATGGCCCACTTGTTGGAAAGCAGTTACCGTCGCCTATGGACATTTGCAACACATTTTCCGGGATAAAATGATATTTGTCTGTTTGTTTGTTATGCTTTTACGGAAAAACTACTGGACCGATTTGGCTGAAATTCGGCACGTATGTAAATTAAATACTGAGGATGGACAAGGAATAATTTTCATTTTGGCCTTTTTGGTAATTTGGCCTTTTTGATCATTTTGACCTATTTGGTCATTTTGGCCTACTTGGTCATTTTGGCCTATTCGGTCATTTTGGCCTATTTGGTCATTTTGGCCTATTTGGTCATTTTGGCCTTTTTGGTCATTTTGGCCTATTTGGTCATTTTGGCCTATTTAGTCATTTTGGCCTTTTTGGCCATTTTGGCCTATTTGCTCATTTTGGTCTATTTGGTAATTTTTCCATTTTGGCCTATTTGGTCATTTTGGCCTATTAAGTCATTTTGGCCTATTTAGTCATTTTGGCCTATTTAGTCATTTTGGCCTTTTTGGTCATTTTGGCCTATTTGGTCATTTTGGCCTATTTGGTAATTTTAGCCTTTTTGGTCATTTTGGCCTATTTGGTCATTTTAGCCTATTTGGTCATTTTAGCCTATTTAGTCACTTTGGCCTTTTTGGTCATTTGTGCCTATTTGGTAATTTTTCCTTTTTGGTCATTTTGGCCTTTTTGGTCATTTTGGCCTATTTGGTCATTTTGGCCTTTTTGGTCATTTTGGCCTATTTGGTCATTTTGGCCTTTTTGGTCATTTTGGCCTATTTGGTCATTTTGGCCTATTTGGTAATTTTTCCTTTTTGGTCATTTTGGCCTATTTGATCATTTTGACCTATTTGGTCATTTTGGCCTATTTGGTCATTTTGGCCTACTTGGTCATTTTGGCCTATTCGGTCATTTTGGCCTATTTTTCCATTTTGGCCTATTTGGTCATTTTGGCCTATTTGGTCATTTTGGCCTTTTTGGTCATTTTGGCCTATTTGGTCATTTTCGCCTATTTAGTCATTTTGGCCTTTTTGGTCATTTTGGTCTATTTGGTCATTTTGGCCTATTTGGTCATTTTGGCCTTTTTGGTCATTTTGGCCTATTTGGTCATTTTGGCCAATTTAGTCATTTTGGCCTTTTTGGTCTATTTGGTCATTTTGGCCTATTTGGTCATTTTGGCCTTTTTGATCATTTTGGCCTATTTGGTTATTTTGGCCTTTTTGGTCATTTTGGTCTATTTGGTCATTTTGACCTATTTGGTCATTTTGGCCTTTTTGATCATTTTGGCTTATTTGGTCATTTTGGCCTTTTTGGTCATTTTGGCCTATTTGGTCATTTTGGCCTATTTGGTCTTTTTGGTCATTTTGGCCTATTTGGTAATTTTTCCTTTTTGGTCATTTTGGCCTATTTGGTAATTTTTCCTTTTTGGTCATTTTGGCCTATTTGGTCATTTTGGCCTTTTTGGTCATTTTGGCCTATTTGGTCATTTTGGCCTATTTAGTCATTTTGGCCTTTTTGGTCTATTTGGTCATTTTGGCCTATTTGGTCATTTTGGCCTTTTTGATCATTTTGGCCTATTTGGTTATTTTGGCCTTTTTGGTCATTTTGGTCTATTTGGTCATTTTGACCTATTTGGTCATTTTGGCCTTTTTGATCATTTTGGCCTATTTGGTCATTTTGGTCTTTTTGGTCATTTTGGCCTATTTGGTATTTTTTCCTTTTTGGTCATTTTGGCCTATTTGGTAATTTTTCCTTTTTGGTCATTTTGGCCTATTTGGTCATTTTGGCCTTTTTGGTCATTTTGGCCTATTTGGTCATTTTCGCCTATTTAGTCATTTTGGCCTTTTTGGTCATTTTGGTCTATTTGGTCATTTTGGCCTATTTGGTCATTTTGGCCTTTTTGGTCATTTTGGCCTATTTGGTCATTTTGGTCTATTTGGTCATTTTGGCCTTTTTGCTCATTTTGGCCTCTGGTCATTTTGACCATTTTGATTATTTTGGCCTTTTCGATCGTTTTTGCCTATTCCGTCATTTTAGCCATGTCGGTCACTGTGGTCTTTTCGTCATTTAGACCATTTTGGCCTTTTTGGTCAAGTTTTGTAATTTATTTTGTTGACAGATAGACGGGGGATGGTATATATAATTAACGATATAAAATGAAGTGAATCTTCTGTGCGCAAATACATAAAAATTTAATATAATATAACCTGTAGCACTTGCTCTATAAACAAGAGACACGCACTAGAGGTTAACCCGCGGCGCAGCCGCGGGGTAAACTCTAGTAGTATAATAAATGTATTGAGATGGAAAAATTGCAAGTTTAAAAATTTATTCAAACAATTAAATTTGGACCATTTTACCCTTCCTTAATTTGATTAATATTAGAAAAAGGTGATATTCATAAAAAATAGTTAATCATTGTTTTATGAATAATTTTGTTTTCAGCTTATTGTTCTTAAAAATTATAACACTTTATTGAGTCACCTATGTTACCCTCATTGCATTTTTTTATTAAGAGGTATATTTTGTATTTAGGACAAAGCGGCTCTACGCCTTTGGACCTTTTCAAGTTCTATGTCGAAAATTTGAAAGCTCGTTTCCACGACGAGAAGAAGATAATAAAAGAAATATTGAAAGAGAAAGATTTCGAAGTTAGACCCGATACAACATTCGAAGAATTCGCAACTGTTGTCTGTGAGGATAGCAAGTCTGCATCTCTTGATGCTGGAAATGTTAAACTCACTTATAATTCCCTGCTCGAGAAGGTATTTATGTATTTAGTATTTAATTTTACTATAAGGGCAAAATATTGTACATGCAGAAAAGATTAATGAAAGTGGTTAACTCATCCACTCCCTACTAATATCCCTACTACTAAATTTTATCCCTTGTGTAAAACTGCACTTAGGTCTGTACGCCCATTTGTGATGAAGCCCTCGATTTAATAGGGGAGTAGTAGTCATATCAAATGAGATACTTTTTATAAATTTACAGAACATTCAGCCATATAGATTTGTTTGAACGTACATACTTATGGCGTCTCGAGTACGTACGAGTAAAAGGGATGGAACAGCACATTAATTATTGTTTGAAAGTAATTAAAATTATGTCTGTCGTAATATTTTAAAAGTTAGATGATAAGGTGTTATTTTAACGCTTGTAGTTTTATATTTGAGAAAGAAATTTTTTATACCATGTGTTCGCATTCCTATTGAGATATCAGGCTGTTCATTGGGTAGATGAAATGTGTTACTATAATTTTCATAATATTTTTATGTAAAATTCCGGCGCTAAAGTACTATACAATTATCATGCTAATAAAATATCTTGATATAATCATTTTAATACCTGTTTGCACAATAATTTTACGATATTTCATTTGTTTAATTTCTTACGTCAAATTAAACAAATTGATATTCTTATGCAAAATCTTAGAGATGTTGACGACTGTTGACTAACCCATTGCATAGTTTGCTATACTTAGATTTAAAATGCATAAATCTATATATATAAAAAACAATTGCTGTTTGTTAGTCTCACTAAAACTCGAGAACGGCTGGACTGATTTGGCTTATTTAGATTTTGAATTATTTGTGAAGTCCAGAGAAGGTTTAAAATGTCAGTAAATATGAAAAAAATCCTTGGAATTGTAGTGATTTTCATAAATGAAACACCGAGTTCTAGACAACAACTGACTTTAATCCATCTCATTCACATTCACGATATCATATTTAAAACTACCCACAACATCTCCCCCATATTTAGTTAAACAATATATAAGTATTTATACACTAATAAACTATAAAAACAATCTTACACTAACACTACTTATGGATGACATCAAAATACACATGCATGATACATTTCTGTGTCTTACAATATACTAACAATTTTATATGTTTATATATCTTTAGTAAGATTAAGAGAGTTTCTTATAATATATTATCTGGTTTTATGTATTATGTGTTTGTAAGTTATACATATGTTCTAAATATAACAGTTATGTATTATTTATCATCTATACCCCCCTTCTATTCTTTCTATTTATTTTTCCTTTATTAACTTTAACTTCTTTCCCGCTATTAATTTTGCCTTTCTTTGAGGCATTTCTGATAATGTATGTTGTACAGAAGCAGCCGTGTTATTATGGCTTTCATTTTGAATTTCGGCAGCCTCTGTGCAACTGACGTCCGAATCCGCATCCTCGAACTCGGTGTCACTGTATTCAGAAGGACATGACTGCTTGGAGTTCGACGATGATGGACGATCACCCGTATCGCATTTTATAAGATGACGACGATTGCGTCTAAATCTGCTACCTATTTTATTTTGTACGATATAAGAGCGCGGTGTATCGGCCTCCCCTACTACCTTAGCGCGACATCTTCTTTTGTCTTCTACACATATTACGTCATCGCCTATTTTGAGTTTGGGTAAGGCCTTACAATGTTTATCATACATTTCTTTAGGTTTTAGATTGCTTCTTTATCATATTTTTATATTCTGCCGGTTCAACAGATTTTGGTTTTAGTAAGTCCGGATGCACCGGTAATCTGCATCTCAATCTGCGGCCCATTAAGAGCTGCGCAGGAGAGCTTAAACGATCCCTCGGTGTATTACGAAAATTAAGTAATGCCAATTGAAAGTCTGAATTGCTTTTTATGGATTTTTTTAGCATTTTACACACCTCCACGTAATTTGAATAATAATCTACTTTCTTGTGACACTTCTTGAACTTGGCAAACCTTAATTGCCTTGTCTAAGTCGAGGTCTTCGCATCTCAGCAATCTATCTCTCACAGTGGTATTCCTAATACCACACACGATTCGATCTTTAATTAAATCATCACGTAATGTACTGAATTCGAAATTTTTGCTTAATAAACGCAAGGCTGTAACATAACTTTGTATCGACTCATTCTCCTCTTGATTACGCAAAAAAAAGTTGTATCTCAATAGAGTAATATTCACTTTTGTTCCAAAGTACTCATCGAATTTTTTTATAATGACGTCCACGTCGTCTTTTTCTGTGTCATTCTTAAAAGTGAACGTTTGATATACGTCAAAACCTTCTGGCCCTATAAGGATCACGAGCAGACTAGCTTGCACTCCTGACGATTCAGAATTAGTCCCTGATGGCTTTACAAATAGCTGGAATTGTTGCCTCCACCGCTTCCAGGCGTCGGCCCGCGCCACGGGGCCTCCCTCGAAATTCAACTCGGGCGGCGGTCTCGCGTGTTCCATCGTTACGATTTATACGCACATATGCACAAATCACGGACTTTCGCTATACTTTAATCCATCTCATTCACATTCACGATATCATATTTAAAACTACCCACAACAGGAATATAGTAAAAACAACAATTTCGCTTTCCCTTAGAAACTTTTACTCCCTATCAAACATTTGTTGTTCATCCCGTCTTTCAGAAATCAACGTTTTTTTATTTATTGATATAATATGATGCGGTACGATGTTTACCGGTTCAGCTAGTAACTATTGTGGCGATCGAGGGTGGAACTGCCCAGCAGCGTAAATCAGTTTTGGAACTTTTAGAAAGAACTAGAAATTTCTGGAAGGAAAAGACAAGGATGGATATATTTAGAAAAGGATAGACGATAAACGAAAGAAAGAGATAGATAGATGTTAGAAAGGGATAGACGACGAAAGAAAGAAAGAGATAGATAGATGTTAGAAAGGGATAGATGTATAAACGAAAGTTCCCGAACAGAAGATTTGGGAAAGAAAAGACAGAGATAGATAGATGGGTTTTAGAAAAAAAATTCCGAGTATATAAACAGCGTAAGGCGCGCCTACCGGGCAGTTTAGAGTTGAGTTTAAAGTTGAGTTCAGTCCAAGATGGTGAAGCGATAAGTACGATACTAGAGAGTTGGAAGAGAAGGTTAATAAGGTTAAGAAGACAGAGACGAATTAAGTGGTGAATTTAGTGACAAGTTTGGTGAACGGATACGTGAAGTAGGTGTGTAGCATAGTTCGAGAGAGAAACCAGAGGCGAACTACACGCGATAATACTGGAGGTGGTCTACGCAATATCGGCGACGGTATTGAGGGTGTGTTAACTTATCGTCGGGACTGTGCATCGTTGGTCGTGCGTATAGGGGCGACCCGGCTGAGAGGTACTACATGCGGCTGTGTAAGTCAATAAAAGTTTTTAAATTAAAGTGTTTTCTTCCAATCCATAAGTGCGTACCCCCGCTTGCACGTAACACTATTTTTTAATTGTAGTTTTATAGATGAAGCGAAATGTATATGACAAAACTGTAGTAACTGTAGTTTTCATGCCTCCATTACAGTTCTTTTAAGACTTGGGTTTGTTTATATGCTAAAAAAATATCTTTGGTTTGTAGATATTAGAATCGACGGAATTTATTATACAGATTAGCACTGTTCACTTTACCTCGAGAGATAGAAGTTTTTAAATGATCGACGTCCTTAATTATGTAATGGTGGCAAGTGTAAAACTGAGCAGGTTTCAGTAAGTAAACAATCGAACATGGTACACTCATGTTGGACTCTACACATATTCCTTGTCATTTTCGTACATAGTGTTGTAGAAACGGGAATAATGTAAATGAGGGTTAAATAACAGGCAGAAGCGAAGAACAAAGAAAAAATGAAAGAGGAATCGAAGGCCCAGAAGAAGATTGAGAGCGCTTTCAAGTGGGCGCTCGGCGAAGCGAACATAGACCCAGCCCTGCCCTGGCACGAGGCCAAGACCAAGCTGGACCTGGACGCGCCTGAGATCGCCGCCGTCCCCGACGACGCCCAGCGGGCCAAGATATACAAGGTAAGCACGAACGCACCTCTTTTTTTTAAAGCATTTATGGTTTGGCAACTAGGCCTTTAAGCCAGGTCTTAATTATTATATACATATACACAACAAATAGATCGATTAATTTCACTTCTTTGTTTGTTTCATATTATAGTTTACCGATATTGTTTTTAATATATTTAAATAGTGGCTTATAACAGTAAACGCACCTCTATTATTATTTATTTAGGTTTATGACTTGACATCTAGGCCTTTAAGCCAAATCTTAGTTTACAATATAGTTTCTTCATTTTCTTAAGCCTACGTGTAGCACTGCTGAACTGTAGGTTATCAGCTGGTGCTATTCAACGTTGTTCTTGTGACAACTCGAAAGGCCACATTTGATATATACAGTTCACATTTCTCACAAAACACATAATTACTACTCAAAAACTATCAATATCCTACAACTATTGTTCATTTTAGAGTAATTTTACACATTTTTTGAAAATAAAACTGCACAGCACAACCTCTCCTTTCAGTTCCCGCCTAAAACTCTCACCTCCATAAGCGTGTGGGTCTTTTTAGGTAGTTGGAATGAGCTTCTAGCCGAGTTCTACCTAAAGCACTAGGATATAGACGTTTTTCAAAAAAGGACCCAGCAGCTCATCGGTAGCACTCTCACTCTGGGCCCCAAGTGTGTAACTATAACAAAAAACCATGCCAGTGCGTTTTGAGATGCATTCGACTGATGATGGTCAAATGTCTCTAAAATTGACATTAAATCAGTCTCGGTCAAATAAGGTTGATTCAATTTGGAGCCGAAATGGTTTACAGACTACCAAAAATGGTACGTACGTGGTAAGAGGCGGCATAATTTTAGAGTATACTATGGATGCATTTTTTGGTTTCAATATTTCATTTTATCCGTGCAGGAACGGAGAAAGAATACAATTTCCTGCGGCCCGGCGGCCTGTCGTAAGAGGCGACAAAACAACCCACAGCCAGGTTGACCAGGTTCCAGGCTCCCTAAAGAGAGCAGCAGCGCATTCGTAGCACCTTTGGTGTTGCAAATGTCCATAGACGATGGTAACCGCTGTCCAGCAAGTGGGCCGTCTGCCTGTCTGCTGATCTCCTGCAATAAAAAAAAATAATAATAAGAGATTTTAATGTATTATTTTAATATTATTAAGTTATATATTAAGATTTCTTAATATTTTGAATAAATTAACTGGGTCCCAATCACTGGGAGGAAGTGCCAACAGTGGTATAGTTTCGTCTAGTATAATAAAATGTTTCATTTCTTTCCAGGACTACCAACATGAGCAAGAAGAAAGTTGTATGCATTATCATCATCCTAAGCCAAAGAAATCGAAAAGATCCAAAAAGAAGAAGCGCTCACACTCCGCATCTCAGGTCTGTCAATTGACACTTACTACACAAATTAAGATGTTAAATTTATAGCCCTCGTCACGGGCTAAATACTAAATTAACATAATACAGCTGAATTTTTCAAGTGGGTCTTCACCTAATCCTTAACTTAAACAACAAACAAATTAGCGAAAAATATTCAAAGGAGTCTCGAAGCCGATTTTAACGATAACTAAAGTGGTATCATTAGATTTTTGAAAATGCAATTACGCAGGAATCGAATTACTGATTTGGAAAAACACAATCTATATATATATATAAGCAAAGTTTGTTTTCTTTGTCCGAGGTAAACTCGAAAACTACTGGACCGATCAGCATGAAATCACAACCATTCGACGCGGAATTAATCGTAGATGGTTATAGGCTACATATTATATTTATCTTCAACAAGTCTGGCATATTTTTGATCCTGGTCTCCTCTCCGATGTTATTTATTTAGGTATATGGCTTGGCAACTCGGCCTTTAAGCCAGATCTTGTTTACAATGTAGCTTCTCCATTTTCTTAAGCATATGTGTAGCACAGCTGAACAGTAGGCAATCAGTTAGTGTAATTCAACGGAGTTCTTGTGACAACTCAAAAGGCCACATTTGACTATACAGTTCACATACTCAAAACTATTGTTCATTTTAGAGTAATTTTACACATTTCTAGAAAATAAAACTGCCCAGCACAACATCTCCTTTCGGTTCCCGCAAAAAACTCTCGTCTCCGATGTAAGAGCGTGCACGTTTTGTTTCTTTTTGTTAGTCTGGATCGGCGTCTCCTTCGCCGGCGCCCGCGCGCTCGCCGACGCCCGCCGCGGCGCCCCCCAGCCCCGGCTCGTGGACCTCTGACGAGGGCCGCAGGCACAAGAAGACCAAGAAGAAACATCGTAAAACCTCACCACCACCCGTGAGTTATTTTCAAAAAGTTTACATTTCCAAAGATGGCAGTAACTTAAAATTCCTACATAAGGACTAACCCTTTTCACAGTGATCCAATATAGTATTAGCAAAATAAAATATTACAAAATCAAAGATGTTGTGTGTGTGGTATGTGCTAGGTTATTTTATTTATTTCAAGGATCCGGTTCTCTGTTAGTTTACCCTTTGCGCCTGCACTAATATCATGGGACAAAATAGTACCTATTGTTCTTCCAGGCGACTACTAACAAAAGCGGCATAAAATAGCCCGCTGACGAATAGCATTGGGAAGTTAACAGGTTATGCCAAGTTTTACGGAACCGCTAATTATGTCCTGAAAAATGTGTAGTCCTGCCGCCTCTGTAAAGGATGACATGCATACCGAAGGTCTTAAAACATTCTTAATGTCACCAGAATTTAAGGCTCGCATGTTGATATTCTGAATTTATAAAATGATAAATAATAACGTAGTTTTTACGAACAATCTACATAATTAAAACTACTTTTAAACGGTTTTATTAGATTTTTATTTCGATGTTCCGGCCACTTTCACTAGTCATGATCATGGAAGACAAAGTCGTCAAATGACAATGAATAATCTTAAAGTTATTTAGCCTAGTCCCATTTTATTTATTTCAAACTACTACTGAGAAATAGCTTAAACGTGACAAAAAATATCAAATAAAATGCCTAAAACCGTTAAAACGTAGTTTTATTATATTCATTTTAATTATTTAATTTTTGTTTTTAGTTATTATAGGATGGCTCCTATAGGGTATTACAGGAGCCTACTCTAATTTACCGCCGCTTCACAACATGTTATAGCTTGAATAAATAATACGCCTCTTTCTTAATAATAATAATTTGAAAATTAAAAATTGTAGAGAAGAGAGTTTTTTAACTTCAAAATGTAATTGTGTTGTAACAAAGAAAATGTGAAACCACAAATTATTATTACAAATATCACGTTTGGAAAAATAAATTCCGATACAGCCGTTTAATTAGAAAATTAAATAATGATGTGTTTTTGGAACACCTGGTTGGAGTGAAGTTCTCGAAGACCATTGAAATGTATCAAAAAGTCTTCATTGAAATCGGTCCAGTAGTTTTTCTGTTAAAGTGTAACAGATAGACAGGGTTTTGCCTTTACAGTATTAATTGGCATTAATATACATCCAACATCAAAATGCATTAGTGTCGCGCAGAATCCACAGATGGCGTAAAAAGGCATTCACTATACAGTAGTCAACATTTTTCATTGTGGTTAACATTTTTTTCCGTCTACCGCTAAGTAACTTGTGATACAGAGCATCGTTCCAAAAAATTATGATTTTTCGGACTTATCATGTCATTGAAGTAAAGAGCCGATATATTATTCTTATAAAATATGTCATGTACTGAAACGTGTAACTGGTGGTGCTAAATAGAAGTCGCCGACACCAGAGGAGGGTGGTATATCCGACGAGGAGCCAAGACACAAGAGCAGGAAGTCGAAGCGCAGCGCGCCTTCCAGCCCCGACGAGGCCGACCAACACGCCCCCGCCGAACACTCGCACAAGCCCAAGAAAAAGAAAGAGAAGAAAGACAAAAAGGAGAGGTATAGTAGTACAATTAGTATACAGACTATAATTCCAGTCGACAGTTTTCATCTGCGCAGATGTTTTCGACATGTAGATGTAATAGACTGTATTAAACTTTATTCGCAAGTCAAAAGGCAGATCGTTGCTCGTTATGCATTCTTAAGTCTGTCCCGCTTACATGTTCTTGCAATGTGGTTGTCTATTAAAACCGGTCTATTGCGCAAATACATTGGGAGGAATTATTAGTTGAGTAGATTTGTACATACTCTGTTTGTATCTTTAGACTTGTTTCACGATGTTATTTCTAAATACTAGATTTTGCTATGATCATAACAAAAAATGGCGAAATTCTTAAAAACATACATAGGTAAATCCTTCTTAAACACCATTATTAAGAAACATATGGAATAGTTTATTTTAACTGTGCACCAAAACAACGTGTGTTAGAAAATAAGGAATATTATGAATAGTGATGTGATTAGATGATTATTTAAAATAAAATTTATATATTGCTTTTGTTAACACTTTGTCTCTTTATGTATATGGTGTTAAGCCATTGTGGTGGTAACCAAAGGTTAACAGTTCAGAAAACATATTTTTCGGGTAGCCCCAAAATAACCGGTTTTTTTTCATTAGTTTATTGCCCTTTTATTGGTCTAAGGAAAAAACTAGAATCTACTTGTCCTTAGCGGTCATGAAAAAGATTATCTTTAGGGCCTACGCAGACCGGGACGGCATGGCAAGGGATTTAATTGTTTACTAATAAGTATAGTTAAGGTGTAAATACTTAAAGCGATCCTTGAGATAAGGAGGAACTGTTGCATAAAATGTGGTATGGTAATACAGTGAGGAGTAAGGAATAAAAACTTGGCTTGTCTTGTAGTAATAGATAGACATTTGAAAGTAAGCTTGGATGGTAAAATAGTTGTTAATAAAAAGTCTATTGTTGAATAAAAAAAGAGATGTCCCCCTATAGGTCCGGTGGGTCGACGGCGTGGAGCGACGCGGAGCTGGAGTCGCGTCGCGCGGCATTACTGGCGCAGCTGCACGAGCACGAGGCCGACTGACGTCGCGCCACCCGCGTCCACATCTTCAACGCGTACCCGCACGCCGCCGCCCCGCCCCGCCACCCGCCCACCCCCACATCCGGCTCAGATTAACTAACCATATAAGCCAATGTTTCTTAACGATCTTTATGTCGCGACCCACGAAACACCAAAAAGTTAAGTAAAAAGTCTTTCGACCACCTCACTACTTGATTATATTAATATTTTAATTAAGTATATTTATGCGTTTGATTTGTATATAGGTCTTCTTATTTTTTTTAAAGACCACTTTTAATAACAAACGCGACCCCCACAAGGGTCGCGACCAGGACGAAATATACTCAAGATTGAGAATTGAGTAGTTGGCAATGATTTGTAAAACAATTTATTCCTCACATTTTTATAATGTCATGCTAGAATCAGTTTATTTTTTGAACATTAAATTACACACTATTTGATTTGCTACAGAAATGACGTCATACGCTCGTATAAATTCTGGGCGGGGGATGTAATTAACATTTTATAAGACGTTACGTTGAATTGTTAACTAATTACCCTATTGGTATTGCAAAACGTGCACTGCTATTTCTCACTAAGAGCGGCAAAAACATGAAATATTTGAATGTAACATTTTTGGACTTCATTTTCTGTCTCTCGATAAAATTTAAATATACATTGAGTATACAAAATTTGTTTTTTTTTTTTCATATATCTTATATGAGTATTGTATGAATTAGTCATATTATTATCATAAAAATATTTTATTACTTAACAATTCCCGAGCTCAGATTCTATGGATACGGTTCCAGCTCATTTAGATGAATACAATTGTTTTGCAGCTAGCAAAATGAAGATGTAAGCTTTGTTGTAGTAATATTGATTACTATACTGACAGTAGTCAAAAGATGTGTGCGGATAGAAATTTCTGCCATTTTTTATCAGGTGAAATCGATTGGGGACCATCAGCCGCACGAGGGGGTCACAGCCGGTATGTGATATTCGCCAAGTTGGGGTGGCACTAGCAACTCACGTATGAAGTATTATTGCCACACCACAATCAGGGATAAACACCAAAACCCCTGGCTGATCCTTGAATGTCCTTTGTCCATGCTGTGGACTCATTTGTGGATGTACCTCCAGCCCAGAAGAACGACAGCCGGCCCCTTTACAGGCTGACCCCTGCTTGTGTTAGCCGGAGGGGTGGGGGACTTCCACTCTTGAAGTTGATATGACCTCCTGGGTGCCAATATATATATATATATATATATTTATATATATATACACATCAGAAGTTTAAGAGTTAACTTGAGACCTCAGCGCCGTTGTGTACTACCTACTGCGCTTAGGTCTCAAGTTAACCCTTGGGGGCTATAGTAAAAGTCTCATTTAGAATTAATGTTTCTCTGCTAATGTAGGTCTCAATAATCAGTTAATTTGATGTTAGTGTTTTTTAAGTCGGTGATAAAATGGGGGCGCTAAAAAATAATTTATTCTCAAAGTGGGCGGTATACAAAATAAGTTTGGGAACCACTGCTTTAAACAATGTAGCGAGTTTTTAGTGACATATTTTCATACCCTAGAATTCATTGCACTAAAGACTAAAAAACCTAAAAGTTACACAACTTAAGCTTAATGTTTATGCATGGTGTTGTTAAATTTACATGCTCCTATTGTTCTCAAAGTCACAAACTAGCTAACTGCAAAGTTTTCTAAAGAAGTGGTACAACCGTGATATTGCCCAGTCTTTGGGTGTGTGTTTTAATTGTTTAGGAAGTAACAATACTTCTAAGGCGTGTTGTGTTCTTTTAAGATACTGTATGTGCCAGCAAAAACATCATACCTTACCATCACCCCAGAAATCCCTTTGTAACAAGTATGGATACCACGGCCATAGAGCCTACCTGAAATTAGATATCAGTGCAAATATAGCAACTTATGAATGGACAAGAGCAAGGTCAAGTCGAGTTTTGTGTATATCCTGTGTAAGTTTTTAACACTTAATAACATCTGTTTAATGTAGCTAGTTTAACTTTATGTTTGTGTTGTCCACAGATTTGCAAAAACTCATAGAAATCACCGACCAAAATCTTTTTTGTTGATTTGCATAGAATAAAGCACCTGTCATTTCTACTTTGAAATTGGCAAAATCAATGCCCAATGTGTTGCAGCCATAGTTTAAAAAAAAGGTCAAGTTTAGATATCCATGGCCCTAATTAGGGTTTAATCACTAAATGAATCTACAACATTTCTAAGTGTCATTTGATCGAGGGTCGCAATAATCCTTCATATCTGGAGAATCAGCCCAATTACTTCAATTGAAAGTAACATCAAGAACAACTAATGACTGGGATATGAGGTGATCATTGCACTGTAATCTCTAGATATCAACATATAGTTATTGCATGATCCTTCTTTCACTGTAGATGTAATTTACTGCACATCTATTGAGTCCAATGATTGCAGAATACAAATTCATCAGAAAATCAAATATATATTTATCATGCAATGTTCAATCAACCTAACATACACATGACCAAACAATAACTATTGAACAAGTTGGCAATGGCAATAGGTCAAATAAAAACTTTAACAATACTCATTAACATTTGACAAATTCAAATAAAATACCACACCTAAAACCTTAAACAAAATGTTTTATTATATGTAATAGTTGAGAAACTTAAAGAAATACTATATAATTCAATCAGTTAAAATGCTTCAGAAGCAAATCACATCTCCTATATGGTGAGAGTAGGGCATGGTTATATTATTTTATACAGTATTCAAACTGAGTAATTGTATTTTACAATATAACGACTTTCATTTTAAAGAAGCTTCCAAGACTTCTATCAATTTGGCAAGAACATTTTTGTTTAATTCACACCCAAAATCATCTTCAAAGGCACTTGGGGTTCTTGTTGCAAACATGATCTGCATTAATGGATACTTTACTGCCTTAAGTTCACTAGAGCCCAGTACCAGTTTTATATTCCAATCAAAATTCATAATAGATTCACAATAGGAAGCATTATGATTAATTAATGTATCATACAGCAATTTACTTCTATTTTCTTCAATTACTGTTATAAAGCGTTCAATTCTATCATCATTCCAACTTTTGTTGTTCAAGTATCTTATAATATAATTTTTATCAAAATCACTTGTGAGTAAAAGGTTTTTTACATCTTGTTTAATAGTATTTATCATATTTATACTTAATAATGATGTAGAGGTTTTAGAACTGTGTAAATTGCTTATTACATCTTGCAATACCTGAAAAAAGAACGTTAGTAAGTAATATTTTCAAGTCTCTAAAGGTCCAAAAAATTTACTTACATCTTTAAAGTTTTCCATATTATCAATTGAAGTCAACACATTCATTTTCAGAATCTATATGTATAATACCAGTATATATAAAGTACTCTGTGATGATAACGTAAAAACAGTTTGTAATTTATAAATCGGATAAAAAAAATCGTAGGGTAAAAAGGCTCTCAATACATTTCAGTAGACAGCAGTGTCCTAACAGTCAGTACAATTATTTTTTCTTAGAGATTTTTTTGCGTTCTATTAGTAGGTAGGTATTGCAGTAGATGTCACTGTTCTCAAATTAATCACCAAATGAATGAATATAATGTTTCTTTATACGCAGTTGTTTTAATACTTGTTTAAGAAATATTTGATATGTTTTTATGTTTTTGCAAGCCATATCAGCTAATAAATATATTTTAAAGTGTGTAAATTCTAGTCCTCACCTTTTTCAAATTATAAAGCTCTTTTTAACTTTAATTAATAGATTTTTGATGAATTATCGATTTACCAAAAACTTATTTCAAAGATGTCAATTATGTCAAAACCAAAATGACATTCCGACTGATACAAGTTACATTCGTGAACGTATGTACTTTGTTTGTGTTTTGATTATTTTTCGATAACTTTGTTTGATTCCTGGACTCCAAAGACTTCGCTTATCACGTTTACTAGTGTTCTGTGATCACGTTGGACTTACGCATGTACCCTGAACACCAATTTGCCTAACGATTTGTTTTCTGATGACTTGGATTATGGCTTCTTCTGAAAGAGGTTGTTGTGTGCCCAGATATGGTAAAACTTGTAAGTACATCATCTTAACGGCACCAGATTAAATGTGGATACAAATGATGTTATGAAAATGTATGCCTTTGAATATTTTAATAAAAGGAAACATAATAAATCACGCTACCGCTAAATTGTTATTTTATTTAACAAATTTTTAACAAGTAAACATTTTTTGGAAAGGCTTTTGGGAATTGCAGGAGTTAAATTATAACTCCCGCAATTTCCAAAAGTCTAATATAAAAATCAAAACAACACTAGACCCCCTGGATGGTTTTTGCCGTTGAATAATGCCGTATACCGATAGAGTGCGTTAGTATATATATTATGACTGTTGACTCTATACCAGTATATATAGAGTACTCTGTGGTAGACAGAGAAACTCTGTCCACAGAGTACTTTTTTTTTTTTTTTTTTTTTTCTTGATATGGCTAGGCACGTTTTGTGCATTCGGCCAGAGTCACGTAGTAAATGTTTATTTGACATCATAAAACGAGGGAAACAAATCACGAAAATACAATATTATAGCGAAAATTTTGAAAACATGTATCAGAATAATTAGTAAGTATATATAAAATTAAAGCTTTAAATGGTTATTTACAATAAATGAATTTAATACACTATATACATCAAATTTACAATCCATAAGTAATAGAGACATACAAGTTGGAAGAGGAACAGAAAGGGAAATTAAAGATTCGTAAAGAGAAGTGTGATCGTACATAGGACAGGAAAGGAAAACATGGTTCATATCAGAGTAACTCTCACCGCATTCACAGGCAGGACTCGAGACAATTCCAAGCCTATGTAAATGAATTGGAACACAGAGATGTCCAAGACGCATGCGAATTAAAATAGAAGTAACAGTTTTACCAAACGAGAGTTTGGCAAACCATGGCTTCTTGGGAACGGTAGATTGCAAACCATAGAGGAAGCGACCCTTGATCCGACCACTCTCACTCCAGCACATGTTCCATGAATCATGGAGAAATGTACTAGGCAAAGAAGCAAGATCATGGCCAAAATTCCTATACGGATAAACATCCCCGCTCACAGTAGCATCGCTTGCCAAAGTATCAGCTCTGACATTTCCACTAATACCACAGTGACTAGGTATCCAGCAAAAGGATACTAAATAATTACTTAATTGGCAATGTAACAGCTTTCTCTTACATTCAAATATAGTATTAAAATATGGGTTAGCTTTTATTGAAAATTTAGCCAAGGCCTGTAAGGAACTTAAGGCATCAGAAAATATAACAGTTTTGCTTAATTTGAACGTAATAACATACTCAATGGCTCTTAAAAGACCAAAACATTCTCCAGTAAATACGGATGTTTCAGGAGGAAACTTAATTTTTTGCACTATATTGTACTGTTTATGAAATACACCGACGCCAACACATCCCGTAGAATGTTTTGACGCATCGGTATAAATATGATGCCAGTCTTGCCATTTATTATTGACTATAGATTTGAAAGTATTGTTGGCATTGGAATCAGTTTTTTTAATATCAAGAGAAAAGCAAATATCTGGGGAGAGAAGCAGAGATTCGTATGGACAGTTAAATAAAGGAAGTAACTGTAACGAATGTGTAGGTGCTTGTATCGTCTGGAACTTAAGAATACTTTTAACTAGACAGGGAGAAGACTTGTGAGACCAATATTTAGAAGAAGATATTTTTTGTGAAAGGAGTTTTAGTTTAGAAACGAGAGGATGGTTTGAAAACTGTACAATACGGAAAATGAATCTATCAGACAGGTACTGCCGTCTTAAATGTAAAGGGGGATCACAGCATTCAATTTGAAGAGCATTTATAGGACTGGACTTCATAGCTCCGGAAATAATTCTAAGGGCTCGTGATTGTACCAGGTCTAGTTTCTTAAACCCAGCCACACTACCCGGATCCAAGAAATAAGTACCAAAATCTAAGACACTTCTAATAACGGCATTGTAAACCCATCTCATTGTAGTCGGATGCGCACCCCACCAGACTCCACGTAAGCATCGGAGCATATTCAAATTTCGCTCACATTTTGACGCTATATAATCGCAATGGGGAAGGCCCGTCAGCTTAGAATCAAGTATAGTCCCTAAAAACTTAACTTGACTCCTGGCTGGTATAGGTGTGTTATTATAATTTATCGTTACAGGAGAGGGAATACGCGACCTAGTGAATACAACTGCTGCACTCTTAGAAGGTGATAAATGTAGGCCATTATCATCCATCCAACTTTTAATTAAACTCAGAGAAGATGAAAGGTGAAAACCAGCAGTGGTAATGCTTTTATCAGTAGCATACAGCACCAAGTCATCCGCGTACTGTAAAATACTGACAGCACCATCCACTGAGTTTTCTAGGTCATGGGTATATATGTTATATAACAAAGGGCTCAAAACAGACCCTTGTGGTAAGCCTTTCCATATCAGTCTACTTGGCGTATAGGAGTCGCCTACATCTAAAGTTATTTTCCTCTCAGAAAGTAAATTTATAACAAAGTTTGTCAAAAGATAAGGAACATTTAACTTATCTAACTTTTTTTTAAGGACAGGAAGTAAAACGTTATCGTAAGCGGAATTGATGTCTAAACAAGCGGCAACTACAGATTTGTTATCTGAAAAAGCATTGCGAATATCCGTAACCAGTATTCCTAAATTATCAGCAACACCTTTGCCTTTTCTAAAACCGAACTGAGTTTGGGACAAAAGCCCTTTATTTTCTATATACCACTCAAGACGATTTTTAACCAAATGTTCAGCAATTTTGGTAACAACAGAAGATAAAACGATTGGGCGATATGATTGAACGTCAGACGGAGTTTTATTTGGTTTTAAAAATGGCAACACTATTTGACTTTTCCAAGATGCGGGAATGTCACACGTTATAACCACTTTGTTTATAATATTGAGAAAATAATTTAGGCCATTTTCGAAAAAGTGACAGGTGCCTCAGTGTAACTAACACGTGTTTGGAAACTTTTTCGCGATATTTAATCGTTTTTCTCTAAATCACAAGGACTTGTGTTGTCTGTTTGTGTTGGTGGTGGTATTATTTAAGTATTTGTAAGTTTTAACATTATTTGCCATGTCTTTTTCCGTAGGAGAGAACGTTCCCCCTGATAAGGGGCGGCGTTCTCTTGATTTACAATTGGACGAACTGGCTGCTTTAAGCCAAATACCAGACAAAATCGGATCGAAACGTTCTGCTGATTCAATGAGTCACGATATTTTAGAAAAACGCGCTACTGTATGTCCCGCATCTGCATCTGTTCAGCACACCTACACCCGGCCTGGTTATGAGCCAACTTCTGACCTCAAATACTCAGAGAATGATAGCGGCCCATTCGTTGTTGTTGTATCTCGTACTACTGAGAACGATCTTCCAAATTTAACAAACACAATGAAAACCCTCAAAATTGCCCGTATAATTTATAATAATAATGTTCCCGGAGTTGACGAAATCCGCAACGTCGGTAGAAATAAAACTTCTGTCTATTTCAAAAAGTTTCAAGATGCCAATTCCTTTGTGTCCAACCCACTCTTATCTAATCATGACCTCTCTGCTTCTATTCCTCGCTATCAAGTGACTCGAATGGGTGTTGCTCGTAACATTCCACTTGATTGGACCCTAGAAGATCTAGTGTCAACAACAGAATGCCGGCCAGGTTCTCCATTAATTATTAAAGCCCGACGTCTTAATAGGAAAAAACGTGTTGAAGGTAAAACTATCTGGGAACCCACAGGTACTGTGGTGTGTACTTTCTTAGGCCAGAACTTACCAGAACGTATTTATTGCTGTAATATGTCATTACCTGTAGAGCGATACATCTTGCCAACAATTCAGTGCCATAAGTGTTGTCGATTTGGTCATGTCCGAGACCAATGTCGCTCAAGTCCGCGTTGCTTTCGCTGTGCTGGCCCCCACGATTCTACAACCTGCAATGTCCCAAATGACAAAATCTCCTGTCTATTTTGCTCGGGAAATCATTTAGCCACCGAATCCAAATGCCCTGAACACTCTAGACAAAAATTAATAAAAAATGCAATGTCTGAAGATAACATTAGCTATAGTGAAGCTGCACGGGCATTTCCTACAGTCCGTACCCCCTACGCTGATATTGTGTCTTCCCCCCAACCTCTAAGATTCTCTGGCCAAAGTAATATCCATTCTCACCCATCTATGCCCTCGACTTCTTCTAGTCAACACCCTCCATCTTCCTCGTATAAAAAGTCAGTGTTTATAGAGCGACGCCCTAGATCTGCCCTAGGGAAATCCTATGATGTACAATCTCATGCCAATATTACTGCTACCCCCTCTTCCTCTATGTCCAATGGTTGTGCCCTAGGCCTTCAATCTCAAGATATCCTACAGAATGATAACTTAGCTGAACTTATGTCATTGACATTAATAAATATATTCTCCAAGTTCGGAGAATTGATACCGTACAACATCCTCCAAACTTCACAATCACTTATTACTACACTTTTAAACTCCCACACCAAAAATGGCGACATTCCTTCAGTGGAACTGTCATAGTATAGTAAATAAAAAACATGACATTATTTATCTTTTAAATACTTTCAAACCCATTATCTTTGCTGTCTCTGAGACATGGTTAAAACCTGGTTCCCTATTTAGGGTGCCAGGGTACTCCTGTCTACGGGACGACAGAGATGATGGACATGCAGGATGTGCTATCTTTGTGAATAGGAAAATGTGCTTCTCTCAAGTATCCCTCCCCCCTCATTCTTCTGGTTTTAACATTGTTGCAGTTCATATAAAATCATTCAATATTACTTTTGTTTCCTTATACATTCCATACCCCAATATAAACCTTCTTCAGGAACTTTCATCTATCCTATCATCATTCCGCAATCCTGTGATTATTCTGGGAGATTTCAATATTCGCCACACCCTATGGGGTGCACCTGTGTGTGATTCCATTTCAACCCAGTTTATTGAAATCCTGGATAATCTAAATTTATGTATCTTAAATGATGGGACTCCAACTCGTCGAGTTTCACCCATGCAAAATGTTAGTGTTCCTGATTTAACTCTTTGCTCTCCTTCTTTAATAAGTAGATTATCATGGTCAGTTATTTCTCATTCATATGGCAGTGACCATCTCCCTGTCTTAACTTTCTTATCAGACTCCTCGCCCCCAGCTCTCAGTCCCGCTCCTCTTTTAAAATATAGATTAGGTGAAGCCGACTGGGATAAATTTTCCTCCTTGGTCCAAAATAAACTTACCTCCCTCCCGGAAATTTCTCAACATAATGCTCTATCTGCTTATTCGGAATTTATATCTACCCTCTCTTCTGCAGCATCAGAATCAATTCCCCTAAAAAATTGTGCCCAGTCCAAAATTCCATCCCCAGCATGGTGGGACTCTGAATGTTCCAGCAGTGTAAAACAGCGAAAGCTTGCAGAATCAAAATTTATAAGGACGCCAAACTTATCTAACTTTTTAGATTTCAAAAAAATTGTTGCCCATTCTAAACGACTGCTTCGTAAAAAGAAACGCTTGGGATGGCAAACATTCTGTGAGAGCCTATCTCCTAGAACTCCTGCGTCTTTAATATGGCGAAAAATAAAAACATTTCGGAAATCTCAAATAGATTCAAACTCCACATCAAATGACCCTTCTTGGCTCCATCAATTTATCAATAAACTAGCTCCCCCTTATGTTCCTCCTAATCCCAACTTACCAACCCTCTCGTCTTCCTTTCCTGACCCAATGAATTCAGAGTTCTCTTTTGCCGAACTGTCCTGTGTCTTAGATCACCTCCGCGATTCAACTCCAGGTATTGATGGTATTCCATATTCATTTATTTCTAAATCTTCTGACACTGTTAAAGTCTATTTTCTTAATTTAATCAATAATTTTTTTATATCCGGTTCTACCCCTTCTTCATGGAAAATCCAAATTATTGTTCCAATATTAAAATCTGGAAAAAGCCCTTCAGATCCTAATTCATATCGTCCTATAGCACTATCCTCTACCTTGACAAAAATCATGGAGCACCTTATTAAAAATCGTCTGGAATGGATCATCGAAAATCGTGACCTACTACCCAGAAGTCAGTTTGGGTTCAGAAGAGGAAGAGGGAGTATGGATAGCTTAAGCCTTCTCACCACTAACATACGAGCTGCACTTTCACGTAACGAACATGTCGTCGGTGTATTTTTAGATATTACATCCGCTTATGACAGTGTCAACCTCCACCTACTCAGGCAGAAAATGCTCAAGCTGAGTATACCTGTGAGAATGATAAACATCATTTGCGAAATGTTCATGGAACGGTCCATTTTGATTCGATCTCCTGATGGCAAATTATCCACCCCAAGGCTCGTGTGGAAGGGTCTCCCACAAGGCTCTGTCCTCAGCCCCATTCTGTATAATATATACACAGCAGACCTAGATACTTCGGTAAATTGCTTTTGCAACATACTGCAATATGCTGATGATATTGCCTTATATGCTTCTTCAAACTCTTTTACGGACGTTAGTTCCCGCTTAAACTCCGCTCTATACTACCTTAACTCTTGGCTGCTGGATCATGACTTGTCCCTTTCATCCTCAAAAAGTAATGTAGTTATTTTTACTCGCAAAAGAACCCCCCCTGTTATTGATATAAAAGTGAATAATTGTCCCATACAAATAGTTGATTCTGTGAAATTTCTAGGGGTGTTTCTAGACTCGAAGCTTTCTGGCATCCCTCATCTAAAATATATCTGTGAGAAAGCGGAAAAAAATGTCAATATCCTTAGAGCGCTCTCCGGGATAAAATGGGGATCGCATCCATACAACCAAAAACTCCTCTATAACGCCATAGTCAGGAGCCATTTTGATTATGGCTGCTTCCTTTTAGAACCGTGCCATAAACTTACTTTATCTAAATTGGATGGCATTCAAGCTAAATGCTTGAGAATCATCACCGGCACCATGAGGTCGTCCCCCACCAATGCTTTTCAAGTTGAATGCCTGGAACCGCCTCTCACTCTGCGTAGACAGCTGTTTGCTGACAGGTTCTTTTATAAAGCTCTTCAGCTATCCAACCACCCCATCTTTGAAAGTCTCGACAATCTATCCCAATTGACTGAATCATCTACCTACTGGAATCATAAGAGTCTCCCTCCTTTAGTTAACTCTTTCAATAAATTCAAAAACCTTTCTTCTAGCATTTTTCAAAACTACAGACACCCTTTATTTGAAACCGATTTTAAAAGCTTAATGTTTCGGCCAAGAATTATTCTTGATTTTGGCATCGAAAAACATTCCCTGGTTGCCAATCAGCTATTTAATAGTATTTTACTTGAAAAATGGCCTGATTGGCTTCCAATGTTTACCGATGCTTCAAAGTTATCTTCAAATGGTCCTACGGGTGCTGCTGTATGGATACCCAAATATAAAATAATCCTTAATTATAAACTCCCCATTTACACTTCGGTTTTCACAGGTGAGGCAATTGCCATCCTTGAAGCCACACTCTACATAGAGTCACACAGGATCAGAAAGTCAATTATTTTCACTGATTCCTTGAGCTGTCTACAAGACATTGCTAAGCCCCTTTTCGATCTAAGGACATATTTCCCATTTCTCTACAAATCAAAGCTACTCTTCAACGCTGTCACGATATGGGCTTAGAAATAGTTTTAGCTTGGATCCCCGGCCACTCAGGAATTAGCGGAAATGAGACGGCTGATAACTGTGCCAAACAAGCTGTCTACTCAGGCTGTGAAAAATTCAATAAGTGTTTCCCTAGGGACCTTCTTACCCTCTCTAAATCCCAAATGTTTAAATCCTGGAGTGATTTATGGCACCAATCCCGTCAATCTAAAGGCAAATATTATGGTCAACTTCAACCCCATTTGGCTCAATATCCATGGTTTTTCCGATGCCGTAATCTATCCAAAAAGATGACTTCAGCTATCATACGCTTAAGATTAGGCTTTATATGCACCCCAGTATTTTTGGCTAAGATTAGGGTACGTGATCATTCTCTGTGTGAATGTGGTCTTGCCGAAGGTTCTCTGGAACACATATTTTATTACTGTCCAAATTTATCTACACCCATATATGATATTCTGCCCCACGATATCCCTCGCCCTATCAATATTAATTTCCTTCTAACTTTAGTTTATAGTAAGTATATATTAATTCTATGTAAATTTTTATCACTTAATAACCTATTCCTATAAAGTAGTTAGTCTAACATAACTGTTTGTGCTGTCTTGTCCTCAGGTTTCTGGAAAAAGATTACCGACCACCAAAATTTCTTCATTTTGTCAGCTATATTAGCGTTTTTTAACACCTGCCTCTTTTACTGTGACATTGGCAAAATCAATGCCAAAGGCGTTGGAGCCATCAACAACAAAGAAGAGAGAGAGAGTAGGCCATTTTCACCTAGATGCGTTAAAAATGAATAGGGTATCCCATCTTCACCAGGAGCGCTATCCTTCACATAAGCTAAGACCCCTTTCAACTCAACTAATGTAAAAGGCTGATTTAAAAGTGAAGAAGAATTGACTATTGTAGAAATTGGAGGGCATATTAAATCTTCATGTGGGGCAAAAGCGGGGGCTAAACGGTCAAGAAATTGATCAGCTAATGCAACTGGAAGGAGGGCTGTGCTAGAATGGTTAGTTGCAGTTCTAAATCTTTTGATGTTACGCCAAATAACAGTAGAAGGAGTGTCAGGCGTCAAAGCACTACAGAAAGTTCTCCAACCCTTGAATTTCTTCTTTTTGAATAATTTCCTTGTCTCCTTCTGTATAACTAACAAGGCGTCGTAATTTTCTGAAGACATGTTACTACTGTAATTCTTCTCAGCTGTTTTTCGTTTTCTAATAGCGCTAGTACATTCTTCATCCCACCATGGTGGGGAATGCAATTTATTATTACGCGGGGCTTTCTTAGAAAATACACTGTCAGCAGCTTGCAGTAAAATGCATTTAAAAGAATCGGAATTTATTTCAGAGGAATGTGCAAGCTTTTCCTCTACTGACACTTTATATTGCTCCCACTTTGAGTCAATTATTTTGTATTTTAACCGAGGATTTTGTATGATTGTTTTACTTTGATTTTTACAGGGAAAAGAAATAATTATAGGGTAGTGGTCACTATTGAAAGTTGAGCTTAAAGTAGACCAAGACAAAGATGAAGCTAAATCAGAAGTACAAATAGACAAATCAACGGCACTGACTGCCACATCAGGTTTAGTGAGACGAGTAGGGGAGCCTGAATTTAAAA
Organism: Dendrolimus punctatus; assembly: GCA_012273795.1. Classification (NCBI taxonomy): domain Eukaryota; kingdom Metazoa; phylum Arthropoda; class Insecta; order Lepidoptera; family Lasiocampidae; genus Dendrolimus; species Dendrolimus punctatus. Next base: position 8,436,208 of record CM022538.1, read on the forward strand.
CACATAAATTGTGTAAATCTAAGATATCTAACAGTTCATCACTATGACTATTAGAAGTTGAACAGCCCCAAGATCTATGATGAGAGTTGAAATCACCAAGAATCAAGAAAGGTCTAGGAAGAAGAGAAATCAAATTTTTTATTTCATTGAAAATTTGCGAAGAAGGATGAGGGATATATACAGAAACAAAACATATATTATTTACAATGGCAGCGATAATGGAAAAAGAATCACTGTGTGGGGGAAGAGGAAAATGGGATATAGAAAAAGTATTCCTGATGAGCAGGCATACACCACCATACCCATCAGCCCTGTCATCCCTTAAACAAGAATAACCAGGGATTTTAAATGTGAAATTTGGCTTAAGCCAAGTTTCGGACAGTGAAAGAATAAAGGGATTAAATTTATTTATAATGTAAACTAATTCGTGTTTTTTATTAATTGCACTTCTGCAGTTCCATTGGATTATTTGGTCCATGTTGTCCATTTTGGTTGAGATTATTCAAAAAAGTATTTGTTAAAGTAGCTGCGTTGTTCGGTATAGGCATGTTGGTTTGTGATAACAATTTTATTAGAGACATGATTAGATCGGTAAGTGTTTGATTACAGTCATTTGAAGATGATTGTAGAGCACAACCATTTGATGGGGCAGGCATATTATAATTCCTAACTAAGTTATCATGAGCCTCACGGTCATAGCCTTTACTATGTCTAGGAGGAGATCGTGCTTTTACAAAAACTGATTTTTTGTATGAAGTTGTTCTTTGAGGTGGAGAGCCAGGAACTTTTGTGTTTTTTTCATTTTGTGCAGATATGTTAGGAATAGAGCATAAAACATCTGCATAAGGCTTAGAAACTGCAGGATGTAATTTGGAAGCCTCCATGTAAGATATGCTATTTTCAGCCATTGTAATTTTTATTTGTTTTTGTCTCGAATATTCTGGACAATTTTTGCTAGAAGCAAAATGCAGCCCAGAACATAAGCAACAAGATCCACGATCCTCTTCGACATTGCAACTATCACCAGTGTGGCCCTGACCACACTTGTAACACCTTGGTTTTGAACGGCACTGTGTTTTGGTGTGTCCAAAACGACAGCAGTTGTAACACTGTATAGTGGGGTAAGTATATAACTCTACAGGCAAAGAATTGAAACACATAAAAACACGCTTGGGTAAAACTTGACCATCGAAAGTTAAGACTACAGTCTGTGATGGTTTCCATGTAGGAGAGCCCTCAATGATGACTTTATAGTTCAAACGCCTGATTTTAATTATGTTACCACAACCTATTGGTACATTCGTATTTTCCATAACTTCTTCAGGAGACCAGTCGGCAGGAACTCCTCTAACTAGCCCCATTCTTGTTATATTAAAGGTAGGAATGAAAGCTTTAAGATTATTATTGGCTAAAGTATTTGAAGTGACAAAGCTGTTAGCATCGGAGAAGTGTTGGAAAGATAAGGATATTTTGTTTCTACCTATCCTTTTTAAACTGCCATTAACAATATTCTTGAAAGAATTTTTCTTTAAAAAATTTCCAAATACAATGGGATGTAAAGACGTTCCGTCGTCGGCAGATGTCTGAATCTTTTGAACATGAATTACAAAGGGACCATGATCATTTGGTTCATACTGAGATCTACCTACTTGTGTGGGAGGCTGAGGAAGAGTAGTATTTGTGCAAACAGACTGTTGGTAAAACTGGGGACTCTACGGGCAAATTATCACTAAGACAGTGGCAATCTGAGTCCTTGGCAGGATTTGTGTTTGAACTATGTTTTCTCTTCTTTTTATTGCAATGCCTGCATATTTTGTATACTCGACCACGCTTCAGTGATCTTTTCGACGAAGAACAGTCCGTATCCATTCCAGACTCATTTGAAACGGTGACATAAGAACTCGCGGGGGGCACCAAGCCCCCCGGGTCCGGGGGCTCGTTCATAAAACTTTTTTTAAAAACTTACCCTAGGAAGAGAAGATTAATAACTAATAAATAAAAATATATAAAAGTACTAATATTTACAAAATATAACTATTCTGATCACTATTATCTAATAAATTAATTTATAAAACCAAATTATTTAAAAACTGCGCCCGCCAACTTCGAAGGTTTCCCGCGCTTTTTTCCTGAGTACTTTATATATACTGGTATAGAGTCAACAGTCATAATGTATATACTAACGCACTCTATCGGTATACGACACTATTCAGCGGCAAAAACCGTCCTGGGGGTCTAGTATTATTTTGATTTTTATATAAGACTTTTGGAAATTGCGGGAGTTAATAATTTAACTCCTGCAATTCCCAAAAGCCTTTCCAAAAAATGTTTATTTGTTAGTAAATAAAACAACAATTTAGCGGTAGCGTGATTTATTATGTTTCCTTTTATTAAAATATTCAAAGGCATACATTTTCATAACATCATTTGTATCCACATCTAATCTGGTGCCGTTAGGATGATTTACTTACAAGTTTTACCGCATCTGAGCACACAACAACCTCTTTCAGAAGAAGCCATAATCCAAGTCATCAAAGAACAAATGGTTAGGCAAATCGGTGTTCAGGATACATGCGTAAGTCCAACGTGATCACAGAACACTAGTAAACGTGATAAGCGAAGTCTTCGGAGTCCAGGAATCAAACAAAGTTATATTTTGAAAAAGGTGAGGAATAGAATTTACACACTTTAAAATATATTTATTAGCTGACATGGCTTGCAAAAACATAAAAACATATCAAATATTTCTTAAACAAGTATTAAAACAACTGCGTATAACGAAACATATTATTTTCTTTCATTTGGTGTTCAATTTGAGAACAGTGACATCTACTGCAATACGTACCTACTAATAGAACGCAAAAAATCTAAGAAAAAATAATTGTACTGACTGTTATGACACTGTCTGTCTCTGAGTAACCTATTTGCTATTCTCTGTCTCCGCTATACTCAGATGTACAGGGCGTTCCATAGTACAGCTCATAACACCCAAAATGCTCAATTAAGCGTTCCACAAGGCAATCGCGATCGTTGTGGTCGTGGCGAAAACGTCACTAATGACATCATCATCTTCGAGCACATAACGCTCAGCACCACCTCTTTGCAACCACCCATGTCAATAGGTGGGTCGAATATCCGTTCCACCTGGGTGCACGATTGTAACGCCGGCAAGCAAGTGGAACGGTTTAAAGGCATATTATAAATTACGGCTGATGGTGTGTGGGCATCATATTGTTTAAGTATAAGCTACGTTCCACCAGACATACAATGACCACGTTCACGTTCGGCGTTACAATCGGGAACCCAAGTGGAACGGTTATTCGACCCACCTCTTGACATGGGTCGTTATGAGCGTTATGTGATCGAAAATGATAGTCTAGTGACGTTTTCGCCACGACTACAACGACCACCGTCTCCTTCTGGAACAGCTAACGGAGCATTTTGAGCTTTGTGAGCTACAGATGGCATGTGCTGAATATCAGATGTTAAGTTAATGACTTAAATGTTAATGTCAATTGTCAACTGTCATAATTGTAATTTAAAATTTTGGAATTCTGCATATTTTGCATTTATATTGTTTCTGATAATTGGTCAATTAAAATCCTCTCGTTAGAGAGTACTTGTGTTCTGTGTTAAAATCATAGAAGAAGAATTAATATAAAATATTGAAAATTATGCCATATCATATCAATAGCTGTAATTGAAAAAAAAAAATGCTTTTGAAATAAAATGCTGCTAAATGTTTTCAAATTTAATATTTTCTTTAATTTGTTTATCATTACTTATCATAAACATTTAATAGTTCTGTAAATACGAAGGAACAAATTTAGGCAGGTACAGTAACATACTAAAAAAAGTAACAAGTACCATGGATTTGGAGATAACAGAAGAGCCAAACTCTACAGCAACCACTGACTATAAAAATGTGGATCAAAACAGGCAATTACCTACTGCAATTACAACGCCCGTTCAAAGAGCTGAAAATGCTCATATCGAGAATAAGAGCATATCATCTACATCTTCATATCAACACACAATATCTGGGGAGGTTTCTCATACACCTACTAATAGTTCCTTTACCCCAGTCTTAGTTAACCCTCATAATTCTATGAATGCAATGACACCTGTTGCTAGTGGACCCAATCTTGCCAAAAACAGTATAAAATTACAGTAAGTAGTAGCAATAACCCAAATTTTCAAGTTCATAAAGTTCATAACATTATTCAAACCAAATTCTAATGTAGAACATTTTATTACAAATAATGAAAACATTGAGAAAATTCTATTAATGACACTTTATGTGTTATAAATAATGCTATCATCTAAAATTATATATAAAAACTTTTTATTACCTACTTTATTTGATATGATATTTTTTTGACTTAATCACTTTTTCATTTCAGAAATTGTGTTTCAACTGTAAGTCTGGGTTGTGAATTAAAATTACTGGATATTTATAGTAAAACAAGGTTTTCAGAATACAATCCTTCTAGATTTCAGGGTGTTGTAATGAAGATTCGTGATCCAAGGGCTACAGCCTTAGTTTTCAGGTTAGTTCAATTTTATCTTTGCTGTCTATGGCCATCTTATCTATACTTAGTAAAAACTATTGTCACTAATTATTATTATACATATACTAGCATCTGCCTGCAACATCATCCATGTGGTTTTTTTTAAATATCCCATGGGAACTCTAATTTTTCTGACCAGGGATATAAGTTACGGCTGTGGTTTACATATATGTCCCCGGAATCATAAGTAATGGGGGGATGGGGAGGGGGGGGAGGAAACCTTACCTCTTCTGCAACTCCTATAGTGAGGAAATGTATAGTTCCCGAGTTATTAATGTTTTTGTCAATTTCACTTATATATAAGATAAATAGTGAATGGTTACAGTCGGTTCTGGCACTCGCCGGCCGCTTCCGCGGCACGGTCGCTTCGCTCGCTCGGCTCGTGCGCTTTGGTCTACACAAAACCTAACCTAACCAATTGTTTCAAACTTTACATATTTAAATTTTCGGATACATACAGTCTCCTATTTAAATAAATCACATCCTCTCCAAAATGTACACTTTCCGGTGCACAAAAAAGTTAAAAAAAAAAAACAAAATTACCAGATCATTGTCATGAATTTTAAACTTCGATAATTAATTGAATATGTAATTTTTCCACTCAAAACCAATTTCAGTTGTTATAAATAAGTCTTAAATATATTCCTAAACACATTAACCATTAAAATCACCCAGGAAATCATCCGGGGACATATATGTAAACCCAACCCTAAGTTACCACCATACAATATTACACTTAAATTGCTCCAGTCGTTTCGGAGATTAGCTGGGGTACAAACAGACAGATAAACAGAGAATCAAAAAATTTGAACAAATCAAAATTAGTTCTATTCCACTTCTTACATCCCCCTGACTTGGTTTTTAGCTTTTTTTTATTGTACAGATATTCGACGTCTACACTTTTATTATATGTATCGATGTACGAAATGTACACATTTTAATCCTAATAACCAAGAATTAATATACTCATGCTGGGGCTTCATGTGCATTAAAGGCCAAATGTGTCTTATTTAAAGTGTTAAAAATAATGAGGTTTAAGCATAGCCACATTAGTGTATATATACCTTGTTTTTTATTACATGATACATTTTTGTATAAAATATTAGTTAAATTGTGTCTTTAGATGATCTATGATGATAATGAATTTATGAATAACATTTTCTACTGTAATATCCCACTTTAGATATGGCTTAAGTTGTCTAAAACATTTAAACATCACTAAAAACTGTAATTCATTTTAAACATCCTGTTTGTAATGTAAGAAAATCATCTTATAAGGAAAAACAATGTATACATACTTTATCTATCAATAATTAAAGTCATAAACCAAATCACATCTCAAAAAATGCCTTAAACCCATTGCCATATCTGGGTGAAATGCCCTATATCTAACACTATCACAGATGAAGCTCTATCTTTATAAGAATGCACATTATTTTCAAAATACCTAGTAAACCCATGACACTAGATCTACTTACATGATTAAACTTGTAGCTGACAAATAAAATAGTTATTATCCCCGCAAATTGGTAATGCGCTGGAACCTTGTCAAATTAACATTCATGTGACGTCATCTGCAACTGGATATGTTCGCCTACTCGCCAGCCAGTGATGCTAACAGTACTGAGTGGCTACGGTTACGTCACCAAAATGGCGGCCAGGCGCAATAGCAATTTGCGGGGATAATAAGATATTTTGTAGATAGGTAGATACATACAATTATAATGCAAATACATGTCAAAATAATATATAATTTACATAAATTGCACTTACTATCTTATACATGATAATAATTAATATTTATTTATCATATTCTTAAAATAACAACTGTTTTTCAGGTCTGGGAAAATAGTGTGCACAGGAGCTAGAAATGAACATGATTCTTACTTAGCAGCAAGAAAATTTGCAAGAATCATTCAAAAACTTGGATTTCCTGTATGTCTGATTTTTCTTATAATGAGAATAAAAATGTCCTATTAATCCTATATTCAGCCTTATTATTGAAAATACACACCAATTTCATAAAAATCAACTTTAATTCAAACCCACTAACAGAACCTTCTATTTTCATAGTTAGTTTTAAAACCCACAAACCCAATTTAAAAACAATCTTTATTCTAAGGATGTGAAGTATGAATAAAGAAATATTCAAACAAAATCCATAGCACTTTCATAAAAATGTTAATAGATCTAATAGAAAATTTATTCCAAAGAATATTAAATTTTGATACAATACAAATAATGCATAATTTTCTGGCCAACACACACACCTTGATTAAACTTTTCAGTTTTTGCAAGTAAATTGAATTATTTTTGTTACAGGCAAAATTTTTGGATTTTAAAATTCAGAATTGTATTGCAACTGCTGATTTACGATTCCCAATAAAACTTGAGGCCCTTCAACAAGCACATGGCCAATTCTCAAGTTATGAACCAGAACTATTCCCAGGTCTTGTATACAGAATGGTGCGCCCTAGAGTAGTGCTTTTAATTTTTGTAAATGGGAAGATAGTATTCACAGGTAACTTTTTAGTTAAGTCAATGCCAAAGCAACTAATAATTATATCCTTTGAATTTTCCATCTTTTAGCAATATGAAGTGGTCTGTTCGATAGTGAACCTCTTCATCATAAAAAAAAAACTGATCAGGCTTAAAAACTTTAAATATAATTACTTTCTATTAGTAATTATATTTAGCTGGGTATAAGATATTATGAAAATTTGTCTATTTACACATTCAAGTACTGATACTTGTATCTTCAGTTTCTGTGGAGCTTTCAGATTCAAATGAGTTCTGTGTTATTTACTTTAAATTTGTCAGTAATTTGATGTAAAAAGTTGTGAATTTAAGAAATTACCCAAGAATATAAGAATAAAACAAATCAATGCTTAAATAACAAAACTGGGTGCCGCAGGCTCAAAGTTGGTGTATCTCAAATGTATCATAAAATGTTGTCTGTCGTAAAGTTTATGTTTTGATAAGTAGCATAACCCCATAACTCGCATTTTTATTTCTTTTTACCATTTTAAACAAAGTTAGTTTAATAATTTGGGAGCCTATATTTTCACATATGGAGGAAACATGTTACTTAATATAATAAAGGTGGACAAGGTAGTCTAAGAAAACATGTCATTCACAGTTCACATCAGCAAAAAAATAACAAAAATATTCTATTGCTTTTGTATCTGTCATAGTTATAGGGTCCTAAAGTGTGACTCGGCCAGGAGAGGGATACAAAAAGGCAAAATGTAGTGTGATACTTTATAGATGCACACTTGTTATGAAGCTTGAAATATATTTTTTTAATTGAACTATCAATAAAATGAAAAAACAAACTTAGTGTTATGAAAAATGTTTATAAAAACCACGTGAAAACTATGGAGATCAGTAAAATGAGACAAATTAACAAATTGGTTATATTTCTTATCCTTTGTAGAATGGTAATTGATACTATGTAAATTTTTTTTATATTTCCTTAGTACGTTTTTTTGAAGTGAAACTTCTTTATTGGCGTTGGAAAAAAATTACCGTCACATTTTTCCCGTTACGCGCCATCTTTTTCTTGCCCCTACCCCTAGGGTCTTTATTTATTTAACAAAGTTCTGTAAAGTTGAATATAATAGATCATTTTTCGTAAAATAAGGTCATAAACAAGTTTCACTTAGTCACACTAGTACACGCACACTTTTTTTTAAAATGTGGGATCAATGGGTTTTTTGTCCTTTCCTTTAGCAGAGTTTAACACTGCTATAATAATGTTTTATTTTTCACTGTTAGGATGACAGCCGTTTACAGTAATATATTAAGTATGTTATACATAAAGCCGTAATTGTTCCACTCTATAAAGGGAAAGGGTCACAGCAGGAGTGCAAAAATTATAGGGGCATTAGCCTTCTCAGCGTTGTCGGAAAGTTGTATGCTAAAGTATTGATTGAACGGGTTTTCGAAATGACAGATGAGAAAGTATGGGATGTACAAGCGGGTTTTCGCAAGGGAATGGGATGTACAGACCAAGTCTTCACCTTACGGTGCATAACTGAAAAGTTTTTGGCCAAGGGCCGAAATGTCTTTTGTGCATTCATAGATCTGGAGAAAGCCTACGACAGAGTGATAAGAACAGAACTGTGGTCAGCGTTATCTCAATGTGGGGTAACAGACAGCCTAATACAATCACTAAAGTCTCTCTATGACGATTCCAGTGCTTGTGTTAGGATCAACGGGGCCTACTCCGAATCGTTTAACATCGAAAAAGGTGTTAGACAGGGTTGCGTAGCATCGCCGTGGCTATTCAACCTTTTATGAACAGTTGCTTGGATGGTTTGAAAGAAAGTGAAAGTGGTTTAAGAATGAATGGGTTACTCATCAAATGTCTACTCTACGCCGATGATCAGGTTATACTTGCATCGCCGGAAGAAGAGTTATAGGAGATGGTAACTATTATGGACGAATCTTTTAAGACTAAGGGTATGAAAATTAATGTAGAGAAGACGAAAGTTATGGTGTTTGAAAGAGATGAAAGTATGACAATGTGTAACGTACAGATAGGAAATGAAAGACTAGAGCAAGTTAAAGAATTTGTTTACCTAGGGTGCATGTTTACCAGAGACGGAAAGCATGAAAGTGATATTGAAAGGAGAGTAATGGCAGGTAATAAGGTAAATGGAGCGCTGAACTCTTTTACAAACAGCCAGAAAGTGTCTGTAAAGGCACGTCTGGCTGTCCATCAAGGGGTATTAGTACCAGCGCTAATGTACGGCAGTGAGAGTTGGGTGTGGCAGAAGAAGCATGAAAGTAGGATAAATGCAGTTGAAATGAGAGCTTTGAGAAGTATATGTAAGGTTAATAAAATAATTTAAGTGATATGATAAGAAACAGTGTGATAAGGGAGCGTTGTGAATTGAAAGAAGATGTAGTGACAAGAGTTGAAAAGGGAATGTTAAGGTGGTTTGGCCATGTAGAGAGAATGAATGATAGCAGAATCACAAAACAAGTATATGATAGCAATGTGACTGGAAGAGTCGGTGCCGGTAGACCAAGACGTACTCACCATAATCAAATTGAAAATATTTTGAAGAAAGGTCAGATAAAAAGTAGTTTAAATAAGCGTGTATGTATGAGAAGATTAATGAAAGTTGATGAAGCGAAAAGTGTTTGTCAAGATCGTAACAAGTGGAGATCCATCGTCTCTGCCTACCCCAATGGGAAACAGGCGTCACAATATGTATGTATGTATGTTATACATAACATATTGTTAATTGTAGTTTATATGACAGCAATTATTTAGCTTTTAGATGATGTTTGTAAGATAATTAATATAGCTTTCATTTCATAAATCTCCACAAATTATAGTAATGAATAATATCATTATTTGCAGGTGGAAAAACAAGAAATGACATCAGTGAGGCACTCGACATTATTTACCCCATACTAAGGAGTTATAGGATAAGCTAATTTGATTATACCATGATTAGGTACTGACCATTGTAATATATTTGTACAAAAATGTACACGCATTATACTTACATTATACTCAGGCATAGATTATGGAGTATAAATAGTTGTTATAGGTAAAAATTTGTCTATAATTGACATATTACATATTGATAATATTTTATTTAACATGTTATAATTGATTAATAGTAATAGTGTGTTTAGACTTTAGGCCCGTAAGATGAATAGTAGCTTAATCTATAATGTGTAAATGCAGATTCACCTCCCTGGCAGTAGTCCTGGCGGCGCCCATGTATAATTTATTTTAGTATTATTATCTTAATATGTATAAAATTCTTCTGTGTTGTGTGAGACTTGAACTCCACCTAAAGGGCTGGACCAAAATCAATGAAATTTTTAATAATTTTTGTGTGTTCAGGTGGATTCGAGAATGGCTTAGATTCAAAATTGGAGCCGGTAGGTGGTGCTGGAATCGGGTTCTAAATTCCATTCTGTCAGGGCAGGACAATGTCTGCGGGGACAGCTACTATTAATACTTAGTTTAATTTTGTAAGGATTGTTATCCTGATCATTGGCAATTAGCTGTTCGGAGTATGTAGGAGCCTCTTTTCAGTTCCATAATTTTTATGAAATTGAAAAGGAGCTACTTAGAACATTAAATTTGTGACTGATGTAAGTTTAAAAATATATTATAATAATGAGAAGTTGATTGACAGTTTTAATCGAGTTTTTTTTTCAAACGCAAGAGAACTGGCGCTGCTACCTGGGTTGCAAGAGTGTTAAGAAGTTAGGAGTTGTATTTTTTACTGGGGAATTGTAATTCCTTAGTATTCTCTTCTATGATAAGTCCGTTTACATCTCTTAATCTATGTAGTGATATGCAGCCTCGCCATATCGCCATTTATCATGCCCTGCTGAGTGTTAGTTTCTCCGAGTTTACCACATATTCCCGTATCTTCCCTACTCTCCTCTCCATTACTAGATATAATAATTGTAGTGATGAAAGTTGTGTTTGTGAATTATTGATACTTAAAAAATTCCAAATTTTTCTACCCGACTGTCCTCCAAAGAAAATCTTTACCCCGAATCTCCCCTTCCCTAACGTTGAAAAAGCTCCTAATTTTCAGGAGTCACCCCCATCTTGTAACACTGCTATTGTCATCTTCGCAATTTATAACTAATCGTTAACGTATTTTTCCGATCGTTTTTAGTGATATCAAATGCACGCTCAGCTGCTTCCTATAATGACTAGAAAATCATAATTAATTTTTATATTACTTCAATTACTTGCTTTGATTATAATCAAAGATGGGTTGGGTTTACATATATGTCCCTGGATGATTTCCTGGGTGATTGTAATGGTTAATGTGTTTAGGAATATATTTAAGACTTATTTATAACAACTGAAATTGGTTTTGAGTGGAAAAATTACATATTCTATTAATTATCGAAGTTTAAAATTCACGACAATGATCTGGTAATTTTGTTTTTTTTTTTTAACTTTTTTGTGCACCGGAAAGTGTACATTTTGGAGAGGACGTGATTTATTTAAATAGGAGACTGTATGTATCCGAAAATTTAAATATGTAAAGTTTGAAACAATTGGTTAGGTTAGGTTTTGTGTAGACCAAAGCGCACGAGCCGAGTGAGCGAAGCGAGCGTGCCGCAGAAGCGGCCGGCGAGTGCCAGAACCGACTATGTATATAATATATATATATGTCGCAGAACGGCCTCATTCTCACGACATCATCTTTAGTTATTGCAGGTTTAGTGGGTGTCATCAGGATAAAATGCGAGCATAAAACACAGCGGCCAACGGTTTATACACTTTTAATTTAGATTTAAGAGACATTTTAACATAGTTTAGACCGAGCAGCGGGTTCAGGGCACCCCCGCTCATACTTCTAACCTAACGTTAAAACACTTTCTTTAAAAATACTCTAAGGTCCATCTCGACCTGCTGCCATCAACCCAATGTGTCACAAAAACTCCTCAGTCTACCGAAGTAGATACTACTCAAAGTATAGAGGGCGCGTCTGACCCCGCTCAAGACATGCTCTGCTCTGATTGGTAGTTGATTAAATTACAATATTCATAACTTTTATTAGATTAGAACAATCTTTAAGTTCTAGAAATCTAATTAAATTACATTAAGAATTTTAGAAGTAATTAAAATGTAAACAAATGATATTATGCGTTATACATCCAGTCAACAATACGTTCAATTAAAGCTTCCCTCCGACATATATATATATATATATATATATATATATATATATATATATATATATATATCTATCTATCTATCTATCTATAACTGAGGAGGTGATGATGGCGTGCAACTGAATTGCCGCGAATTATTGTGGACGCACAGTCATAAAACGGCGCGATGTTTTGCTTTGTACAGATTAATTTTGGTTTCGCGCTTAAATGCTTGCTTGTGATGTTGGCACTAATTTCGCCACATAACCATTCACTATTTATCTTATATATAAGTGAAATTGACAAAAACATTAATAACTCGGGAACTATACATTTCCTCGCCATAGGACTTGCAGAAGGGGTAAGTTTTCCTCCCCCCCCCCCCCTCCCCCCATTACTTATGATTCCGGGGACATATATGTAAACCACATCCTCAAAGATTAATTGATAAAAAAAACGCTATTTTGGAATTCTCGTATAAGATATTTGGTTATTGATGGAAAATATCAATAACCAAATAGATTATGTTTATAGTTTATGTTTGATTTTTTAGCAGTGTTGCCAAAAGACTAAAAACAACAGCTCGCCAACAAAGAAACAGTAGGTAAAGTAAATAAAAGGCAGATTTCATACTTTCGCCATATAATTAAAGCAATAATTCTATTTTAATACAATAACCGCCTTCTTAGTTACTAAAACTCACATCCATTGTTATATTAATAATCACAACTTAATAATATGTAATATAAAAGAAAACAAATCAAAGTAAAATTATTTTCCACTTTCATTCTCAATTGCCTCATCTTCAGTATTTTCATACTCATTCATTTCTTTTTTTTAATCATATATATTTTTATTAAATTTCTTCATGTGCCTTTCTGTGGCTTTGAATGAGTAACAATCGGTTATTTCAGATTTAGTATGTAATACTCGTAATACGTTTTATTACATAGTAGTTATCAACAAATATTTACATAGTGTAATATGTGTGTGTGGCACTAAATGCTAATTGAAAAAACAGTAAAAATTAAGAATGAAACAGAAAACAGGGACATCAATGTGAAAACAGCAAATCTACTGTTAAATCCGAAAATGTAGGGTTGGTAACACTGTTTTCTAGCATTTGTTTATACTGGGGCCACATCTGCGAGTATCTTGTCATAATCAGGGCGCTCCATTAGTAGTCGGTCGATAGGTCGTGGCGCAAACGTCACTAATGACCACAAAGTAATATATACGGGTATAGAGTCAACAGTCGTAATATATATACTAACGCACTCTATCGGTGTACGACACTATTCAACGGCGAAAACTATCCAGGGCGTCTAGCATAATTTTGATTTTTATACTTTTGAAAATTGCGGGACTTGATATTTTAACTCCTGCAATTCCCAAAAGCCTTTTCAAAAAATATTGTGAATAAAGTGTGATGTATTGAATAAAGTTTAATGAAATAATAACTATCGATATTTATTTCCGGAAATTTTGAAAGAATAATAAAATACACATACGCTTGAACGTCAAGTATCATTAAAATACAGGTCTTTGAATAGTATTTTTTTAAACTTTGTGTATATGTAGGTACTATAACGCCGAGAACATGAACTATTTTTTTGCCTGCTAGCAAAATTCTACCCTATCGGTAGTTAAGGTCGGAAATTATAACTAAGCGAATTTATCCATGTTATTTTAATTTTAACGCTGATCCAAGTCTAAAATCCCTTAAAAGTAATACGGATATAAAAATGGTACATTTCACACGAGAAGTCATTTTTCTAGTTTACCAAGGTATCAACCGAAATTAAACCTCCTAGCGCCCAGGTTTTGCAACGCTCTCTTAAATTTAAATCCCAAAGTCCTTAAAAAGGTTTCCACCGTGAAGTCCCAAGACCTTGAACTATAAAAATTGTACCTTATACTAATCGCATAAGTATGTTTTTTTGTATAAGGTAAATGAGGACAAGTAAAAAAACCTTTTGGTAGGCATTTGGGTCATAAGTTTTAGATTTAAAACAAAAACTTCTTACAACCATTGATATATAAAAAAACCATTTAAGTTTTTTAAATATCAAGGCTTACAACGTAAATTTTTTTTCAACTACCTTCAAAAATATTTAAAATAAAATTAAACTTAAAAACCAATTTAAGAACTTAAGAACCAACTTAATAAATGAAAATTTCCTTTGAAATTAATAGAACCTTTACTATTATTTATTAAAAACATCCTATCGCTCTTGTTTACAAGTCATTAATATTAAATTATACATCATAGGTTATGTTGAAAAATATATGCATGAGGTAAATCAAGCAACCTGATTCTTGCACAATGTTTGACGTAGTACCTCCTCTGGGATAACGTTTCAGGTATAAGCCGTTTCAAGCAGATGTGGCGATGGGTGTAGTGCGTTGTTTGTGATTTGTTTGGGAAACGATTAATATTTATTGTTGACATTATCGCAGGTGTAGCCGGCATAAAAATTGAAGTTGCTAGAGTAGATAAATTTACGAAAGTATTATGTTTTTAGTATAATATTTTTTTATAGTATAGCGCCTCTATTGTTTTTTTTATTTAGGCTTATGGCTTGGCAGTTAGGCTTTTAAGCCATGTTAAGTTCTTTTTCTGAAGCCTATGTGCAACACAGGTGAACTGTAGGTACTCAGCTAGTGCCATTCAATGAAGTTCTTGTGACAACTCAAAAGGCAACATTTAACTATACAGTTCACATTTCTCACAAAACACATAATTACTACTCATAAACTATCAATATCCTACCCACTATTGTTCATTTTAGAGTAATTTTACACATTTTTAGAAAATAAAACTGCACAGCACAACATCTCCTTTTAGTTCCCACCAAAAACTCTCCTCTTTATTAAATAAAATTATTTGCCACAGTATATATTTTTTAATGTTCAAGTCTTGTGCTTATATTAGGAACTTTGGCTGTTACGTGTTAAAAACGGCGCATAACTGGTTAGGACTAGTTAGGAGGCTAAGAGCTATTAAAAATGTAAATTACTTTTTTAGTACTTTTTTTTCAGTTCATATTATTTTTATGAGATTTTTCAAAATAGAGTTGCAACACTGGTTCCCGCTTTTTTTCGTGTCATTTTAACCGTGTGATTTCATAGACACTGAGGTTGTTAATAAAATACTTGAGTTTAACTTTGTATGGTGTAATTTATCCTATGAAATTATACATTTTCATTGGTTTTTAAGAAAGGAAGTCACATTTAAATCATGGTTGGAAAAGCAAATAAATTATTTGTCCTCAAAAGAGGTAAAAAACGTTACTGTGATACTTTGTTAAAGCCTTCTGAAAGCTGTTTTTTCTCGTTTCAAGTTGTACACTATTTCCTTATCAAAATGCTTTCACTTCAATTTAGTATGAACTTCATATAATACATACATATACTTGTACAACAAAGAAATATCAAGTACTTATTTATAATCTATACCTACTATAACTCTACCCCTTTTTCTCGTAACTTTATTTTATAATATTATGTTTTTCTCTACCTAACTGTTACTAAAGAGCAACTTTGGGCTTTGTTAATATTTATGTAAATTTACACAAGACTGTTTTCTTATTTTTTATTAGGAGGTCGCATGGAAGAAGTGCATATTGATAAAATCACTTCAAGAATTAAAAAACTTTGTTATGGTCTTAATATGGATTTTGTGGATCCTGTAAGTTATATTCCATTCTTATTATTGCTTATAGTTTAAGTGTTAACTATAATATTTTCTGAAAAATTACATAATAATCCAGTATAGCATATACCAATTACCAATATAGTCAAGATTTTTAAGTTTTTTAATGATAAAGTAAAGGGTGGCATTTCAATAATAATAATTACAGCCCTATGCTAGTTAATAAACAAAATTGGAATTGGTTTGATTATTGTTGTCTTCATCTTATTGAATATGATTTGTATAGAGCGTAAATTCAACCTGTAGCCTGTTTGTGTATCCAAAAATATTATTCAAGTAAATGCCTCAACCAAATGTAGGTGCTGGACTAACAATGTAGTTCTTGTACCAGCTTGAAAATATAAATTTGACTATAGAGATGATATTTTCAGCATGAAAGTAAAATATTTATTTTGTTAAAAATAATCAATAGCTTACACCTGGTGTTCACTTTAATTTGATATATTTCTAGTAAATTAAACTAAAGATCCAATAACTTTGAAGTTCATATCAACAATCCTACTAACTTTGTATATATTTTTAGGTTGCAATCACATTAAAGGTAATAAGTGGCATCTACTCTGGTGTTACCACAGTGGAGCTTGACAACTTAGCAGCAGAAACTGCAGCTACAATGACAACTGATCACCCAGATTATGCAGTGTTGGCTGCTAGATTGGCCATTTCTAATTTACATAAAGAAACAAAAAAGCATTTCTCTGGTAGTATTTTTCAATACATAGATTAGAACAGATATTGGTTTTTCAAGTTAGCTAGCCATATTATTCTATTATGTGAAAGAGAATTTGTTTTATATTGGTATCTTTGTTCCATCTCCACAGTCTTGAAAATTAAATTATTATTATAAATTTTGATATATATTGAAACTTGTGTAACCAGTACAATGTATAGTTTCCATGCCATTAAATCTACAGTTCACAGCAGTTAGAAACCACATGTAAAGCTTCACTATAATATGAACAAAATTGTCTGAAAATTATATCACATTAGCCATACTCTATGGATAGTACCTGTAATTAGTAGAATCAAATTAGTTTTCTCACTAAAGGTGGTTTGTGTGCATTTTGAAAGTCAAAAGTTTAAAATCTCAAATTAGTGAAAACAAATAATAATTCAAAAAATGGTATTTCAATATGTAACCAACCTGGTTACATATTGAAATATTATTTCTTGAATTACATATATACACCATTACATATATATACCACCCCTGGTCTAGAGTATGTCGCCATAACAACCTTGTGTTGTGTTCCGGCGTTAGTGACCAGGATTCAGGCTCCCTAAAGAGAGCAGCAGCGCATTCGTAGCACCTTTGGTGTTGCAAATGTCTATAGGCGATGGTAACCGCTGTCCATCAAGTGGGCCGTCTGCCTGTCTGCTGATCTCCTGCAATAAAAAAAAAAATACACGTAAAAAATCTTTTTATATGTATGTACTTTTTTTTGAAAGGGGTTGAATTAAATATACTTCTCTGTGTTAAAGTTTCTAATATTACACTAAAGACATTGAATTAACTGACTATCTTAAAATTTGGTTCATGAAAGAATGACTAAACAGATATACAATGCAAAAGTGGATGGATGCAGAAGTCGCGGAAGGCCATGACACACCTTCCATGATCAAATTGATCGTGTATTAGCAGAAGGTGATGTCAGGAGCCTTAAGAATAGACGAGCGTGCATGACAAGAGCTATGAATGTCAAAGAAGCAAGTGAGGTATGTAAGAATAAGCCTGTATGGCACTCTGTTGTTCGTGCCTACCCCGCAAGGGACCTGGCGTGAAGTTATGTATGTATGTATGTATGTATGTATGTATGAAAGAATGAAGGTAGATCTCTTTTTTTATAAATTATAAAATCTAAAAGAATGCTTTTAACCCTAAAATGGAATAAGATTAATGTGATGATTTAAAATGTTCCCAAGTGAAGGTGTGAAACAAATTCGAATAATAACTAATTCTAATAGTTGAATAATTTATTTTACAGATGTTATAACTGATTTGTTCAACATAATAAATCCACATACAAAGAAAAGATGTCCAATGATATCTGAATACCACTATGAAATTATTATTAAAAACAAAGAGAGATTGGATTCAGCTATTGTTTATGACAGAGATTTTAAATATAACTATTTTGGGTTCAAGACTTTAGAAAGGTCTTATTTGTTGAAAATTAATAACAAGGTACATTATTAAAATAATAATTTTTAATATCTTAAAGTAATACTTGTAGTTATGAATTAAGGCATACATACACAATTTATTGTTTATTAATATTGTACTAAATTACGATTTTATAAAGAAATATAACAATAAAAAGTAAGTGAACTAATTTTTATTATCAGTTATATTGTACAACTGTAATTCTCTCTCACTTTCAGGTGGCTGAACGTCCTCAACACATGCTAATGCGTGTTTCAATAGGCATTCATGGAGATGATATTGATGCTGCTATAAACACCTACAACTTACTCTCTGAGAAATATTTCACTCATGCAAGTCCAACACTATTCTCAGCTGCAACTCCAAGACCCCAACTATCTTCCTGTTTTCTCATTGCTATGAAAGATGATAGTATAGAGGGCATTTATGATACGTTAAAACAATGTGCTTTAATCTCCAAATCTGCCGGAGGCATTGGACTTCATGTTCATTGCATTAGAGCTAAAGGCACTTACATAGCAGGAACAAATGGTGTTTCTAATGGTCTTGTACCTATGCTGAGGGTATATAATAACACTGCTAGATATGTCGACCAAGGTGGAAATAAACGCCCCGGAGCATTTGCAATATACCTTGAACCGTGGCATGCAGATATCTTTGAATTTCTTGATCTGAAAAAAAATACTGGAAAAGAAGAAGTGCGTGCCAGAGAATTGTTCTATGCTTTGTGGATCCCAGATTTATTTATGAAAAGGGTTGAGAGCAATGAAAATTGGAGCTTAATGTGTCCTCATGATTGTCCAGGCTTAGCTGATTGCTGGGGTGAAGAATTTGAAGCATTATATGAGAAATATGAAAAAGAAAACAAATTTGTTAAACAAATAAAAGCTCAAATTTTATGGAAAGCTATAATAGAGGCTCAGGTTGAGACAGGTACACCTTTTATGCTGTACAAAGATTCATGTAATAGAAAAAGCAATCAAAAGAATCTTGGCACCATCAAGTGCAGCAACCTATGCACCGAAATAGTTGAATACACTTCTACTGATGAAGTGGCAGTTTGTAACTTAGCTTCAATTGCATTGAACATGTTTGTTAATGATGATAAAACTTATAATTTTGAGAAACTAAAAGAAGTCACAAAGGTGATAACGCAGAATCTTAATAAAATAATTGATGTCAATTATTATCCTGTGCCAGAAGCAAAAAATTCAAATATCAGACACAGACCCATTGGCATTGGAGTGCAAGGACTTGCAGATACATTTGTTTTAATGCGCATACCATATGAAAGTGAAGCCGCTGTGAAACTAAATCAACAGATATTTGAAACCATATACTATGGTGCTTTAGAGGCCAGCTGTGAGTTGGCTGAGAAATATGGAGTTTATGAAACTTACAAAGGCAGTCCTGCAAGTCAAGGTATACTGCAATTTGACATGTGGAACAAAATCCCTACAGAGCTCTGGGATTGGACTACTTTAAAGGGTAAAATTGCGGAACATGGTCTTCGCAACTCCTTATTGTTAGCACCAATGCCAACTGCATCTACAGCACAAATTCTGGGTAATAATGAATCCTTTGAACCATTTACATCAAATATCTATCAAAGAAGAGTACTTTCAGGTGAGTTCCAAGTTGTGAACCATCATTTGTTACATGATTTAACAGAGGCAAACTTGTGGGATGAAGATATGAAAAACCTAATTATTCATAATAATGGTTCTATTCAAAATATTGAAATAATTCCAAAGGAATTACGAGAACTATACAAAACTGTTTGGGAGATATCGGTGAAGACTACTATACAAATGGCAGCTGACAGGGGAGCATTCATTGATCAGAGTCAGTCTTTTAACATACATGTGGCAGAGCCTAACTATGGAAAGTTGACTTCAATACACTTTTATGCATGGAAAATGGGCCTCAAGACTGGTATGTATTATCTACGGACAAAACCAGCTGCCAATGCCATCAAATTCACAGTTGATAAATATAATCTGAAAATTAATAAAGTAGCAAATGGTAAATCTGAAGATGATGCTAATATGGCTGCAATAACTTGTTCTCTACTAAATAAAGATGAATGCTTAAGTTGCGGCTCGTAAATACCTTGTCTTATATTAGTTTACTTTTAAGTTGCATGATTACAATCCAGTTTTAACAATAAACTATTATTACAGATATCGGTAGAGTTTAATTTCATTGTTACGGTTCCAGTGTCACATCCGGGTGTGTATGTCGTAGTCCTAGTTCTCAGAAACTGTCAACATGATTAAAATTCTACAGATAAGTGTAGTCTAATTAGCACTACCAAGCTACTCGCATATAGTGAAATAGCGAAAATACCTATAAAGACTACGGGCGGGCGCCATACGTGTGATCTATAGTTAAAACCTCCACGGATGCGGAGGGGAAGTGAAAGTGGATGTAGAAAAAATAGCAGTTTATGTTTATTAAAACTATCTATAATACAAAATATTTATTTAAAATCAAATACGTATGTACATTCAAAGACTCATAGTACACTTAAGATATAAATAAACATTTCGTTCTAAATAGTATCATTCATTTGACAAATGACGTTTGCACACCCCACGCCCCACCCCTACCGCGTTGATACTTGTTCACAGTGTTGCCAAGTGCACCGTAATCAGCAGAGATCTACCGTACCGTAGGTTTATTATTACGGTAGCAAAAAACACCGTAATACCCCTTGAAGATCGTATTTCTTTAAATCTTTCAGATTATATTATATCACTAAAATAATTTTAACGAGTTAGAATATTTATTGTCTGTACCCTAGGGTTTTTCGTTTTATTATAACAAAAACACTGTTTTATGCGTCAGGAATTCCCCCAATAGCAAGGTATCAGCTTGGAAATATTACGCGAACGAATTCATAGAATAAATAATAACCATAAACAAAATTAAAACTAAATATTTAAAATGAACAAGTTTCCGGTAGGCTAAGTAAAACTTTAACAATACTCGTTGGACAAATGTCACCTTTGTCGTCCGTGACCACAGCCACTGAAAAGCGGCCGAAACGTCGGACAAACCAAAACTTAATAAATTACTGCGCTTAAAACCGTTAAAACGTAGTTTTATTACAATTATACTGTCTGATTTTGATTAAAAATATCTTTATTAAATTATTCTGACCCTTAACTTGCTACTTAATAAACAAGGTAATTCTGCCGTATTTAAAATATAAATTACACCGTAATTTTGCAAAATCTACCGTATTTTAAGAAGAAATCTACCACCCTCTAGGATTCAGAGTTGGCAACACTGCTTGTTCATTTATTTCTCCGCGCGCGGCCGGACGGCTGAGTCGTGTATGATTAGTGAATAAACCTCCGTTATGACTCCGCAAGAATTACACGGATGCGGAGGCGGAGGAACGATTTCTTACGGAACTTCCGCAGTAACGGAGGCGGAAGCGAAGTTCCGTTAAAACCCTAGTTAAAACATTTTTCAGTTTACATATGGCGCTGTAATCGCGTATTCTCAATTCCATTAATACTTACTCGTATGTTGTCATGAACATTTCATTAAATATATTACTTGAAGTCCAGTTGGCTTCGACTCGCCTCTGTTTTGCTGGGCAGTTGTTAGACTATATAGATTTGTTTTTTTGTTATTATAGTGAACTTAACAAGAAACAGTAAATTATGTTTTTATGTAAGTAACACAGTAGAGCCAGTAGCCGAGGGTTTTCACGCGGCGTAGCCGCGGGGTAACGCTGGTTTTATATAAACTCATTCGTTTATACAAAGTATTCTTTACTAAACTCAAAACAAGTACTTAGTTAAACAATAAAATATGATCTAATCAATTAAGTTTTTATACCGTTATTATTTATTTCATCCATAAATAAATATTGGGCCGTCCTGACTTGGTGGTAAAGTATTTAAAAATAAGGAAAATCTGCAATAAAAACAGTTACATGATAAATAGACAATACTTTATTAAACAGATTGAATTACAATTTATATTTTCAATAATTTGGTAAAAATATAATAACATACACCAATTTTATAATAATTATATATAAGGTGATGAAATGTCATTCAAAAAGCATGTTGTACTCGACTAATACCGTGATTAATCATTGGATAAAATGTTGAGCACATTTGACTTCTTGTTACCATATTTAACATACTTTAAAAAGGTGTCATAAAATTCACCTAGGCGGTGGTAACCACATTTCATCAGGTGCGCCATTAGCCTCCTTGCTGTACTTTTAGCAATAAAACAACAACACATAATTCTAAAGATGATTTTCAGTGCTCTTGTTAAAATTAAACTCTTCTTTTATTACTTTACTCTTACAACATATTTATTTAGACTTACAACTTTCGTCTAATTAGTACCTCACAATTTTCAATTATAAGCTCAGCCATTTTGATATTCTGTAAATTTGATGACTTGTCCAAAGTTTTCTTCTCAATCTGGTTTAATAGTTTTTCCAAAACTACTATGGTAGTAGCCAATGAGGGATGAGCAGGAATGGATGTGTCGAGCACCTAGAATTTATCATGTCATTATTAGTATTCTTTGGGTGTATATTGATTTCAATAGCTTCAGCAATAACTAACTGCCAGACCTCAAATCACTGAGCTCATTCTGTGTGCAGCGGAACACAAACAAACTTGATTGACAATTTCTTTTTTTACTTCACCTCTCACCCATTTTACATTGAAGCTATATTAAAAAATACTAGAATATATTTCTTTTATTCGATTTCCTGTCGGTTTGTCTGTCTGTTCGGGATTCATGTAAAAACTACAAGGCCGATTTCGATGCAGGTGTCGCAGATCGCCAGAAAATTCTTAAGACTTAAAATTTGCGCTCCTTTTTATCCGGGAAATCCCGCGGGAATTTCAAGTCAAGCATGGACGAAGTCGCGGACATATCCTAGTAGTATATAAAATTATTAGAACATCTTGCTGAACAACATTTGCGAAGCGGTGATAAATTAGATTAGGCTCCCATAGACTATGATAACCCTAAACAAAAATTAAAACTAAATAATTAAAACGAACAAGTTGATGGTAAGATAAATAAAAATTATAACAATACCCATTGACACTTAAAATTTTTGTTTCCCGTGATCACGGCTACAAAAAAGTGGCGAAACACGGGAACAATAAAAATATCAGGGAATGGGACAATTCCCACAGAATAAGGATTAAGTTTTACGCGAGCGAAGTCGCTTAGAATGATCTAGTCCGATCATAAATTGTAATATATATTATAAAAGTCAATGTTACTTACCGTGCTTTGTAACCGCTTGTACAAATGCGGAGGCAGAGTAACTATCCATTCAGCCTGACTGGGAGATTGCTCCAGACTCCTTTTCAGCCTTTGAATAGTGATGGCTATAATCGGAGGCAACACTTCCTCTGGACACTCGATCATTCCAATTAGGTTTTCAGCCAGCATATCAAAACCCAAGTGATATAAAGCAATAATCTGCATTCAAAATGAAAGAATTTTATTCAAAACTATTAACTGAATTTCAGTTAATGATACACTAGATTTAATTAGGTAGTATTGAGTGCGTGCGCGTGTTTGCGTGTATGTGTGTATGTATGTATTATATACATATAAGTGTTTAATGATTACACCTGTTCAATGTTATATTATTACTAGAGTTTACCCCGCGGCTGCGCCGCGGGTTAACCTCTAGTCCGTGTCTCTTGTTTAAAGAGCAAGTGCTACAGGTTATATTATATTACAATGTTTTTATGTATTTGCCCACGGAAGATTCACTTCATTTTATATCGCTAATTATATATACTATCCCCCGTCTATCTGTCAACAAAATAAATTACAAAACTTGACCAAAAAGGCCAAAATGGTCTAAATGACCAAAAGACCACAGTGACCGACATGGCTAAAATGACGGAATAGGAAAAAACGACCAAAAAGGCCAAAATAATCAAAATGGTCAAAATGACCAAAGAGGCCAAAATGACCAAATAGGCCAAAATGACCAAAAAGGCCAAAATGACCAAATAGGCCAAAATGACCAAACAGGCCAAAGTGACCAAATAGGCCAAAATGACCAAAAAGGTCAAAATGATCAATAAGGCCAAAATGACCAAATAGGTCAAGATGACCAAATAGGCCAAAATGACCAAATAGGCCAAAATGACCAAAAAGGTCAAAATGATCAATAAGGCCAAAATTACCAAATAGGCCAAAATGACCAAATAGGCCAAAATGACCAAAGAGGCCAAAATGACAAAAGAGGCCAAAATGATCATATAGGCCAAAATGACCAAATAGGCCAAAATGACCAAAAAGGTCAAAATGATCAATAAGGCCAAAATTAGCAAATAGGCCAAAATGACCAAAGAGGCCAAAATGACAAAAGATGCCAAAATGACCATATAGGCCAAAATGACCATATAGGCCAAAATGACCAAAGAGGCCAAAATGACCAAATAGGCCAAAATGACCAAATAGGCCAAAATGACCAAATAGGCCAAAATGACCAAAGAGGCCAAAATGACCAAATAGGCCAAAATGACCAAGAGGCCAAAATGACCAAAGAGGCCAAAATGACCAAAGAGGCCAAAATGACCATATAGGCCAAAATGACCAAAGAGGCCAAAATGACCAAAGAGGCCAAAATGACCATATAGGCCAAAATGACCAAATAGGCCAAAATGACCAAATAGGCCAAAATGACCAAATAGGCCAAAATGACCAAAAAGGTCAAAATGACCAAATAGGCCAAAATGATCAGAGGCCAAAATGACCAGAGGCCAAAATGACAAAAGATGCCAAAATGACCAAATAGGCCAAAATGACCAAAGAGGCCAAAATGACCGAAGAGGCCAAAATGACCATATAGGCCAAAATGACCAAATAGGCCAAAATGACCAAAGAGGCCAAAATGACCAAAGAGGCCAAAATGACCATATAGGCCAAAATGACCAAAGAGGCCAAAATGACCAAAGAGGCCAAAATGACCAAATAGGCCAAAATGACCAAAAAGGTCAAAATGATCAATAAGGCCGAAATTACCAAATAGGCCAAAATGACCAAATAGGCCAAAATGACCAAAGAGGCCAAAATGACCAAATAGGCCAAAATTACCAAAAAGGCCAAAATGACCAAAGAGGCCAAAATGACCAAATAGGCCAAAATTACCAAAAAGGCCAAAATGAAAATTATCCCTTGTCCATCCTCAGTATTTAATTTACATACGTGCCGAATTTCAGCCAAATCGGTCCAGTAGTTTTTCCGTAAAAGCATAACAAACAAACAGACAAATATCATTTTATCCCGGAAACTGTCCCATTTTTCGGGATAAAAAGTATCCTATGTTCATCCTCGGTATCGAAAATATATACATACTGAGTTTCAGCCAAATCGGTCCAGTAGTTTTTACGTGAAAACGGAACAGACAGACAGACAGACAGACAGACAGACAGACAGACAGACAGACAGACAGACAGAGTTACTTTCGCATTTATAATATTAACTAGAGTTTACCCCGCGGCTGCGCCGCGGGTTAACCTCTAGTGCGTGTCTCTTGTTTAAAGATCAAGTGCTACAGCTTATATTATATCACAATGTTTTTATGTATTTGCCCACGGAAGATTCACTTCATTTTATATCGCTAATTATATATACTATCCCCCGTCTATCTGTCAACAAAATAAATTACAAAACTTGACCAAAAAGGCCAAAATCACCAAATAGGCCAAAATGACCAAATAGGCCAAAATGACCAAAGAGGCCAAAATGACCAAAGAGGCCAAAATGACCAAATAGGCCAAAATGACCAAAGAGGCCAAAATGACCAAAGAGGCCAAAATGACCAAAGAGGCCAAAATGACCATATAGGCCAAAATGACCAAATAGGCCAAAATGACCAAAGAGGCCAAAATGACAAAAGAGGCCAAAATGACCAAAAAGGCCAAAATGACCAAATAGGCCAAAATGACCGAATAGGCCAAAATGACCGAATAAGCCAAAATGACCAAATAGGCCAAAATGACCAAATAGGCCAAAATTACCAAAAAGGCCAAAATGAAAATTATCCCTTGTCCATCCTCAGTATTTAATTTACATACGTGCCGAATTTCAGCCAAATCGGTCCAGTAGTTTTTCCGTAAAAGCATAACAAACAAACAGACAAATATCATTTTATCCCGGAAACTGTCCCATTTTTCGGGATAAAAAGTATCCTATGTTCATCCTCGGTATCGAAAATATATACATACTGAGTTTCAGCCAAATCGGTCCAGTAGTTTTTACGTGAAAACGGAACAGACAGACAGACAGACAGACAGACAGACAGACAGACAGACAGAGTTACTTTCGCATTTATAATATTAACTAGAGTTTACCCCGCGGCTGCGCCGCGGGTTAACCTCTAGTGCGTGTCTCTTGTTTAAAGATCAAGTGCTACAGCTTATATTATATCACAATGTTTTTATGTATTTGCCCACGGAAGATTCACTTCATTTTATATCGCTAATTATATATACTATCCCCCGTCTATCTGTCAACAAAATAAATTACAAAACTTGACCAAAAAGGCCAAAATCACCAAATAGGCCAAAATGACCAAATAGGCCAAAATGACCAAAGAGGCCAAAATGACCAAAGAGGCCAAAATGACCAAATAGGCCAAAATGACCAAAGAGGCCAAAATGACCAAAGAGGCCAAAATGACCAAAGAGGCCAAAATGACCATATAGGCCAAAATGACCAAATAGGCCAAAATGACCAAAGAGGCCAAAATGACAAAAGAGGCCAAAATGACCAAAAAGGCCAAAATGACCAAATAGGCCAAAATGACCGAATAGGCCAAAATGACCGAATAAGCCAAAATGACCAAATAGGCCAAAATGACCAAATAGGCCAAAATTACCAAAAAGGCCAAAATGAAAATTATCCCTTGTCCATCCTCAGTATTTAATTTACATACGTGCCGAATTTCAGCCAAATCGGTCCTGTAGTTTTTCCGTAAAAGCATAACAAACAAACAGACAAATATCATTTTATCCCGGAAACTATCCCATTTTTCGGGATAAAAAGTATCCTATGTTCATCCTCGGTATCGAAAATATATATATATATACTGAGTTTCAGCCAAATCGGTCCAGTAGTTTTTACGTGAAAACGGAACAGACAGACAGACAGACAGACAGACAGACAGACAGACAGACAGACAGACAGACAGACAGACAGAGTTACTTTCGCATTTATAATATTAATAGGGATAGGGATGAATGCATCTGTTTTGAATTGCAATCCAGGTTGTTATATTACTATCTTAATTTCTTTGGTTATAATTTGTTTTGTGCGTCCTAATAATTCTAATTAATTATCATAAGTGCGAGAGTAACTCTGTCTGTTCCATTTTCACGCAAAAACTTCGGGCTGGATTTGGCTGAAACTTGGTATATATATATATATATATATATATATATATATATATATATATATATATATATATATATATATATATATATATATATATACATATATATTGTTTTGATGCCGAGGATGAAGATAGAATGCTTTTTAACACGAAAAATGGGAGTTTCCAGAATAAAAATATATTTCTCCCTCTTTTTTATGCTTTCTCGGAAAAACTATTAGACAGATTCGGATGAAACTCTGTATATATGTTATTTTAATGCCGAGTGTGGACAAGAAATACTTTTCATTCCGGATAATGTGATACATTTATGTAAAGGTTATCCCAGAAAGTAATATAGGTTTTTCTCGTGATTTACCATTTTGTCATTATTGTCATTTATGCTGTTTTCATAGACGAAGGATAGATAAATAAAACTAGGACGGTTTGAAATAGAGGATCAAATTTTGTAGATTTGATCATCGTCTACAAAAATACGATAGTAAATCGGTGTCTATGGTTTTGCTGTTACTTCGTTTAAATGTATTTTTAATACAGAAAATGGACATAAATACTTTTCGTGCCGGGAGATGGGACGGTTTGCGTTATAAAATGAAATTAAAGTAATGGTGCAAAGAGCACTAACATAAAGATGTAGTAATCTGTAACCTGTATTAAGTTGCTCTTTAAACATGAGGCAAGCACTAAAGGGGTAAACTCTAGTATTATTATAAACCACACACGTCACTCGCCTTACATACGTCTATCATCAAAAACATATTTTCTATACAAAACCTAAAAGACACAAAAGCCTGTGAAATCAAATTCAAATTCAAAAGTTTTTATTCAAAATAATTTCCACCGGAGAACATTTTTTGAAGGTCATACATATAGGTAATTTTTTTAAACTTCCTAGTCTATGTACACAAATCACAAAATATATCAATAGAATCCGAAATTTAAGTTTCATTCCATAGAATACCAATTTATTACTCATAATAGAAATTTAACTACATAGGGGAAAATTTAACACCCACATCAAGGGAGCTTAAAAGGCGATCAACCTACTAAGTTTTATTTTACATTTGGAAAATAAGTGACATATTTGTAACTTCAAATAATAATAAAACTATTCTATTATATATTAAATAAGAAGACGATCAAGCTGCCAAAACATATAAAATGTAACAATATCCATAACTATATTAAAGGAGGCGTGGAGCCGAAATCAATTGGGCCACCTACATATTTGAAAACAAAGCACATTTATTATCCGCCGGCGTTTGAGCTCATAACATTGAAACTATTTTATTACTGTCTTCGTTTCTTTTCTTTGTGTTTAAAATTTGTGATTGGAAAAACAACCCATAGTGTATTGAAATCTTTATGGTAGTCATTAACCAGGTGTGATTCCTGGAAAATTCAGTCCACGCGGTCGTGCAGACATATTGTATTTGTACAGTATAAAGCAATGCCCCAACGGAGGGGTGGGGCAGTCGAGCGATAAGCACAAGCGAAGCAAGACGTGTGTACTACATTCGGTAATCTATTTAGTGACGGACTTTGTGTGTTATAATATGTGTACCTGTGTTATACATGTTTGTATAGTTCTAATAAATTCTATAGTAATTCTTACTGCATTTTAATTCGTGTCCTGCAACTCATATCACTATAATAGCAAAAAAAATACCAAAATGTGTAAAATGTGTATATAATGGTTTACCTGTTGTCTATTTATAAAATCACGACTGATATTCCACAATTCAGCCAAAATGGTGATCTTCTCCATCCAAACCATACATTCATCATGATTATAGGACTTGTATGGTTCCTTAGTATCACTGGTACTTATAGTTTCAACTGCAGCACGAATTAGTTTGGTTAAAAATTTCATTCTTGGATTTCTTAGTTTATCAGATGCTTTCATATTTATGTCCCTATTGAGTATATTTCCTGTTAGGGCCTCAAGAATATACTGGAAATCTATATCATACAGGGTGTCAAGTGGCTTTGAAAACTTTAAATTGAAATGGCACTGGTAATATAATGTACACGCTATCTGGTAGTTGAGGTTAAGTATATCATTATTCACACGTCTTGTATTCTGCGCTACTTCAACAAGGGATGGTGTGCTCTCATCCCAAATTTTTTCAAATACAATACTATTTTTCTTTTGGCTCAAAGTAGTATTAGCACAATTGTAAAACTTGTTTAAATATTTTGTTATCACTTCAAAAAAGCTTACTAAGCCTACATGATCGAGATCTGTTTCTTGCATGCAAAGTGGGTCTTTGGGCAGTCTCCCAACTTTGTTTACCAACCTACAACTTACTTCAAAATCATGTTTTATATATGTTGACCATATTATAGAAAAGAGACCAAGCCTAATATGAAGGTCGGACTCATTCATTAGACAGCGAACCACTGATTCCAGAAGGGTGGTATTGCGCATACATTTCTGCCAAGCGATTGCATATTCCCAACACATATTCGCAATAATGTAGTTGGATGATGTACTCAAAGGAAACTGTTGTCGTAAAAGTGAAAGCCATTTGAATATGCTTGAGTTCTCTTGAATGCAATTTCGATTATTTTCCATGAACAAATATGAAGGGTCGCTGTCATCTTCGACGGCGCATGCGACATCGCTTGACGAAGTATTATACTTTTCCATCAATTCATTTGTTATTATAGCTTCTGGCGTCACTCCCATATCGCAAAGCCATTTTGCTATAAGCTCGGTAACAGAGCCTTTACCCCTAGTGTATATGTATTTAAGATTTATGTTATATTCGGTCATTTGCAATTTAGGCAAACCTTCGCCCTTGTACGAGTCTTTAAACATTAACACAATGCTAAGAATAGAGATATCCTCTAATTTGCCAATCAGAATCCCCCACTTAGCATTCTCTTTTGTAACGGACTCCCAGACTTCTTCACATTCCAGTGATTTTATTTCAAACATTCTGCCCACAGCTTTACAAGCCATTGCTATGATCATACTTCTAAGGGGACACAACATTTCTACCAAAGTGTCTCTAATGCTTTGCCACCATGGAGATATTTCATTGTAATTTATTCCTGTCGCATCTTTTGAAACACTACAAATATAGTATAGAGCAGCTATAAATTGTTCAATCAACTCCAGGCTAACTTCCTCCAAAGACATATTCATTAAGTGTACCATCAAAAGTTTCACAACATCTTTTGGGTCAATGTGGCATTTTTTTACAATAATCTGAAGCCTTTTCAGATTTTTCATCTTAAATATAGCCTTAAAAGTAAAGGCCGCTAAGTTGTTGAGCTTTTCTGTAATTGTATCAGATGCCAATGATATATATTCCATTTTTTCGCCCAAGTTGAAACATGA
This sequence comes from Dendrolimus punctatus, assembly GCA_012273795.1. Classification (NCBI taxonomy): domain Eukaryota; kingdom Metazoa; phylum Arthropoda; class Insecta; order Lepidoptera; family Lasiocampidae; genus Dendrolimus; species Dendrolimus punctatus. Next base: position 8,467,075 of record CM022538.1, read on the forward strand.
TATAAATTCTTTATATGTATTACACTGATTGTCAGAAAAAGTAACTTTATGGTGTGTTTGTCTGTAGGCGGTTTCTTGAGCTAGGGTTAATAATCGTTCTAGTATACAATTATCGTCTTCTAAAAGATGTAGTTCACAGGATTCTTCTTTGTGTTCATTTTTACATTCTGTAGCATCATTATCCTCTATCTGTACATCAGGATTTCCAATATTGACATATTCTTGTACTTTTACTGTTAAGTCTTCCATATCCTGGGTATCTTCATCTCTTATTAGCCTATAAAACAGAGTCAATAATGCTACATATGAAAAGTATCTCTTTGTTTCGATTTCCTGCATTTTTATTTCATCATCCTTTAAAGAATCCCAGAACAAATTGAGGCAGACCATAACTGTTTTTGGAGGTATTTCATAGTTTCTTATCAACATTTCTAAAAAGTGTTTTTTTAGTTCTGCAGTTTTTAATTCTGAACACCTTTGTATCAGTTCAGCTTCGAAAGCTTCAGTGTTTACTGTATTCTTTTTAACAAAATCTCTTAATTCCCGTAAAGTGTGTAAGTCTTTTGATCTTTCTGAATGTTCACCATCCAAAGCAAAAAAGAACGGAATCATAAACTTTTTAATTTTCCCATCAGGATCCATCAAGACACATTGAAATTCTGGCAAATTTAGCTTTTTATACGAATAGTTTTTCTCTGCGCCAACTAGTCCACATGTGTTATATATCAGTTGGCCATTTTTGGTTGCCGTGAAAACAGCCACCCTTCTCCCACTTTGCATTATACGAATATCTATAAGACCTTTCCTTGGGTTGTATATAATCAAAAATATTGCTCTTTTTATTTCTTTAATAAATGATATTTGGGGTTTCTTGTCATCGACTTCGAATATCTGAAAAAAAAAAATTCTAAGTATTTGTTTCAAATATAATCTTTATTTAAGGTAAAGCTAAAATTATATATTTGGTTAACTCTCGAAATTCTTGCCCTTTCAGTTTTCTCAAAATTTTTACAGACTAAAATATGATGATAATTATTTTTCCTTTCAAAGAACATTACTGAGGCTAATAATGTTGATGATAATTTCTGAACCATATTCGAACTTTCTTTCAGTTGACGACTTACAATTGGGTGCCACCTGCTACTAAACTTAATGCGGTATTTAACTTGGCTTTCACCTCATAATATAGGCTGTTAAACCGAAGTAGAGTTTACTTTATTTATAGTTTATTTTAATTTTGTTTTCTTTTCTCTATGCCTCTAGTATAAAGAGCAAGCATTAATACAGGTTACATTGTATTAAGTTTTTATGTTAGTGCTATTTGCCGCTGGAAAATTCACCTCATTTTAAACTATCCCATCTCCCGGGATTAAAAGTCCATTTTCGGTATTAAAACTACATAATATGTAGTTAATTACATATTATGTAAACAAATATAGCGAAACCGATTCAGTATTCCAGTAGTTTTGTCGTGAAAACTAACATATCTGAATGCTTATCGCATTCAGACAGGCCGAGTTACTATCGCATTTTTTTATAGACGATGAATTTGTATATCTAACTTGAGAAAGGATTGGTCTCTCATGTAAACTTTCATCTCCTACTCGTATTTCAACCCGTTCTAGTTTTATTAATACGATAAAAATTACTACCTGTGTCAAGTTTGCTCTGTAAACTACAAAGAAGATAAAAATTACGAAAATCATCAAAGGACCAAGAGACTAAATAGACGAAAATGATAAAAACCACAACACAAAAAACAAAACCTATCTTACTTTCTGGGATAACCTTTACATAAATTCCTCTTCAGGGATGATAAGTATCGTATATAAATGCTTGATATTGAACTTACATATATACCGAGTTTACACGGCCAAATAGGTGGAATAGTTTTTCCGTGAAAGCATTCCAGACAAACAAACAAAAATACTTTTATCCCGGAAACAATCCGATTTTATTAAGACCTACCCGCGACTTCATCCATGCTTCACTTGAAATTCTCGCGGAATTCCCGGGACGCAAAGTATCGTAGAATTTAAAATAAAATGTAAGCTATCGTGTCGCAATGTGTCGGAATAAGCTTATTTTTATGCATCCGAACAACTTTAAACCGCTCCCAGGAAAATTCACGAGGGATTCCCGGGATAAAAAATAATATTTTATTACATTAAATTTGCTATCGATCAGTAAAAAAATTTATTTTGGAATTCTTTTTTTTAATCTGACTATTTTAAATAATTCCCAGAACTTTTTCCCGTGGGATTCTAGGGTCAAAAGTATCGTAGATTGAACGAATAGGCATATACATATACGATATATGTATACGAACGAGCATACAAAATACGCGCCAAAAACGTAGTCTTTATAAACCCCACCATGGGCATCGGGTAAAAAGAAGTTTTACTGCTAAATTTGAGCTAACACTTAAAAAGAAATTATAAACTTACCTGAGTGAAAGCACACTGAGCATCTCTACACCCTTTAAACAGACGTATCAGATGCCCCTTCGTTATATCAAGAATAGCGACGCGTCCGAAATTGTCAACGAAAGCCGCGAGGCGCTTGTCCGGGGACACCGCCACCAAAGTACCGTGCCTTTGTGCATCGAACAAACCACTGCGCATGGAGAGCGGCTCCGATCTTATTTGCTGTTCGGTACTTGTCGTTTGATTTTCAGTCGCACCACCGCCCAACCACCCTCTGCAAGTAAACTATCAGTCCATCTTTGATATTTTATAGACCCACTCCTAAATTCTGGACCATTTGGATGAAATTTTGTGTGTATTTGAATGGTTCCTGGGATGGTTTACATTTACATTTGGATCCGGTTTGTGGTGCTGGAATCGGGTTCCAGAAAACACGTATTTATTATGCTATTTTAGTGTAGATATTAAATTGATAAGAGAAACTTACGGTAAAGCGGATTTAATTTTATTTGCAACAGCTTTGGCAACATCTTGAAGCAACGGTGTATTTCCACCTTCAAGGGCATAATGGAACCCCACATACGGTTTGACACCTGAGCCAAGAATCAATGTGTTGACAGGAGGCACCGAACGATACCTATTAAATGGATAATTTAAAAAATGTACCTATTGCTTATACCCTGATCAATACACAGTTATTTATAACACTATTGCGGTAAGTTGCGTTTTTACAACGCGTAGACGAATGAAGCCCAAGATGAAGTCAAATACAATAGTCACGAGTTTGTAAAAAACAAAAACTGCACGTGTATCATATAACGTTTTTCAATACATTTACGAGAAATAGTACAATAGGTAATGAAGGAAACGTAAATATCAGTCTACTATAATTATATAGCATGTATGTTGTTAACTTACTCAAAAATACATGAAACACTATAAGACTTTTCTAATATAAAAATGAAACGCATTTGCAAATGGCGCCACGTGCGCTTGGTGCAAATTAAGACTACATCTTTCCTCTCATTTTTCTGTAGTATTAAATAGCAACAAATGCATTGAACAAAGCGCTTCCAATGAGTTTCGATTATTCAGCTTATTTATTTTCGTAATATGAAAGTCTTTTGTGGAATTGCTATATTTTTTTCGCCTATGTACCTTACCACGCACGTTCCGTTGTGTGGTGCGTAATTTTAATGTACAGACACAGCATATTAAGAATTTTATAATATTATAAATGATTAGCTCAAGGCTGTTTCACAACAATTTTCTGTGAGAGTGTGTATCAGATAGAGCCAGTCAGCCAGTGTTATATGCAAGGTATGATTCCAGTGTGACTCTATCATGTCAATATACCTACCATATTTCATATCCTCCGTAAGTTGATGCAGCCAGAAGGTGGTCATAGGCATTTTTTAATTCTAGTCCTACAACTGCAGCATCATTTACAACTTCCTGTTCAGAAAATATCCATTTACGGATATTTATATTGCGTATGTCTATAACAGGTTCATCCACATTTACCAGGCCTGCTCTCACTGATAAGCAATAAAAAATTAAATATATAAATGTAAGAGAGTCATGCCACATTTATGAACACTAGTACTATGTGAGATAAGTGATATCGGTAGATATATCTACATAGACATGTAATTTCGAAACCCCCTAAAATGAATTTTGGACATTTTCACAGTCTTTGCACCAAAATAAAGTTTTATAAATTTTCTTTGAATAATAAACAAGTTAATTTTCATAAGCCATTAAAATACACAAAATAATATTAGAAAAAAATAATATCAACTGTTATATCTGTTATAATCATGGAATTCTTCCATGGTTATAAGTGTGGCTGCATATGTCTAGACTGCATACATTTAATATTCAACAAATTGTTCCCCTGCTTTGTTTTTCATTTGTTCATTTTTATACTTAGTTCTTTATACTAAAGTACTATCTACAATTCATTGCATAATCCAATCCACATCCATAAAACAATAAGTACCTATTAGTTGCAAAACCCCTTAAAAAGAACCCATAAAAGAGTTATTGCAAGAAATAACATATGTTATGGACATAATTGATTTTGTAACAAGAATTTGTTTGTAATCAAATACAATCTTGCTTACCTTTAGCAAGCTGAGCTTTGGCATGTCTGAGAGCTTGGAATAAACTGGAGCCAGAAACAATCCAAAAGCAGGTTTGAAATAATATGTGAATATCATCTGGCAGTGTTCCATATACACCTGTGTGGCACGATAATTTTAGTACGGGCTTATCTTCAAATTTTTCCAAAAGTAATAAATGGCCAGTGTTAGTATAAAAACCAACACTACCATTTTTAAAACCCACTATAATGCAGAACCAGTCAGGACCACTCTGAAAATGTTAACACCCTTTACAAATATAAAAAACTACTACTTAAACTATGTAAAGGAGGGAAGTGAGGAACACCACCTTTATTTTAGAAAAATTGCTCTAAGACTAGCCAAACCTATTATTATTTTAAATCGCTGTTTTGCCACTGGTATATTTCCGCAAATTATGAAAAAACCACAAATAATACCCATTCGCAGGGAATGCACATTAGGGTCGAAAACTACAAGGGAATATCAATACTAAATTGAAATAGGGAAGTCTTTGGGAAAATGGTTTATAATTTTATCCATCTATTCATATCAGCTGGTATATCTAATAATGAACATGGATTTTTGCGGAAACACTACTGTTACCAATCTGCAATATATATTGAACTACTTACTGTGTAATATTGATGGAAGTGGACAGGTTGACATGATCTTGCTGGAAAAGCTTTGGAAGATACATGGATACATGGAGATTTACTACAATGGGTGCAGTCTTATTTAATGAACAAGTTTCAAGCTGTTGTTGTTGGTTGTCACATATCTAATTGTATTAAAACTCCAACAGGCGTTCTCAAGGTTCACATCTGGACCCATTGTTCTACAATGCATATTTTTTTCATATTCCTAATGTGCGATATATTCTAAGTATGCAGATGACAAAAAATGTTCATTAAAATAAAAAATGAATCAGACTCTTGTTTTGTAGCAGGAGTTAAACACACTCTCAATGTTCAAAAATGTCAGATAGTTTTAGTCATAAATCTGCTGAAGTAGTATGTGACTTGGAAGTTGTATTTGATCATAAAAATCCTTTACAGTGCAAATAAATACAGTTATTTCAAGATTATTTAACATAGTTCGCAATTTCACTTTATAAAAAACCTGTTACTAATGTTTTGAGTACTTTTTTGTTTTTTTGTATTATGAGCTGTTGGTTTTTTTTCAATAAATAAATAAATTTTGTATAGTTATATTTTATTAGTAACTATTTTTATAGTTTTAAGACTTGTTTTGATATACAACTTTACTAGTAATGTTTATCTTGAAATTCTTTATTATTTTTTTATTGTTAAGCTGGCAAACAAATGGCCCATCTACTAGAAAGTGGTAATTGTCACTTATAGATATTTGCAACACCAGGGGAGAAGCCAATGTGTTGGCAACTGTAGGAAGGGATAAAGGGATGGAACAGGGGAAAGAGGAAGTCACCAAATAGAACAGAATATATGACACTTTATTACTCCCCAAATATATTATTACAAAAATGTCTGATTATTATATTGTCATGGTAACAACAACAGGTGACCCTATCACTTAAAGCAATCTTTTCCAGGCAACCTATCTTAAGGAATAATTTAACCTAACCTAGTAGGTGGTGCAGATTATTATTAGGAATTTAGACAGACATTCTTAAACTACAATTAAATACACATACTTAAATTACTTTTTAAACTAAATACATACAAAAATATTTATAAGAAATATATATTAATTAGGCAATGGCATGAGAATTAGGCAAAATTATTTATTAAGAAATAGTATTGTTTCCTGAGTGCCTTTTTAAACATAGGCAATCTTATGGGCTCTCTGACAGTAAAAAGCAGCACATTCCAAAGTTTGAGAGCCTGCTCTGTAAAAGAGTTACCATAAAAGGATAAATTGGGTGCAGGAATTGTGACTTTACAATACATATTATGAGTGTGCAAATTGTAGGAAGTAGAAGGCAAAGAAAGCTAAATGTTCCTTAAGTTAAATGGACTCACAGGAATAAATAATATGTTATTAAGTAGTGTGAGTATTCTGGCGAAAGGGAATAACAAGCCTCTTGGGTTTTTCACAAAAAATTAAAAGCATAGTCATATTTTCACAAGACAAATAAAAACTTAATGCACAAATTCTAAAATAGCTCAAGACTTATCTGTACCATGGTTGGCCAAATTTCTTTATTCCTCACATATTGATGCAATTCTTAACTGCATACTTTGTGTTATTGTTTTTAAATACACAATATGCATGAACAGAATAGTAAAAGTTAATTGTTCCCCCAAAAAAATGTGTTAAAATACCTGAGATGATTGATGAGTTGGACAAATTGATAACACACGGATGACTGAAATATCAGCTGGTAAGGTTCCACTCCAGGATATTAAAAAACTATTGCTATCGGTTGAACTAATCCATTGTGAAGTAAGAAAGCAAAGGCGGTTCTTAAAACCAACTGCCAATAAATTTCCACAAGGCGACAATGACACTTCGCATTGAGATAGCCAATTTATATCTGAAAGGAAATATCAGTTAGTTGCACAAAAAGGTGTAGAAGTTTATAATGTGAATTTTGATATCACACCAAAGTAAAGAAAATATTGAAGTCATATTACATTAATTTACCTTCTCTCTCTGGAATAAAAAGAGATCTGCCTAAGCTTGATATATCTCCACAATCTGCAATTTGTTCAACTTGACAGGACATTTTAATAAATAAGTATTGAAACAAAGCTATATTTTGATCTTTTCAAAATTTTGCTTTCCAGCAGTGTCCTAACAGTCAGTACAATTATTTTTTCTTAGAGATTTTTTTGCGTTCTATTAGTAGGTAGGTATTGCAGTAGATGTCACTGTTCCCAAATTAATCACCAAATGAATGAATATAATAATATGTTTCTTTATACGCAGTTGTTTTAATACTTGTTTAAGAAATATTTGATATGTTTTTGCAAGCCATATCAGCTAATAAATATATTTTAAAGTGTGTAAATTCTAGACCTCACCTTTTTCAAATTATAAAGCTCTTTTTAACTTTAATTAATAGATTTTTGATGAATTGTCGATTTACCAAAAACTTATTTCAAAGATGTCAATTATGTCAAAACCAAAATGACATTCCGACTGATACAAGTTACATTCGTGAACGTATGTACTTTGTTTGTGTTTTGATTATTTTTCGATAACTTTGTTTGATTCCTGGACTCCAAAGACTTCGCTTATCACGTTTACTAGTGTTCTGTGATCACGTTGGACTTACGCATGTACCCTGAACACCAATTTGCCTAACGATTTGTTTTCTGATGACTTGGATTATGGCTTCTTCTGAAAGAGGTTGTTGTGTGCCCAGATATGGTAAAACTTGTAAGTACATCATCTTAACGGCACCAGATTAGATGTGGATACAAATGATGTTATGAAAATGTATGCCTTTGAATATTTTAATAAAAGGAAACATAATAAATCACGCTACCGCTAAATTGTTGTTTTGTTTAACAAATTTTTAACAAATAAACATTTTTTGGAAAGGCTTTTGGGAATTGCAGGAGTTAAATTATAACTCCCGCAATTTCCAAAAGTCTAATATAAAAATCAAAACAACACTAGACCCCCTGGATGGTTTTTGCCGTTGAATAATGCCGTATACCGATAGAGTGCGTTAGTATATATATTATGACTGTTGACTCTATACCAGTATATATAAAGTACTCTGTGCTTTCCAGTTTCCGAGATTCTCATCTGTTCTTCTTCTTTGTTCAATAATGGCTTGGCACGGTTTGTGCATTCAACCAGAGTTATGTACAAAGAGTAAAAGAGTATATTGATTGTCTTTCTCGTTAAACCAATTTAGAGTCATGAACATGTTTCTACTTAAAATAACATCTAGTGGAATTATCCATTGTAGAACCATCTATAGGGATGGGTAAATGATATTGATATTTTATGCTGAGAGGCTCATTCATTTTATGCCAGATTCTAGGCCTATATTTAATAACAAGATACGATTGACAGCGCATTTAGTTGAGTGACAGTCTTTCAATGTCTCTGTTGACAGCTGACAGTATCGCCCTCGCCTCTGCCCTCTGTCATTCCCGAATCCCGAGCTGTCAGCTGTCATTTACATTTTGTTTTTGTGAAATAATCGTTTCTCGGATGTTTCGAATGTTAAAATAAATCCTAATTCATCGTTCATTATATTTTGTGTCACAGAAATCCTAATAATTAAACAATGGCTCCAAAAGCTGGTGGTGATTCCTCTAAAGTTAATTCAGCTGTTTACAAAGACAAAAGCAAACCAACTGATATTCGGCTTAGTAATATAAATGCCGCTAAAGGTAAGAACATCTGATAATTATATTGAAAATTCTGTGATATTAAGACAGTTTTTTCACTCAGAAATAATGTTACTTAATAAAGGCAAATAAAAAACACGTACTAAACACAAATTTCTGTTTTTTTTGCCCTTAAATTATGATACTTGGTTCTAGAAACTATTTTAGACTTACTTTCATAATTTAACTTTAGTTCGTATTTAATTCTCTACAAAAATTCGTCAAGATCATTACAGTATTATTTATTGTCCATTAGATATAAAAAAATACTATTATAAATGTGAAAATCAATTTGCTTGTCTTTTCTACTCAACATTGAATTGAATCTAATTTTTACTCAATATGATTTGTTTTCCTTTTTTTATTTAATTAATAATTACCATGCAATATTGCCTCAAGGCACAAAAACCGCCAAGCCATGATCATAGAAGTCTTATTTGATACCCTTATTTATAAGAGAATTACCAAAAAAAAATTTTTAATTACATTTATGGCTGATTGAAGTGTTTTTATACATTAAACATTGTTACATTTATTTACTTGAATAGTTGTTTTTGACATGTTTCTTTTTAAGGTTAATAATTAATTTTGTTATGTTGCCTCTTATTTCTAAAATACAATCGGCTATTTCCTTAATTGAATAATAATGTTGATACATTTTTATTTATTCTATTATTAGCACCTGTTTGGTATAGTTTTATATAATTTACTATATTTTTATGTAACAATGTTTATCTCTAATGTGAAGTGGTTATTGTGTAGATTATAATTCAAAATCTCTCAATTGTATAATTACTACATTTTATTTTCATTTTGGCAGATGCAATAGCATAACTTTATAAATTAATATTGTATATCAATGCCTTCAAGCTCGGTTGTGCCAATTTGCTAAGTTTCTTATACTGTAAAATTTTATTATGAAGGAATTAATCTGAAAAATAGTGCTACAATTAAGTCAACATAATCATATTTAGTATTATATTAGTTTTCAAAACTTTGTCTTGCAATGTTTGAACAGATTATTTATGAAATTGTGTGATTTAGCTGCTAGTATTACTTACCCCTTCTCCTACCTCTATGTCTATAAAATATGTTGTTCTTGAGATATTTGATTTTTTTTTTGAGAACATAATTTCACTTATGTTTTTCATTAATATTGCACTTAATCTGTTCTTGCTTTGGTCTGAAGCTAACCTAACTCATCATTTTGGTCACTGGATGCATTGAATCAAAAACAGTTTTAGTGGTTAGAACTAAGTCGTAAGCATGCATTTGATAGGGATTTTAACAATTCAGCATTCAACATTTTACAAGAATTCATGTTTGAATTCTTTGCAGAGGTCTATATTCTAGATTGATCTAAAAAATTTTCAATATAAATAAGCAACTTATTATTCAAAGATACAGATTATTTAGGTTTTAGGAGTTTATTTACAATTGTTGGGAGAGTAATCTGATTTTTTCTATATCTTAATATGATTTAAAATAAATTCTTTTATATTTCCAGCTGTTTCAGATGCAATTCGCACTAGTCTTGGCCCACGTGGTATGGATAAAATGGTAATGTATTTTTTGAATATTTAAATTTAGCACTAAAATGTTCAGTGAATTGAATTTGATGCATTAAATACAAGAGATGAACTTTGCTGATTGCATAATTAACTGGTTTGTGTACATTTTCCATGGTGGTTTTCAGATTCAAGCTGCAAATGGTGAAGTGACAATAACCAATGATGGTGCTACCATATTGAAACAGATGAGTGTCATTCATCCAGCTGCTAAAATGGTAAATGATTTTGCATGTAGCTAACTATCAATTGTGTTTGCAGAATAATTCTGTCCTTCCTCTATATGTTTGTGTTATACACAAGTCAAAATTATTCATGTTTGTTGTAAAGCAGTGTTTTTCAACGCGTGGGTCGCCTCCTTAGCCTAGCTAAGCCTCCTTAGGGGGGTCGCGAAGCTTCTATAGCAGAGTTGCAAAAGGTTGGGAAAGCTACTGTAGTAAAGTCTGCAATATCCATAGATTCATCAAATTGCAAGGACACAAAAGTATGTTCTTTTATTTTTTCTATGACTTGATCATGAACATCAGTCACCATATTGTTACCATACCGTTTGCCAAACAATCTCCGCCATATCTAAAGCCACTGGTAAAATCAAACTTTCAGCAATAGTATTAGGTTTTTCTGCTTTAGATACATGAAGAGCTACTCGATAGCAACACTTTCTCATTAATGCGGGGCGGCTGGCATCGGACGTGGTCGTCCACATATGCGCGTAAATTGCGTTATCTATTGGCGACGCATTCCACGTAAAAAAAGTGTTTTGCGTACTTAACTATCTATTTAGTCGAACCCTAATTATGAAAATTAATAAATATGTTGGATTAAATATTTGTCACAAAGTAAAATACATGAAAAAGAATATTATTTTAAAAAATACGCTTTTATTGAAAATCCAACTAAAAAACAACTGACAAGTGACAAAAACGGGAAGTCGATCAATTTTAACTTGAAAGATTTCGTTACATACTAACATATGTATGAAGCTAATAAAAGCGTATTAAAAAGCAACGGGTAGGGGGGTCGTGTGAATTATTTCTTCATACTAAAGGGGTCGCGTCATGAAAAAGGTTGAAAAACACTGTTGTAAATTAATGTTTTGTCTTTAACTACATATCAAGTACTGCACATCGGGTTATAAAATTTGCTAAACATTAGTAGGACATTACATATTAGGTAACTTAATGTGAGTAAGTACTCATTCAAATTCATTCATTTACATTTATGACTTAGTTAATATGGAGATCTTGTTTCACTAGTATATATTAAGTGTTTTGCTGTACATCACAGGTGGATTGTCTGTGGTTACTAAATGAAATATCAATTTGCAATATATGGAATATTGCTTACAATAAGTAAGTGGTAGTAACTTGAAATGACTTGAAATATTTGACTTGGAAACATATGTAAAGGTCTACTAGCAAACACTTAAAAATACTAACTTTAATTGTTTGTTTCCCTACCTACGCATTCATAAGCTGGTTGTGATGATAAAGCTGTTAATTAAAAATGAGGATTATTTTATTAATTCACTATTCATTAAATAATTATAAAATATTAATTTGTATTCTTCCAAAAATCATTAAGATATAAGTTGTTGCTTTATATAGTTGGTGGAATTATCGCGTGCTCAGGACATTGAGGCTGGAGATGGCACTACCTCTGTGGTTGTGATTGCTGGAGCTTTGCTTGATTCTGCTGAGAAACTTTTGCAGAAAGGCATACATCCCACAGTTATTTCAGATGGATTCCAAAAGGCCCTTCAAATGGCTTTACAGGTTACTTTATAATTACTTCTTGTACCGTTTTTTATCTTATATTCACAAAGTAGTTCTAGGAATAAATCAAAGGATACTTTTTCATTAAAAGAGTGATATCTCAGTAAAAAATGGTCATAACAAAATTATAAAAATTATCTAATTGAAGGTGAACAATCACACTATTTGATTCCAACAATGGTTTAGCTAAAAATAAATTTTAAGTGGACCCAAAACAAAGCCAAAAGAATTTATAAACGAAATATTTCACTAAAAGAACTCCAAACAAAGAATTTGAAGTTTAAAATTACTTGTTTGTGAACTTTGAATTCACTGAGATATTGTATTTTCAAAAATTGTTGGTATATTTTTCATAATCCTTATTTTTTTCTATTTAATTTTATCAAACAAAAAAATAATACTATTAGAAAATTTAATTGGAAGATTTTTATTGGTCATGATCAGTGTTTATGTGTTCAAGGTGGTAGAAGGAATGTCAACCCCAGTGGACTTGGCAAATGATGATGCTCTTCTGAAAGCTGCATCAACATCACTTAATTCAAAGGTGGTTTCACAACACTCTACCATCTTAGCTCCCATTGCAGTGCAGGCAATACGTACAGGTGGGTACTGTTCATAATACTTCTAGTGTTTTGGTACTTGAATATACTTTTAAGTATATATTTCTTAATGCTTAATTCTATATTAGTCTGTCCTGCATAAAATTATTTTTCCTTCTTTTAAAAGTATAAGGTATTTCCCTACTGTCTCCGTCCTCGAACAGATTTCCACTGTATAAAAAAGGTTCACATTTCAATATATTGACCACTATTAAAAACTGAATAAATAAGCTGTTTGAGCCGTTAAAGATATGACGTCATATAATAGTGTCTCAGGGAATATTGGCGGGAACTGAAAGGAGATGTTGTGCTGTGCAGTTTTATTTTCTAAAAATGTGTAAAATTACTCTAAAATGAACAATAGTTGTAGGATGTTGATAGTTTTTGAGTAGTAATTATGTGATTTGTGAGAAATGTGAACTGTATAGTCGAATGTGGCCTTTGAGTTGTCACAAGAACTTCGTTGAGTGGCAATAGCTGATTACCTACAGTTCAGCTGTGGTACACATAGGCTTAAAAAAAAGAAGAAACTATATTACAAACTAAGATCTGGCTTAAAGGCCTAGCTGCCAAGCCATAAACCTAAATAATAATAATAAAAGTGTCTCAGTTGATTTGAGTGTCAACCGCTGTGTCGTGCTATCAGTGATGGAGCCGGTGGTGGGCGGCGTGGGCGCGCGCGTCGACCTGCGCGACGTGAAGGTGATCGAGCGCGTCGGCGGCACCGTCGAGGACACGGAGCTGGTGCACGGGCTAGTCATCTCGCACCGCGCCGCCAACGTCAGCGGCCCCCATCGCATAGAGAAGGCCAAAGTGGGCCTCATACAGTTCTGCATATCACCACCCAAGACTGATGTGAGTTTCTTTATGGATGTCTAGGGAAAAAAAATCACATGACAAAAGTGTACATTTTTGTACAATTTTCACTTTTTAGTGAAAGCTGTATCGGAATAATAAGTAAAAATAATAAACAATAGCCTCATTCTTTTGCTTCTGCATTCTTTTTAAATGTTGCGGTTTTTTGTGTCCCCGGAATTTCAAACCAAGCGTGGACGAAGTCACGGGCATAGTCTGGTATTAATATATTGTTAATTTTTCGACCCTTTTTTATGTTTCCTATAATAAATTACAGATGGATCACAATGTGATTGTATCGGATTATGCAGCTATGGATCGTGTCTTGAAAGAAGAACGCCAGTACATATTGAATATCGTGAAACAAATTAAGAAAGCAGGGTGCAATGTTCTGTTGGTTCAGAAGTCGATTTTAAGGTAAATTTCACGAGCATTTTTTCAGTTTTATGTATAAAACAATCTTCCATTTTTCATCAATCTTCATCTTCCATTCTATAGTATATTCTTCTAGATTCTAGAAGTTAGGGTTAAAAATTGTCAAAAAAAGATGAACATAATATGAGGATGTGAGGAGGAAAAATAAAAATTTAATTTAATTTGTACCAAATGCATCCTGGTGTAAAAGGTAACCATCATTACAAAAAAAATCTTTATTTATTTAAAAAACTAAATGGTTTTACTTTCATCAATTCATGGATTGATCATTGAACTGGATAATACGAGAGAGTGTACTCAAATTGAAAAAAATTGATCATAATCGATTTTAATACATAACGTGATTTTTTATATACATATATATTTCTACTAATATTTTTCAATTGTAATTCCGTTAAAAAATTAAAATGGTAGGGATAAATACATAATTGTCAGACAAACATTGTATATGGCCAAATTAAGTAAGTTACACTTGTGTTATGGGTAATACATAGAATATATATCAAGTTACAATACAAGGGACTACTCTGGGGCTTCCCCATTCCGTTCCCATCCCATCCATGGAATGCAAACACATGTACAATAAAATCGAATATTTTTACATATAAAAAAACAGATATTAAAATAAAATCTTATCATCGAACTTTTAAAATATTGTCATGGAAATGATTTTAATTAATTTTCAAACAATAATAATAAATAAACAATAAACTGCAATCAGATTTAGGTGATTTGTGCCATAATTTTTGCGTGCTTTCATATTGTGTACGCTGACGTCAAACAAAATTTGCAATTTGTAAACTACGAAAACACCCAGTAAGTTTGCCTTTGTTAACAATCTGAATGTGAGGTGGGGTTAATTTAACAATAATTGCATTTTGCTATTTTCAATTTCTCTATTTACTTCAAGTCCACGTGTTAATGACGTCAGACCCAGAGTTATATGTCAACAATTTTGTTTTTACATTACAGAGATGCTCTCAGCGATTTGGCCATTCATTTCCTTGATAAAATAAAAACTATGGTTATCAAGGACATCGAGCGCGAAGATATAGAATTTGTTTGCAAGACCTTAGGTTGCCGGCCGATCGCGTCTCTCGACCATTTCACTGCTGAGAACCTAGTCAATGTCGATTTGGTGGAGGAGATCAATGAACCAGGAGGGAAATATGTCAAGGTATTATTCATTTTATTAAATTCTGTTGGAAATAATAATATAATTTTTCATTAAAACTAGTCCTTTCTATAGCTAAAGACACTGTTGGAATATTAGGAAGCAAAGCAGTTGGTTGATGTTTCAAGTATCTTTAGTAGAATAAGCTGAAAGCCCATTAGTTACTTTCGCATGACATTTGTCACTAGTCTTTCTGTTATTGCCTGAAGCAGACAAAAAGATGGACGGCCCACTTGATGGAAAGTGGTTACTGTCGTCTATGCTCCTTTCCAACACCATGGGCGATGTCAGCGCGTTATCTGCCTTAAGGATGAGATAGGGCCGAGAAGAAAGTGAGTCACTGAAATTTTCAAATATCACATAGAACACAATTAGCTTCAGAGTGATGTCTGGTTACTCTACTGTTGTTTCACACTAATCGAGGTGGGCCATTCCGCAAGCTTCAAATACTGACCAGAATGGTACCAGTGTACAAAATTTCACGTTACGTTTGCTATCAATCTGTCTACAACCACTAAAATAAATAAATGGTGTGAAGCGTGCTGCTTTGTGCACAATGGTGCTGCAGTAGTGGCTCTGGCACTAATTTAATGCCTTCCCTGCGATATTGTTATCACTTTTCTTTCACCATATCCCAATTAATTGGAATCGGCACAATATGTCTTCTCCTTCCACACTCTTCTGATCTGACATACATCTTCTGTCACACCACAAATCATCATATCATCCTTCATGCAGTCCATCCATCTTTTTTTTGGTCTTCCTTTACATCTGTACCCATCCATCTTGTAGTTTAACATTCTTTTTGTCATGTGACTGACATCCCTTCTCAATATATGCCCATGCCAACTTAGTCTTCTTCCTCACAATGTTTCAGTCACTGGTGCAATTTTCAAAAATCCCCTTATATACTTATTTCTCACCATATCCATTCTTGTAACACTACACATCCATCTCAACATTCTCATCTCAGCGGAGGCGTTTGTGATTTATCACTTTAGTGGCCCAACATTCGGACCCGTAAAGCATGACTGGTTGTATGACAGTCCGTATTGTAATGGGGCGTAATGTGATCGCAGATGACGGGGTGCAGCGGGGGCGGGCGCACGGCGTGCGTGGTGGTGCGCGGCACGAGCGGCGCGGTGGTGGCGGAGGCGGCGCGCTCGCTGCACGACGCGCTGTGCACGGTGCGCTGCGTGGCGCGGCGGCCGGCGCTGGTGGCGGGCGGCGGCGCGCCCGAGGCGGCGGCCGCGGCGGCGCTGGCGCGCGCCTCGCTCGCCGCGCCCGGCGCTCAGCACTACTGCCTGCGCGCGTACGCGGACGCGCTCGAGGTGGTGCCCTCGACGCTCGCCGAGAACGCTGGTTTGCTTTTTTACACGCTTATTGTTAATTTATGTTATTGTGTGTGACATTAATTTTAATTACAACTTATACTAATGTAGAGTGTATCTGTTACATGCTAGTGTTGTGCTGGTTTTAAGAGCCCCGGAGACGGTCATTCGTAATTGTCAATTTTTACGTCATTGAAGTATCAGATGATCGTCTATAGAGGCAATTGAAGCCATTGTCATTCGCGGTTAGGTGATTGAAGGGGAATGATGGAAGTTTTGATTGAAGCCTATGGACAATCGCGAATGACGTATCATTTGAATGTCTCGTTGTGCGATAAACAGATTTCGGTCATTCGCTCGCTAGTAGAGAAACATAGTGGACAGAAAGCAAATGTGAGTTTTTGTGACTGGAAAAAAATGACAATTGCGAATGACTGTCTTCGGGACACTTCAGACATTATTAGATTCAGAAGCTTATATTATGATGGGTTTTTTTGGCACGAAACAGACGATTATTGTTCTGCTGTGCAGTTCTAGTTTCAAAATGTTTAATTTTAAATAAAAGTAAACAATAGTTATAAAATATTGTTTTAATTAAGAATAGATAGATAACACTTTATTGATACACCATTACAAACATGAACTTAAAGACTAAAATGATATCTAGTTAACAAAGAGCGGTCTTATCGTTAAAAAGCGATGGCTTCCAGACAACCCCAGGATTGAATCGAGATGATAATGGCGATTATTGTAGATTTATGTCAAAAATTTCAACTGTTTAGTGAAATTTGCTTTTTGAGCTGCAACAAGAGCGCTGCCAGCTACATTGGCGTCAGTCATATAATTTAGCGGAGATCTGGCTTGAATATATGACGATGACTAGCTACAAAAACTACAATTTTCTATTGATCAGTGAAAACCATACCAAAATTTATTTTTTTCATAGCTTCAATGTACTAACTTCTACTATAGTATTATAGAAACTGGTGCAGGAGTCTGGATAACAAGTATTTACACAGGCTACATTGGTTTGAAATTTTATCTAGACCCTATTCACCTTTGCATTTACTTATACCTGGATGGACCTGCAAATTATCTAATTTTCCAGGATAAAAAGTATTTCATCCTCCCCTATTTCCATCCTCGGTATTGCATAATTACATATATACTAAATTCCAGTGAAATTTCTTCAGTAATTTTTTTTTGGAAGTGTAACATATAGGCAGACAAACATATATTTATCCTGAAAGCTATACAATTTTTAATATGCTTTTATTAGCTTCATACAATCATATGTTAGTATGTAACGGAATCTTTCAAGTTAAATTTGATCGATTTCCCGGTTTCCGATTGAGCTGAAATTTTACATGTATGTGTATATCGCGTGACAATGCAATAATATGGTACCATGGAGCTGATCTGATGATGGAGTCGGAAGGTGGCCATTGAAACTCCTGTACGAAACATGATAGACCCGTTGTGTTTGGGCTCGTTTTACTTGTCTTGGCTAGCACTCTGCTGCTACATGGTACGCAGGATCTAAAATATTATATCTAATAACCTTTTAAAAAAATCATCAAAAACATTATTAATAAATAATAGTTTACAAAAAACACGCTTTTATAGAAAATCCAACAAAAAAATAGAAAATACATTTTAATAAATTTGAATTAAAAACAGTGTAAGGAAAAATGATTTTATTGTAAAAAAAGCGTTTTTTTTAAAACTATTACTTATTTGAGATAAAAAGTGTGTATAATATGAATGTCAGGTCTGAACCCGATCGAGACGGTGACGGAGCTGCGCGCGGCGCACGCGGGCGGCGCGGCGGGCGCGGGCGTGAACGTGCGCCGCGGCCGCGTCACGGACATGCGCCACGAGCACGTGCTGCAGCCGCTGCACGTGACCGCCTCCGCGCTCGCGCTCGCCACCGAGACCGTGCGCGCCATACTCAAGATCGACGACATTGTTAGTCCATTACCTATACAATACGGTCTACGTACAGTACATATCCATTCCATCATATAGCGTCGCGAAGCATCTGCATGTGACAGTTGCGATGAGCGTACACTTGAAAAGAGAACTGACGTAGTTCAGCTGATAAATGCGAGCAATGTCAATGTCTCCAAACCATTGCATACTTATCATACATCACATATATAACAGCCTTCAGTCCAAGAGAATTTTGTTAATACTAGCTGTCCCGGCAGACGTTGTCCTGCCCTGAAGAAATAAAATTTAGAACCCGATTGCAGCCCCATCTACAGGATCCATTGAGATGTAAGCTATCCTATCTTTTAATTTGGATCAAACTGCACACGGTGTGCAAATTTGATTGAAATCGGTTCAGTAGTTTTGGAGTTTATTGGCAACATACATCGTGACACAAAAATTTTATATATATAAGAATATGACACTAAATTATAAATCCTCTCGGAGTGCCTTCTAGCAAAACATACAAGGGGTGTATGTTGAGCGGAGCTTGTCAATAGTAGTGTACAAGGGTCTTTTGAGTTTGTCCTCCCAATGCTTACTATTTGTATTATTTTTTTACCATTTATTTTATGTTTAACATTGCCTTTGGTGTAATTTTTATATTATCAAATTTTTTAATATATATTTTTTTCTTTTTCAGATAAACACCTTAAACTGAATGTAATATGAAGTTAAAATGTAGTTTTTAGTTATGTTTTTTTTTCAATGTATGCACCACATGTGGGGTACGTAATTATTAAACAAGTAACTAACCAAATGTGAAATAACTATCACTGATGTGTATTCAACACACGAATTTTAATAAATTATGCTTAGTTTTAATTAAATAAAACTTATTTTACTGCCTAAAATATTTTTATTTAATTCATAAATGAACACATTAAAAGTTAAAAAATTTTGCTGTAGAAGAGGGTATTTCTTTAAAAAAATCTCGACTAAACAGCATCTCTTGCTTGGTGGGATGCGGAGTGTTCTGATAAAGTAAGAAAACGAAAGCAGGCCGAGTCAAACTTTAATAAAAGACCATCTTAGGAGAACTTGCAAAGAAATTCCACCCATGCAAAAAGATTTTTTATCAAGAAAAGCACAAGGCATTCTTTCTGTGAAAGTTTATCACCGAGAACTCCTGCGACTATTATCTGGAAAAGAATAAAGGCTTTTCATGTGGACCTAAACATCCCTAATAACCCCGCTTGGCTGTTATAATTTATTAATAAATTAGTCCCTCCATAGTTTCCCTCTGATCGTTGTGTCCCCTTATCTCCCTCCTTAGTAATAGGCACTGACAAAATGAATAATAACTTCACTTACAATGAACTCTGTTGTGCCTCAGACCAGCTCCGTGACTCCTCTCCTGGCATTGACTCCTTGACTCAGCACATTGACTCATTGATTCCTTATTGTATTATTACTAAATCTACAGAACCTAATAAATTATTTTTCCTCAAACTAACATTATTTATGAAACAGGTTCTATTCCACCCTCACGGAAAATCCAAATTATTATACCTATCCCTAAAGATCCTTTAGGCCCATGCTCATACAGACCCATTGCCCTTTCCTGAGTCTGGGCCAAAATTATGGAGTTGCTTATAAGAAAGTAGTTGGAACGGATAGTTGAAAACCCTGATTACTCCTGATTACTTTGATGTCATTTTATAGTAACATGACGAGAAAAAAAGCCCAAAAGAAAAACAGTTATTTTTGTTTATAACTTTTTTATTTTCCATTTTACCATAAACAGTAATAAGAATAAAGTTGTAGACAATTTAATTTACTACAGATGTCTTATAAAATTTTATGTAGGGTCGCTAGTTTAAGAGATACAGCGCGAAAACCTTTTGCACTCATTTTTCCAAGACTGCGGCCGGAGGATAAGGATGATAACCCCATAAACCTGATTTTAAGCTTATAATAAACCCTCCTACACATAAAAAAATAAAATTGCGTCCTCTGAAAAACGCAGACCTAAAAAAAATTAATATTTCAATGGCCTAATACCGATTTCCTTAAAGCGTCCTGTAAGAGACTCCCGAGGGCCGAGGTTGTAAATTGACATTACGGCTCTTTTTTGTAAAACAAATATGGTCTCCGAGTCTGAAAATAAACTAGTCTAAACTCTTCTACCCGCATATGCAGCAGAACTAAGTTTTCCTGATAGACTAGATATATGACCGCCCAACTGAAGCTTCTGATCTAGGTTAAAGCATATTGTTATAAAATGTTGTTACGTCCGTCTTTCCCTATGTATTTATGATTAGAAACTAAATATTTACAAAATTAAATTCGAATAATACTTCAATGAAAGATGCACATTACTGAATACAGTATCTTTCATGTTGAATTTGGGTTGGCAAGTCTGACGAAAATGAAAAACATCAATATAAACAAACTGATAAAAATGTTTACTACACTACAATTTGATTTTGACATGAAGTGATTTTTTTTGTTTAAATTTTTTCCGTGAAATTATGACCTGGGATATAACATAATTATATTTAAAACATATCACATGATTTAAAACGAGAAAAGTCTAAATTAAAGGCTAATTCTAATATGAATCAATTTATGTATTAACCCTCTTACAATAATAGTGAACTATCAATCAGGTACAAATAAACAAAAACATCGAGCAGTCCGGGTTTTGTATCGGCCGAGTCCAGTATAATGGGATTCATCTCTAATTCACACTGTACTTTCTACCTTTGGTAGGGGTGTATCTGGTTGGCAGCCTTGATATTGGTCTTGATGGTCGAGGGCGCCTTGGGCAGCGCGGGCGCCTGCGGCCCGAGGGGCGCTTGCCCGCGGGCCATGCCCACGCCGACGCCCACGCCCCCGCCCACACCGACGCCCACCATGGGCGGCATGCCCGGCCGCAGCCCCTTGCCCGTGCCCACGGCCGTCACCAGGGCATGGGTGTCGGCTATACTGTGCGTAGGCTGCATACCTGAACAGCAATTTACATATCAGTTAGGCGTGGGAGAAATGGCACATTTTTGCGATTGGAACATTTGTATCTGGAACAGTAAAATGTTCCGGATCACTGATATGTTTCATTTAGAACATTGAGTCAAAGATATAAAATCATGGTTGTCTTATTATGGTACGTCGCGGACTGAGGCTGAGAAACGGGCTGCGGTTTCATTTGAAACATCGTGTCAAACTTGTCAAAGATAAAAATACAGATATATGTATGTCGTGTCGCAGGCATATTGAGGCAGACGGTGTTAAGGTTGAAACAAAGATGAATATTAATAAAACCGATTTCCCTTCATACTTTAACCAGGCTTAGGACTGGCGGCCAGACGCTTAAGCTAGCTGGCGTATTTTCTCGTTCTCATTTGCTTATATTTTATTGGTTTCCTGCTCTCTCGCTACGCTTGTTGCTCTGTGATTCATTATGCTCTGGTCGGTCTCTCTCACACGTAAGCGACATGATCACGCTGAACAGAGAGTCAGAGAGATCGCGATGTTCCAGATCCAAATGAAGCATTTGAAACATTGTTGATGTTCCAATCTTTTGAAACACCTAAATGTTTCGGATCAGTGATTCGGATCAGTAGAGTTACACACCTCTAATATCAGTTTATTTTATGTGTAAACAATATATTCAGCATTAAAAATCGTACACCACAGTGGTTATGTATTGGCAATGTATTTCTATAATTTTTATCTTTATTTTAATTTAACAATAGGATGTTTTCCTTAATTACAAATTTTAAACACGAAGTAAACAAAAGAAACTTCGAATGCAGGAAAGGTAATAAACTGCGTTTTACGACAGCCATCTGGCTCTGTACAAAGTGTACAAATAAATGCGCACACCATTTCTTTGTCGGTATGTAAATACTATATTTTGGTCTGTAAATAATTATTGCTTAAAAATTTGTATGCTGAAAAGTAGTAAAAGAGATTTAGAAAAAGATAATAGCACGCACCTGCAGATCGCATTGATTCTCCTTCCCAATCCTCACGGCCTTTAGATATTATCTCCCAGACATGGCTTACAACTTTTGTGAATTGAGCAACTTGTTTCTGTAACAATGCCAACATTATCAAATGAAGACGTGAGTGGATGAAGGTGATATGTCGCATATTCGGTTTTTTGCTTTTTTTTGCGTAGATGAATGTTACAAGTCGATACCAAATGACTACATATCTTAGACCATAGATATACGGCATATTTTTTTAAAAAGTAGTTGAAAAAGGTGTTAACTTCAGTTCAGTTTAAAACAAAAGTAAAACTTTTATCTCGATTTACTCAGAATTGGAATTATGCGACTTATCACCTTCATCCACTCATGTCTTCAAATATGATGGAACAAAATGTAATTTTTGTAAACTTCTCTGAGTGCATCATTTAAGATATTACGTTAATGTGGAAAACATATTTATCAACAATTTATTTTCTTTTGAACATTGTTGTTATGTTAACATTGACTTGATTAGATGATGATGAAGCCAATGGTTGTGAGCTTCTGCATACTTCCTAATAATGCTGTTTACAAACTCCCATTTCAGGTTCTGATGGAGGTCACTCGCTCTAACGTACCAGTGCGCGTTTACAATGCCTTTCAGCGCTTTATTATGGGAGTGTTACCACACTCCCATGATACCTCATTTCTATATTATAAAACCATTCGAACTAGTGCAATAAACGAAACAAAAGTGTAGTGTAATGTGCTAGCTATTAATAAAAAACACATGAACAAAGTGTCTTCGCTTTAATAGAGACAATAAAAAAAGTGTAAATAGATACTTTCTAAGTATGAATACTCTTAATTTATTTAGGTTTTATATAAGCAAATTACTTATTAGTCATTATAGATGAAATGGTAATATTGATGACATATTTCTTCTTAAATACTTCAAAGTATTTTCTGGCTTGAAATCTTCAGGGAATTCAGGGCAGCTATATATATATATATATATATATATATATATATATATAGCTGCTAGCTATATAGCTGACCATCAGTATAATGTTAATCTGATGTTGGAAGCGATGTCCAGCATTGTTACTACATGCCATTTCAGGGTTTGTGATAGACCTCAGCCTAAACCAATAAAGAGACCGTTAAGCTTTTAAGATTCCTTGTAGAGCAGTATATCAAGCAGGAAAACATAACACACTTTAATTGCAAAGCCAGCAAACTGGCAAACATTGCATTAGGTTAGCATCGCCTATATTTATGTATTTGTAAAACCAGGAGCAAACAACTGTGTTGTAAACCTTTGAAGGGATCTAGGAATGAGACAAAAAGGTCACACAGAAAGTATGGGATAGGGAAGATGGGTAAGATTACATATGTATATAAATAAAACATTTACCTGAGCTGTATCGTAACTTAGAGTACTAGCTTTATGATTAAATTGCTGAAGGCGTTGTTCAGCTTGTGGCTCTGGCTTTGTTCGGAGTAAGTCTGGTACTAAATCATGTGTGCATGCTGGCACTCTACCCTCAGTTAAACGCACCAATGTTTCATCTCTTTCACAACCTAATTGCAGAGGTAGAACAATCCGGGAACGCAATGATGTTGATACTTCAGCTTGCAGTATTTTACTTAGGCCGGTTAACTGTAAGAAGTAAAATCTAATATTAATTTTAAGTAATAAAGTTAACTTGAATACAAATGCAGTGGCTTCAAAATCAACTCCAAGGGCTTTTGGTAAACAAGTTTAAAAAATAGTAAATCAATGTCTATGGGAGAAAGCTTATTATACAAATAAAGATTTTCTAGATGAGTGTGCCGAATACGAATGATGCAATCCCAGAAAGCTCTTACAGTAATTACACTGGTCGGCAAAAAAAATATGAAAATTCAGTCCTTGTAACTATTACAATTTTTTTATAATTTCGACACTTACAGATAAATAAATATAGTATTACAAGCTTTGTACCACTTTTTTTTTGTAATTGATGTTATAAATTAAGCGCTTTTTTTGCTTTACATACAAAATACACATTGAATTATTATGACAATAGCTCATTTAATTCCTCCGAAAACATTTAGAATCATTAAAATTATATGTCTATATCATTAATAAACTCATTCCAGTCAGTAGTTTTATCCATTTTTATGTATTCTACTGTAATTTTGTGGCGAATAATTAACATAATAACTCTGAGCATTTACCATTTCCTATCATTTCTCCATATATGCCAAAAGGGTAATAAAATGTGTTTCTACAGACCCAGGTGTGAATTTGTCTTTTGTCGGCATTCAGGTCCCAACAATATTATATTGTTTAAAGATTTGTGGAAAAGAAAATTAAATCTACTGAAATGATAAGAAAAAAGTTTTGCACAGAAAAATATTCAGTTAGGAACAAAATATTAAAAAAAATATATGTGATAGCAAGAAACTAAAACCAGATCAAAATTCAGCATGTCAAATTCTATATATTTATCAAATTTTTATTTAAAGGAGGATTTGGTTGCTTACCAGTGTTTTTATAAAAACTTTGATAGTTTGTATTAGTATAAACTAAAAAAAAACTAACTGACTAATATAATTATTAGTCAGTTAGTTAGTATTATGTAGTAAAGATATGTTGCTGGGGAGTTTGTTGCGCTGCTTCTTCTCCTTAACAGTAACTTGCTTTGGAAGCAGTGACAGACTCATACAGATAAGTAATCTGTAAGATTCCATTTTGAAGTAAATACATTCATTTTCAACTATAAATATAAGAAATAATAATATAATTGACATAAGAAATAAATAACAATGGGCAACTTAAACTCTTCCAGATATATTGATTGCAATACACAATCATGTAATATTTACTAAGAAAGATTTATTAGCATAGCCTAAATATACATAAAATACTTTTTTATGTACACCAACATAACATAGAAACAAAGAAAAACTTTAATTGAAGAAATAGCAATGAACATAAAGAAAAAACACTATTAAATCCCCATTTTGTCTCTCTGTTACACATCAGGGAATGACTGTTGGCCGGATTTGGCTAATACATCTCCCTTCTGCAACCCTCATGTGGTTCTTGAGATAATATTTTTTTAAATTACTTTGTTTAGTTATATTGCAACAATAGTGACCAGTCTTTTCTGGATTTAGTTTAAAGTTTAACCTAACCTAAGTCACTGGTCACAACTTTCGACTAAAGCCCACATGCCAAGCGAGCGTAGCATGGCAGCAGTCAGCGAGTGTCACAAGTGATTTGTAGCCATCATATGAATATATAAGCAAAAAAATATATTTTCATTTTTTAAAACAATAAACTATTCAAATTTGTCTAATAAACTCAAAAATATTTAAGTTGATATATATTAAGTGTATGTGTATTCCTAAGCACAAATTACACTTTGTTACATAAAACTGGCATAACCTTGTTTGTCAAACATATTTTTGCTTTCCCATTATTCATTCAAAACTTGTTTCCGGATCTTATATGTTTCCTAACCCAAATGACAGGCTTAGTGGTTATATATAAGGTGTATGTTATCCCTTAACTTAAATTACACTTAAACTCATGCCACTATGTGTCAAAGCACAGCCCAATAATATATTTAAATACAATAATTGTTTTTTTTGCTTATATATTGCGAGTGAATTAGTAGTATGTTTTTAAACAATTTATATGTATTAAAAAAAATATGTATAATTTGCTATACTCTGTTTGCAACCTTTTTTTCCATTTCACTTTAAGTTATATGAATGTAATTTGTGTTTTGTTACGGATTTTTCGATTACATGCATTACATGCGCTGTTTCAGTTATATTGATTGTTTTTATGTTGACTGGCATTCTCAATGGACATTAATTGCTTAACTTTGGTTTTTGGCAAAATCCTTTATCTGAATTTTAGGGTGTGATATAAATAATTGGGAGGTAAATCAATGGTAATTTTATTAAGAGATACCCTTACAGTTTATTTATAGCCACTAAGGTGGTGAGGGGTGTTCGAAAGTCGTGACTGGTGACTTAAACAGTGAGTTGGTTGGGTTGGGTTAGTGTTTAGACCAAAGCGCACTAGCTGAGCAAGTGAAGGGAGTGTGCCGTGGTAGCGGCCGGCGATTGCCAGAATCGACTATCACTATTTATTCATTGATAACTATTTAAATGGTGTTTACAGATCGGTTGTGATATTTGCTGACCGCTGTCATGTTACACTTGCTTTGCTCGCTCGGCTTATGGGCTTAAGTCTGCATTTTTAAACAGTATTAAATGTTTTTTACATTGACCACTAACTTTCTTCTGCATTTCTTGTCTTTAAAAATAAAAAATAAGCACACCATTTTGAAAGAGATTAGAAAAGTTGTTTACAAAAAAAACCATATCCCAAAACTACATATTTCCTAGACATGTGGGTTGCAGAAGGGAGAAGTACTCCTCCCCCTTCCCCTTCCGCCTCCCCACTGCTTAAAATTTATAGCCTTACTTATAATAATCTTGTTAAGAAATGATTAGGCAACTCTTAAGTAAGACAATCAGAATCAATCCCTAATCAATGAATATCTCTTTTGTTCACTTATAAACGTGTATTAGCTGTTATGTACCTATGAGGAGCAGAGATAAACTAAATCTGAATGATTAACGTAAGTTGTACCCAAAATATTCGACTAAAGAAGAGTTTATGCGTGAGATTATGATTAATCAGTTGCTGAGCAGTTTCTTTTGGCCTTACTTATAATCGTTTGTTAAATTTTAAGAAACTGCTCAGCAACTGATGAACGAAAGTGTTACCCATAAACTTCTCTTAAGGATAAGAGGTGGTGGTAGAGTTACTCATAAATAACTGTCAAAAATAACCAACATCGAGAGGCAGTTTAAGTGACTACTAAGATGATGATGGCAAGTTTTATTTGAAACAGCCAGTGATTAGGGGCTTAAAAGTCTCTTATTTAAGAGATGGCTAATCCTTTCTTAAAGAGATTATTATAAGTAAGGCCCTTTATATTTAAGAAACGATTATAAGTAAGGCCCTAAGTGACCACAATTGTAAAGTTTAACCTACAATTTGTGCACCGAATAGCTGAGTAGCAACCGGAAGCCGAAACCGAAGTGTTAGTAAGTAAAATAATTACCAAGTACTCACATGACCTGACAGTATAGCATAATTGTCGAGAAAAGTAGGCCAATTTATGGTTTCATACTCTGTTTCCACTTTAGTTATTAATGCTTGTATGGCAGACTTTAGGTCGTTTACTCTATTTAATATTGCTTGCAATGTATTTTCAAGTTGTTTTTCTTCACGCTGCTGCATATTCATATTTATAATAAAATTATTCAGTGCCAAATCTCAACATCACAATGATCACAATAAAGGAAATTAAGAAAATATTATTCTTTTTTTTTTTTTTTTTTTTTTTTCTTCTTTAATGGCTTCCGCGGTTAGCGTTGAGCCAACAACAAATCTTGATAAACTTTATGAACTTATTCAACGTATTCAGTGTCATATATATAGGACAGAGTTTTTACTTTTACTGTAGAATTAAAACGAGGAAACTTTTATTAAAATACAAAAAAAACCGCATAAACAACGGAATTTGGAAAAGGAGAGGTTCAGAGAAGGAATAGAATGGAAAGAATATAGTTAAATATTATATATTTATGTACAAATGTATTATTAATGAAAATAAATAAATAGTTAAATAAGAAAAAAATTAAATCTTAATATCATTATTTACAATAAACATACCTAATAAACGATAAATGAAATTATTATTTGATGATAAAAGGATTTGGACAGAAGTGGGTAAAGGGATGAGGAGCTGTGTGAGACCTTGGAAGAGCTGTGAATGGTCGTATTTCGTACAGTTCAGGAAAATATGATTCACATCCTCCACTTCACCACATTCGCATAATTCACTGTTAACTAAACCAAACTTAGCTAGATGGGCAGATGTACAAACATGACCTATTCTCATTCGAGTTAAGATACTGGACACCCTTTTGCCCAACGTCAATTTGGAGAACCAAGGTTTTAAAGGAATTTCAGATTGAACTGATTTATAAAATCTGCCTTTATTATTAGAGAGATTAGACCACACCTTGCTCCATGAATTATGTAGGTACATTTTGGGTAGGGCTGCGAGGTCATGAGCGTATATTTTGTAATAAGCCTTATCGCCACAGGCGGTAGCATCATTAGCAAGCCTATCAGCTCTCTCATTTCCTCGTATGCCAGTGTGACCTGGTATCCACGCAAAAATAACAGAATAACCGCTTTGTATACATTTTACAATCAAATTTCGAGTTTCTACAATTAACGGGCTAACAAGTTTAGTTTTAAATAGATATTTACTTAAAGATTGAAGAGCACTCATTGAATCCGAAAAGATAACTGTCTTTTTTAATTTTAAAAGAAGGATATATTCTACTGCTATATACAAACCCAAACATTCACCAGTAAAAACTGAGGTTTCTGGAGGTAATTTAACCTTTTGAACTATATCATACTGTGAGTGATACATCCCAACCCCCACCATACCATCTGTGGAACGTTTGGACGCATCACTAAAAATATGATGCCAGTTGTCACTAGCACTGTTGAATTCAGAATTCAAAACAGAGTTGAAAGCATGACAAGATTCAAAAGTTCTTTTACTTATGCCCAAATTCAGACGAACATCAGGCTTAACAATCAGAGCTTCATATTCAGAAGTGTAGAGAGGAAAACGTTTCGAGTTGTGAATAGGGGCTTCAATAGATAACAATTTATGAAAGCTTTTAATTAAGCAAGGAGAGGACTTTTGGGACCAATAACTAGATGAGGTAATCTCATTGGAAAGGGATCTCAATTTGGATAATAATGGATGGTTACCAGATTGTATGCAGCGGAATAAATAATTATCTGAGAGAAACTGCCTTCTAAGATGCAGAGGGGGATCAACACATTCCACTTGCATAGAATTAATTGGACTAGTTTTCATTGCTCCCAAGACAATTCTTAAACATTTAGATTGAATTTTGTCTAATTTATTCAAAGCAGCAGTACTGCAGGGTTCTAACAAGAAGGAGCCATAATCGATTACACTTCTTATTAAGGCATTGTATATTAGTCTCAAAGAGAAGGGATGAGCACCCCACCATACACCCGTGAGACATTTCAAGATATTGATGTTATTTTCACACTTGGTTGCAACATATTCACAATGTGGAATACCAGTTAGCTTAGTATCTAATACAACTCCCAAAAATTTACATTGAGTGCTAACAGGCATAGGAATATTATCATAAATAATATTAACTTCAGGAGAAGTGCGTTTACGAGAAAAAAGAACTAAAGTGCTTTTAGGAACAGATAGTTCTAAGCCATTGTCATCAAGCCAGCCCTTCAGTAACTCAAGAGATATGGTAAGAGAATTACATAATTTAGAAAAAGATTGATCTGAACTATACAGTAGTAGATCATCTGCATATTGTAAAATGTGAACTGAATGGTTTAAAGCTATTTCTAAGTCAAATGTGTATATGTTATAAAGTATGGGACTTAGCACTGAGCCTTGAGGTAAACCCTTCCAAATACATCTAGATAACTGAGAACCATCTTGTATATTAATGTTAATATATCTCTCTGACAACATTCCAATTATAAAGGAAGTAAGCATTTCTGGAACATTAAGATAATTTAATTTTTTGTGAAGAATAGAAATTATAACATTATCATAGGCACCTTTGATGTCCAGAAAAGCAGAAAGGACCGATTTATTATTTGAAAAGGCCACTCTAATATCAGTGACAAGGATACTCAAACTGTCAGAAGTACTTTTACCTTTTCTGAAGCCAAACTGGCTTTCAGAAAGAAGTCCATTGCTTTCTAGAAACCATTCTAATCTATTCTTGACTAGGTGTTCTGCTAACTTAGCCAGCACAGAAGACAGGGCAATAGGCCGGTAAGAAGATGCATCAGAAGGTGATTTCTTTGGTTTTAATATGGGTATAACTATTTGAGACTTCCATGACTCTGGAATGCAACCAGAAGACATAACGGAATTTATAACATTTAAAAAATAACTTAAGGTTATGTCACTGCTATTACAGAAGAAAGAATAGGGAATCCCATCTTGACCGGGTGAGGTATTTTTAAACTTGTTAAAATGCCTTTCAATTCAGGCATGGAGAATGGGGCATTGAGTGCTGAGGCATTATTGGGAACTGAAATAGGGAATGAGCATTGCATTTGCAACTCAGGAACTGAGGAAGGAGCTAAATTGTCAAGAAATTGTTCAGCCAGTTTAGGTGACAAGCTACCTTTAGACGATGAATTAATAATACCCATTCTAAATCTTTTAATATTTTGCCAAACAATTGAAGCATTAACATCTGGGCAGATATTAGAACAGAAATTTCTCCATCCTTCAAACTTCTTCCTTTTTAAAAGTTTACGAGTATCACATGCTACTTGGTTATACAGCTCAAAGTTGTCAGATGTCATTGAACGTGAATAAACTTTTTCAGCTTCTTTTCTTTTTTTAATGGCCTCTGTGCATTCTCTATCCCACCAAGGCGGGGATGGTATTCTACTGGATCCACCTTTTTTAATTGGGAATAATGCATCCGCAACCTCAGTCATAAGTTTAGTTAAAGCATCAGAACAAATTGCTTCATTGCCAGGACAGATAGAAGGGAGATTAGAAATTCTATTTTCAACTTCCTGACTAAATATTGACCAGTTATTTGGCAATATATATTTCATACGGGGTTTAGGTTTCTGAGTTATATTTGGGTGTAAAGAAGGAAAAGTAATAGTAATAGGAAAATGATCACTGCCGCATGTAGAAGGGTGAACAAACCAAGAAAGTATACTAGCTAAATTTGGAGAACATATTGACAAATCTGGTGCACTGGGCTCTTCATCAGGTCGAGTACGTCGTGTTGGAATTCTGTCATTTAAAAGGCATAAGTTAAGTGAATCTAGAATATTTAACATTTCTTCACCATAAAAATTATTTCTAGATGAACCTCCCCATGCCTGGTGTTGGCAGTTAAAATCGCCTAGAACTAGAAAAGGTTTTGGTAATGATTGTAACATATCACTTAGTTCACTATACAAAGATACAGAAGGGTGAGGGATATATACAGAAACTATACAAATATTATTTACAGTAATAGCAATGGCTTCAATACCATCACTTAATGGGGGAAGAGAAAAAAGTTTGTAGAGGACAGAGTTATTGATAAGGATAGCAACACCGCCATGCCTATCAGAGGCTCTATCCCTTCTAACAGTATTAAAACCTGATATTCTAAAAAAGAATATGCAGGTACCAACCATGTTTCTGAGAGACAAACTATGGAAGGATTGTATTTGTTTACTAAAAAAATAATTTCAGATTTTTTGTCAATAGCACTTCTACAATTCCACTGTAGGAGTACTTGATCCATTATTGGTGTTAGGGGAAACAGTATTTTCAATTTGTTGTGCAACGTGGGACGGTATAGAATTGAAAGGAATTAAATTGGATTTTGATAAAAGCTCAATAAGATACAGAATTAAATCTGTTATGGATTGATTTGTTTTTTCATTTGGTGCATTATCTTTTTTGAGGGCAGTACCATTTGGGGAAGAAAGAGGAATGTCATACTCCTTTATCAGAGATGCATGTGTAGTGCGATCATACCCAGCTGATAACTTAGGTGGAACGCGAGGCTTGAGGAAAACAGTTTTCTTATATGAGTTGGATGATGGAGAAATAGAGGTTGAAGGTTTAACACTCTCTTCTAAGGACTGTTTATGTTGAGAAGTTCTAAGAACATCAGCAAAAGATCTATTAACAGCTGGATGAAGCTTGGAAGCCTCTAAATAAGAAATACTGTTTTGGGCCATTGACACCTTTATATTCTTTTGTCTAGAGAATTCAGGACATACCTTATTGGTAGCAAAATGATATCCAGAACACAGACAGCATGACCCTTCTTCTGGCTCTATTGTACAAGAGTCACCAGTATGACCTTGTCCACATTTATAACACCGAGGTTTTGAACGACACTGAAGTTTAGTGTGCCCAAATCGGCAACAGTTGTAACACTGTATAGTCGGATAAATGTATAGATCAACAGCCAATGGAGTGTAACACATAAATACTCGTTTGGGCAAAATTTGACCGTCAAAAGTTAAAATCACTGTTTCAGTGTCAGTAAATTGAGAAGAACCATTAATAAACTTTTTGCTCCTTATTCGTCTAGTTTTAATTACTTTTCCACACCCTATAGGAACGCAGATATTTTCCATAATCTCCTGTTCAGACCAGTCCGTAGGTACACCTCTTACGACACCCATTCTTGTAACATTAAATGTTGGAATGTAAGCTGTGAACTTGTGGGAAGAGAGGCATTGGCTATCTATAAATGTGTTAGCATCAATATAGGAAGAAAAAGCTAACGACAATCTATTCCTACTGATCCTCTTTAAACTTCCATTTACAATATTTTTAAAATTATTTTTCTTTAGAAAACTGCCAAACTGTATTGGATGAAGTGTGACAGGATCAGCAGGAGAAGATTCTTCTTTTTGTACATACACTGCATATGGAGCAAGATCTGTAGATACATATTTTCTAGCAAATTGACGTTGGTGGGTTGTAGGTTCAGTGGTAGTGATGGTTGGTGGAGGAAGAGTATCAGGTATAGTTGATAAAAGGCGTCGTTTGCTGTCGTCAGAATCAACACAATTACAACCGCCAACAATAGAAATGTTTTTCCCGTCCTTCTTCTTACGCTTTTTATTGCACTGTTTGCATACTTTACGCAAGGCTCTCACACGTTTCCTATCCGATTTCTGCTGAGCAGAAAGTTGCTGGAAAGATCCGTCTGTGTCCATGGACGATGTATCATCAATTATCACTTCCATCCCTACTTGAGGCACTTGAAAACGATCCCGGCCTCCGCCGGGGTCGTCAGGGGGATCAACCCCCATAATAAAAAAGAAAACTAACTTACCGCACTAAAAGAGACACTAATATATTAATATATACAATAAATGACTACTAGATAAACTACTTAAGCAATAATAATAAATATCTCCACTGAATTCTCACGATATCAATTAATTAAATTTTCTCTACAAAAAACACGACCGCCAATTTCGGAAGTTTCCCGCGCTTTTTTTCTATTCTTTTCTTGTACTGTACACAATTTTTTTAAATTTTTTTTACTTATTCATGACCATAGAATCACCGAATATTAGTCGAAAACATGTTATCGTATAGTAGCGCAGTTGTATTGCAGGCTACAACCGACGCCATTCAATGCAGTTCTTGTGAAAACTCGAAAGATTATATCTGACTATACAGTTCACATTTCTCACAAAAACACATAATTTCTACTCAAAAACTATCAATATCCTGCAACTATTGTTCATTTTAGAGTAATTATACACATCTTTAGAAAATAAAACTGCACAGCACAACGTCTCCTTTCAGTTCCCGCCAAAAACTCCTTTATTTTATTTACCAGTGAAACAAGTTTTTTTGAAAAAAAAACCCAAAACAGTTTTTACTTATTTTAAAGGAGAAATAACAAAGCAAATCAACCGTCGTGGCGAAAACGTCATTATTTCACTCACGGAGTGCTCACAACGACCCGTGTCAATAGGTGGGTTAAATAACCGTTCCACTTGAGATTATAATAATAATAATATTTGTATACCCGCAGGGGGGCTTTGTGGCGAAGCCTTAGGTGAGTGGCGACACCTCGTACCTGACTCCGGGGGCCAAGACAAGGCCCCCGCCTCCGTGCTTGCCTTAACCAGCCGGCACAGAGTGGAGATCGCTAGAGCTAAGACTCAAGCTCCAGGGGTGGAAGTGATAAATGGCCTAACGTCGGAAGTAGCTTCGGTGAACCTGCAGCCCACCTCTCTACACCCCTTAGCCACTCACACCCATGTTGCCCCTGCCTTTTACGGCATTTTTAGGGGCCCATGCAGGGAGTGGCGAGTCACCGTCTGCCCATTTTTCCATGTTCCCTGAACATTGCGACGGGCAGACGCCATAGTCCCCATATTCCCAGACCGCTAGTACCACTAACAGTTCATCCCAATAGCCCGGTACTTTTTGTCCTCATTTCCCACAATAGTCCTACACTGGCCGGGGCTTGTCCTTGGGTGCATTATTATATGGTGTAGACAGGGATAATCGCCGGTCAGTGTCACGCCACATATTTACATTAAATTTGTCAAGGGGCCTCTACGTGTTGGCCTCCCCATGGCCCCACGCAAGCCCTCCAAAAGTCCGGGCCATTTTTATGGCCCGTGGTCTTGAAAGACATACAATAATCATAATATTTGACACCAAAATTAAATTTACATGTTGTCTTAAAATTTAATGGTCTGGAAATTTAAAACTGTTTGGGTACTAACACCTAAACTAGGCCAAGCCTGTCTCTTAGGTGTTACTTCCTTCCAGTGACTTAAGAACTACGACGTGAGTGTGTAACAATTTTAGTAAGTAAGGTAAGTAATCAGAAACAAAGAATTTGAAAGATAATAATTTAAAAGGTAGATCGAAATTATTTTGAAGCGAGTAAGAAGTACATATGTTTATAATAATAATTGTCAATAGAACGAAACGAAAACACTGCATACTTGGGACTTAGGAACATTTACGATTTTAATTACATTAGTGTAGCAAAAGACTAGTTTCAGGTTTTAGTTTAGTTTTGGGCTTTATATTTTTTATAATGTTAATGTATCATATTAAAATTATATTAATAAGCATTTAGTTATTTTAAATTAATTTTTGGTTTCATAAATTTATATTTAGATTTTTTATTTTATGTTTTTTTAAGTTAGATATTATATATATATATATATATATATATATATGTATATATATATATATTGTATTTGACTTAGTGTTGTTTGTTTAGTTAACGTGCTAACGGTTTTAGGAGCGGTATTTTATAATTTTAATAAACACTGTTATTTAAGAACTGTAAATAGATTTTCTATTTCATCATAGTTTTGAGTTTTTAACCACTTAGTAACTTTACATTTGCAGTTATGCCTGTTTAGAGAATAAAGGTCGAGGAGTATTTTGTTTAATTTATTATACAACATAGGCGCAAGGTAACATTGAAATTTGTTTATGAAGAATGTTCTATAAGAAACAGATGGGCACACCATATCTTTTCGTCTAGTAATAGACTTTTCAGATTTATCTACATACACTATTTTTTGATGTTGAGATATTATAGTTTGAAGAACAAATAACTGCCTAACCGTTAGAACATTGCAATCTTTGTATAATTCAAAAGTAGGATACCGAAATGGTTTGTGTTTTATCGTTTTAAGTAAAATTCATTGTGCTCTTTCTAGTTTTATAAGGTAACTTTTTCGCGCACCTCCCCAAGTCGTAATACAATAACTCAAAATAGATTGTGCTAGTGAAAAATATACTGTCTTTAACAAACTGTAGTCGCTGACATTCCGTAGTTTTTTAAATATATATATTAACTTTTTTGTACGTTCTGTTAGTTTACTTATCTGTTGGCACCATGTGAGTTTATCGTCTAACAAAACACCTAGATATTTAATAATGTTAGTTTTAGTGAGTTGGAAGCATCTACAATTATTTATCGGTATATTGTTACAGTCGTGAAGCTTAATCTCAAAATTGTCGTTTTGCGGCAAGGTTCGGTCAGAATTTGTGAAAAGAATATAACGATTACAATTGTGACGCCAGCAAATAAGTGGAACGGGGAATAACCACGGTTGTGAACGTGGTCGTTGTGATTCTCTAACGGAAAGGATACAGGATATGACACGAGTAGAGACGGCTTATGAATAAATTATGTAAATGAACGAACGAATGAATTGAATTATTAAAATTATCTATTGAATTGCAGTATGATTTACTAGTAGAGTATAATACTAAAATAAGTAAAAATACTGTAGTGACTAAAATTGTGTTTGTAGATGAATTATTGATACTTAAAAAATCTCCAAAATTTTACCCCCCGAATGTCTCCCAAAGAAACTACCCCGATCTTCCCCCTGACGTCGAAAAAAACACGAAAATTCAGGGATCACCCCCATCTGGTAATAAGCCAGTCTCGTATACAAACTATGTCCATATCACAGAACACTAATACTCTGTCTCTAACGAGATATGTATATATATATATATCCATAGTAGTCAGCAGTATACCGAAGTTTTACGTTCCGTTAGGAATTCACAACGACCACGTTTATGACCGCGATTTATTCCGTTCCACTTGCTTGCTGGCGTTACAATCGTAAGCCCAAGTGTGAGGGTTGTAAGATCGAAAATGCTCACAACGCCTAAATGCTCCGTTGACCGTTCCAAAAGGCGACCGCGGTCGTTGAGATCGTGGCCGAAACGTCACTAATGACGCCATTATTCCTGTCTATCTGTATTAAAATTTGACTTTTTGGCGGGTACTGAAAAAGGACGTTGCACTGTGCAGTTTTATTTTCTAAAATTTGTAAAAATACTCAAAAATGAACAATAGTTGTAGGATATTGATGGTTATTGAGTAATAATTATGTGTTTTTGTGAGAAATGTGAACTGTATTGTCAAATGTGGCCTTTCGAGTTTTCACAAGAACTCCGTTGAATGGCGTGGGTTTTAGCCTACAATACAACTGCGCTACTATACGAAGATTTATACATCAGACATGGCTGTATGGACAAAGATTCCTTTGCCTGCCTTTGTGGCGAATTCTACTAAAAAAAAGGAGTCAAATGTCAGTCAGGTTAGAGCATGATAACAAAGCGAATTTATCCATAATATTTTAAATATTTTAATTTTTACGTTGATCCAAGTTTACAATCAATTAAAAATAATACGGGTACAACAATGCTACGTTTCTCATACGAGAAGGCATTTTTGTAGTTTACCAAGGATGTTTAGCGGAATATAAAGCAAAAACCTTTTCGTAGTTTTTGACGATATTTACACCCGATATGGCATGGCGGGTTTGTAAGGGTTCCGTTAGTTTCTTTTAATAAAATAATTGGTTTTGATAATTATTACAAGGTATTAAAACTTTTACTTACAAAATTATAGTCATTATTATTAAAGTAAACGTCATAGGTTATTTTGAAAAAGTTCACACATGTCGTAAATAAAGTGTAAGGTTACACTTCACAATGTTTAACGTAGTACTTCCACTGGGATAATGGAACAGATATAGGCCATTTCACGCAGAACTAGCTTGGGGTTAAATGTGTTATTTCTGATCTCATTAGGCCACCATCAATACCTTTAACATTATCTCAGGTGTGGCCCCAGCATAATAATTTGAGTTGCTAGGATTTAGTGATTCTCGCCAAAGTGGCGCTCCTATTATTTTCTACTTTATTTTGCCAGCTATACACATGAACGGTCTATCCTGTCAATGTTGAATTTGAATAAAAAAACTTATTTTCAAAAGTTTTTCTGTTTTCAATGTTTTAATGAATAATAGAAATTTTATCAGAAAGACTTGTGTATAATGAGACAATGATGATCTCATGTGTGGCTAAATTACTTTATATATTTGCCACAAGTGTTCAGAATATTATTCTATTTACGTCTGTAATAGGAGAGACTATTATATCTGTGATAACCTGGATCTGTTCAACATTCCTGCAAGTCTCTAATAATGTTATATTATTTTTTCAAATTGTTTATGAAGATAACTCTAACATATTCACAGAAGACTTTCCTAATTACTTCAAAATTATCTGTGAAACAGTTTCACATCAATTCTTTTCACTGTGGAATTTTATAGATGCGACGTGCTATCAAATCCTGAAAAAACTGAGTGTAATAGCAAGTAATATAACGTGGCCTTTAGAAGCTACGGTTTTTTGCTTTGGACAAGTTCTTGTATCATTTAAAAACACTCTAATGAGTATTGGAAATACTGTGTGGTTCATTGTTACATTTGTGCCAATTCAAGTGCCTCAGGTGCTACAAGAGCTAACTAAATACATATTAGGTAGTGTAATGACCAAAGTGGTGGACGGGTACATGACACTGTTGCAATTTACAAACTTTCTAACTGAAGTGCCTTTAGAATCATTTTTGGGCTTATCTATTTTTATAATAGTAGTTAGACTGTCCATTTACTTCAGAACAATCATAGTGACACAATGTTTAATATTATATTGGTCATTATTAAGAAATTTCATGTATTATTTTTATATGATATATCATTATTTTACAAACTCAGAAGTAAGAGTGATAACTCGTATGGCTAATGGTGAAGAGTTGCACACAACAGGTGGTGGTAGTCTTGATAACACTTTAAATGATGAAGCTGTGAATATGGCAGACTCTCTATGTGTAATATGCCAAGAGCGCCAAAAATGTGTCTTAACACTGCCTTGTCGTCATGTATGTTTGTGCACAGACTGTTGTCGTCGTCTATATGGGTATCAACGCACTTGCCCTATATGCAGGACATTCATTTATCATTCAGTGACAGTGTATTTGTGATTTATAATCATTGCAACAAACTGAAAACGAACATTCCTGGATGTCATTTATGATTCATGTAATGTGCTGCTGTTCTAGTGTATATTTGATAAATGTAATATATTTTTAATTTCATATAAACTGAATTTTGTCTTACAATCACTATTAAAACATATTTATTTAATTATGTTCAAAGAAGTTATGTAAATAAAGAAAACAAGCATTAAGAACTCATAATTTACATTTAATTTTTATTGTTCATATTCTATATTTTTTTCTCATCATATTATTAATAATGAGGATCTACAGAGGTAGGCCATTGGTTAAATGTTAAAGTAACAACTAATTGTATATTACCATATTACCAGTTAAATATTAACCAGAATAAGATTAGAATTTTTATATGATAAGAACTATCAGCGCATAAATCAGATACATTTTTATTTCTGTGGAATCGAATGCAAAAAATAAATTAAAAGGAAAAATTTGTATGACAAACTTAACATTTGGTTAGTGACTCAATTAAATTATTATCACAGAACAACTACAATCCCAGTACTTTTTATCTGTTTTAACTTCTGTAGTAATGTATCTATATATATAAAATTCTTCTGTGTGTGTGTGTATTGACTGAACTCTGCTGGACCAATTTAGATGAAATTTTTTATGTGTGTTCAATTGGATTAGAGAATGATTTACACTAATAATTGGACCTGGTAGGTGGTGCTGAATCAGGTTCTAAATTTTGTTTGTTTAGGGCAGAAAAATGTCTCCCGAGACAACTACTTGATGTATAATAGTGCTGATTCTGTCTCAATTATGTAGCACCACCAAACTCTTTCCAACGTCTGATCTTACTTTTTATAGAAATCCAAGATGCATTACTATTTAAAATATGTTTTTTAACATAATTCAGTTACAAAGTCTCAATAAGTTTCTTTGCAATTTCATACTAAATAGAATATTTAAATTTATTAATGACATTACAAATAAATTTAGTAGGACTTTATGACTGATCTGAGTTAAAAAGAAATGTTTTAAATAATAGAATGTTGTTTAATAGCTTGTGTTTCTTTACTATGTATAGGAAACTATAATTATTCTAATCTATTTAAAAGAGAAGACAGCATAATTTATGCTACTCTATGGTCAGCAGTAGAAATATCATCTTACTCGTGCAGATATGGAGAAAAAATATTGACTTCTGAGGTTGGCCAGTTATAAGAAGCAACAAAACATGTTTTCCAAAATTATGTTTTTACTGGGCAATTGTCATTCATAGTATTCTTTCTTTGTGATATTAACAACAAGACTTTCTATGAAACAACAATAACTCTTATACTAACTTATAAAAACTCTGATGTCATGATTGTCTATTCCATGACCCATTTAAAGTATCTGTTTCCCTCCTATCTGTTTCAACACTATGATTGCTTCTTCTATTCCTTGAATTAATATTCAAGTCCCTGAAGGTCAATTGTATATCCTTAAATGCATTCAACATAAAGACAGCGGTAATGACTACCAAAAAACCACAAATGCAACCTAATACATCATCAGCTTTCATATTATCCCACTCTTTAAAAAGTATCCCGGAAGCTGTGATTACTAGCAAAGTGAACATGACATAATAAACGGGAGTCACAACACTTGTATTAAATATATCAAGTGATTTGTTAAGATAGTTCATTTGTATCATTATACACACTATGGCACTAATTAACAACAACCAAAATGTGTAATTTTTTAAATTATTTTTATCACCTATAATTGTTTCTTTCACACCCAAAGCAACAGCTTTACAAAAAACAACAGTTAAACTCCCTATAGCTGAACATAACAACAAATAAACAAATATATTAGTGCTACTAAATCTTGGTATAAAAACTATCTTAATAATAAAACTCATCAGAACAATTATTCCTACATAGGACATAAATAAGTAATCAAACAATTTGTTCAACAAATCTTCAAATGTAGTTACTTCTTCTCCTTTTGGTGAATGGATAACAAAAATAATTGATCCCACCACACACAGAAAACATCCAATCTGGAAAACAAAAATTTAACATTTTCAATATAAAAATACTGAACTAGCAAAGAGTATTAAATAGCAATTATTCACCATTTTATTTTCAGTACAAAAATATGTCTAACAATTTTTTCAGTATAAGTCCCATTGGGCCTCATTCTCTTCGATAAAATATCTCATCTTCATCCCTATTGTACTTAAAGTAAATGGATAAATCTTCAGAACTCAACTTGTGCTAGATCATTCATTTTGATTACATTATGAATGGTAATGCTAATTATTGTTATCAACAATGTATTTGAAATGAAAAATTTCTTAACAAGATATTTAAAAAACCCGACAGTCCCCAATTATGTACATGGGAGATTCACCAATGTATTAAACTCAAGGCCAAAAAAGAGAACAAATTATTATAAAGAAACCTTTATCTATAGAACAATGATCTTATAATAACATATACATAAGCTCACTGCTATAGAAGAGTTTGTGTAAAAAATACCAATAGATAATACCTTGCCCACAAAATTGAGGTTTTCTTTCAAGAACTTTGAAGAAAGGACTGCAGCAACCAGAACACTTAGGGCTCCAAGTGGAGTAACTAAGGCAGCTGGTGCAAAAGCATATGCTAACAAATTTGCTCCCTCCCCAACACCCACTGTAATAAAAAGTGCACTGTGGAGTATAACCTGATTAAGGTAACAAATTTATGAAGCACAATAAAAATAATAACTTACTAGTTATAAGGCCCAACCACCACAACCATTGCTTTAAATAACTAAAACCTCCAGCAGATGCTCTCACATTTCCAGAAGCCCCCACTTTCCTCAAAGCAACTTTCTTAATAACAAAACTGGATCCAATAAAAACACTAGAAGACACAGCAAGAATAAGTCCTATAACAAACGAGAACTCATCATAATCTTTTCCTTGTACAGTTAAGTTTGAAGTCTTCATATTGTGTCTTATCTTCTCGTTAGAGAATAATATGTTGCTTAGTCTAAAGCTAAACCGAAATGAATCATAAAATTAAATATATCTATTATATAGGTAATAATAAAAGATATCTTTATCAAAATCCATAAGTGTTTCATTCATTTTGTTTTCGATACTGGTTCATTGAATAATATATTAATACAAATTATAACTTCATTGAAGTTCATTATTGTTTATCTTGGTCTTAATCACCATCACATAACAGCCCGTGATTCACAGTAATGTCCAGCGTTGCCAGATGACCATGTCAATTAATGCCCATTTTTTCAAAATTCCAAAGATAAGTTTTTTGACAAAAAAGTCCCAAATTAGTTTTTATTTATTTTAAAGGAGAAAGAAAAAAGCAAAACCACCGTGGAAGCGAAAACATCACTAATGACGTCATCATTTTCCCTCACGGGGCGCTCACCTGTGTCAATAGGTGCGTTAAATAACTATTCCACTTGAGTTTACAATTGTGACGCCAGCAAATAAAGGAAACGGGAAAAACCGCAATTGTGAACGTGATCATTGTCAGTCTCTAACGGAAAGTAGCCTATGGGATACGACGCATACGAGTAGAGACGGCGTAATAAATAAATAACGTA
This sequence comes from Dendrolimus punctatus, assembly GCA_012273795.1. Lineage (NCBI taxonomy): Eukaryota > Metazoa > Arthropoda > Insecta > Lepidoptera > Lasiocampidae > Dendrolimus > Dendrolimus punctatus. The sequence goes on from CM022538.1 coordinate 8,509,695, forward strand.
AATGAACGAATAGATTGGATTATTAAAATGAACTATTGAATTGAAGTATGATTCACTGGTAGATAATTCTAAGATAAAGTAATAATACCGTATTTTGACTTAGATATAATAATTGTAGTGATGAGAATTGTGTTTGTAGATGAATTATTGATACTTAAAATATCTCTGCAAAATTTCTCACAATAAAATATTTTCCCCACGAGTATCCCCAAGGAATCTTAACCCCGAATCTCCTCCCAGACATCAAAAAAATCACCGTATTGCAGGAATCCCTCCCATCTGGCAACACTGGTGACAACTATTGGGGTATATTACAGTCAATAATTCGTGATTCTGGAATCTCGACATTATCACAAGATGGCAAATACTGAATTGGGCTATGACACTTATCAATATTATCATCAATATTACCGCTTCAGTAGCCGTAGACTTTATAATGCAATTCAAATGAGAATATTTACTACTAATTTAACCTTTTAATTTAAATTTGATGTAAGACTAGTTATTATTGTTATGCAAATAAGTTTTTTGTAAAACACACTTTTCAAATGACATTTGACAGATAGAGGTTATTGACATTCCTATTCTTATTTGGATCGCACAGTACTAAAATGTAGTTGTGTTTCTGAAATCATGGATAATAGAAGAAAGTCAGTTTTAGGTTTAAGATCTTTTAATAGGCCTTTGGTTAAATAAGGACTATCATGATTGTTTCGAATGTTTTAAATAAATAATAACAAAATAATTTTTTCTCTTAATTTTGTAGAGGTTGAATGGGGCGGCCAGAGGAAATTAAGAAGAACGAAGTACTTTCATAATGGGTTTATTTAATACACACACACATTACATTACTACATGTTAGCACGGCAGCCATTACGAGAACACAAGCCGGAACAGGAAACATATAATAGACTAACATAAGTATATCCGTAGACAAACTCTACTGATGTGCCATTGTTTCTCTAACACCCTTCCTCAATGTCACATCACTAAACACTAACTATTTTATAATTATACATTTCAAATTAAACATCAAGCATTAACTTATTTCTACAGTTTTCAAACTTAATTTTACACAAAGGTTTAGTACATATATCTGCAATTTGATCCTCGCTTTTAACATACTTTAACATTACAACTTTACTATTAACTTTCTCTCTTACAAAGTGATACCTCTAATCAATTTGTTTTAATCTTTTATGATGCTCTGGGTTTTTGGCTATATGAATTGCGGACTGATTATCTTCATACATAATGACATGTTCACAGTTTAAATTTAATTCTAACAACAAGTTTTTTAACCAACAACCCTCTGAAATACCCTTAGCCAATTCTACATACTCAGCCTCAGTAGATGACAATGCTACACACTGCTGCTTGCTGGATGACCAAGAAACTGTGCATCCATATACTTGCATTACTAACCCTGATGTAGACTTCCTGTCAGTTTGGTCTCCACCACAATCTGCATCACTGTATCCAATCAACGGCTCCTCTGCTCCCGCTTTATATACTAATTTATAATCTAATGTACCTTTAAAATATCTAAGAATTCTCTTTAAACCCTTCCATACTTCTTTATTCGCACATGACTGAAAACGACTTAAATAACTTAAAGCATAACATATATCAGGTCTTGTACCTAACATTGCATACATTAAGCTTCCAATCAAATTTCTACATTTTCTAGTTAACTCTTTATCTTCTTGGTGACTTTTCTCTATTTTGAATCCAGTTTCCATCGGTGTTGAAACCAACTTGCAATTTTCCATTTTATTCTTCTTTAATATCTGTCTCAAATATTCTTCCTGGTCTATTTCTATAGATTTTTCTTTCTTCACTATATTAATATTTAAATACTTAGATACTCCTTTCATATCCTTCATATCAAAGTTTTTATTCAAAATCTCTTTTAATTACAACGGACCACTCTGGGATCGGCCCCAGAGTGGTCCGTTGTATATTACCCATAACACAAGCGTAACTTGCTTAATTTGGGGATATACAATGTGTGTGTTTGTCTGCCGATTATTATTATTATTATTATAATTTATTAATTTGTTCACTATTATCCGAAATCAAAATAATATCATCGACATATAACAATACATAGAATTTCAAACCGTCTTTGTAATATAAACAGTAATCACTTTTGCTTCTAATGAACCCTTCCTGTATCATAAGGTTATCAAATTTATCATTCCAATATCTAGGAGATTTCCTCAATCCATATAATGATTTCTTCAGTTTCAATACTTTACTATCCTTTTTCATTCCTTGAGGTTTTTCAAGATAAACTTCTTCATCAATTCTTCCGTTTAAGAACGCACTTCTAACATCCATTTGTTGTATGTCTAGATTATATTTACAAGCTATAGCCAATAAAACTCTTACCGTTGGTAACTTTGCTACTGGAGTATATACTTCTGAATGATCAAACTTATCTTCTTCCTTAAAACCTCTTACTGCAAGTCTTGCTTTATAACTCTCTTTCTCACCTTCTTTCTTTATTTTGAATACCCACTTAGTATCAATTGTTTTCTTTCCTTTTGGTAATTCAGTCTCTACCCATGTATCATTTCTTTTCAATGCTTCTAATTCTTGATTTATTGTTTTTGTCCCCTCTTTGCGGTTACATCCATTTACTGCTTCTTCAAAACTTAACTCTTCTGTTCCTTGTGCTAACATTCCAACTTCATAATCATCTATCCATTTTGGTTTCTTCACTGCTCTCCTGCTTCTTCTCTTATCTTCCTCCAAATTTGCTTCATCCGTATCAAACCACTCTTCTTCAAGATATTCTTCATCATACTCTATGTTAGAATCCGGACTTTCACTTCTTACTTTTCCATAATCTGCTCTTTCTTCATTTTCTAATGCTTCCACTATTTCCTCTTCATTATTGTCTATTTGTTCATTGTCTTCTACAATTTTATTTTCCTCTTCAGATAGTTCTTTATATTCCTTCAAATGAGCATTATTATTACTTTTCATTCTTCGTACAAATACTACATCTCTGAAAATGTTTACTATACCTTCATTTTCAAACCATACCCTATATCCTTTTGTATAAGTTCCATATCCCACAAACCTTCCTATTCTTCCTTTTGGATCCCACTTATTCCTTCTTTGTTTGGGTATATGTACTAAGACTTCATCCCCAAATATTTTTAAAATACTTATATCATAACTTCTTTTATACAATCACTCATATGGTGTTTTTCCCTTTTGACTACTAATGCCAGTTCTATTTAATGTATAAACAGCATTGTTCACTGCTTCTGCCCATAAATCCTTACTAACATTTGCATTAATTATCATAGTCCTCGCAGAGTCCACAATTGTTCTCATCTCTCTTTCTATCCTACCGTTCTGCTCTGGCGTATAAGCAACAGTCGTTTCATGCACAATCCCTTTCATTTTGAATAGCATTTCTAAATTCTTACTTTTAAATTCACCACCTCCATCGGATCTGAACCTTTTAATTTTATATCCAAACTCATTCTCAAACTGCTCAAGAAATTCTGCAATCCTCTCTTTCGTCTCACACTTATTTTATATTATTCTTATTTAAAATATCTATAACATGTTTATAATTCTGATGTGCCAATCGCTCATGCCATGTAGACAAACTTAACATAGCAAAACTTTCATTATTATTAATTTTATCTTCAAACTTAAAATCCATTAAATACAAACTGCCTTCACGTTTAGCTTGAGCTTTAACTTTACCATTAAACATAAATTTACAATAATTTTTATTTGAAGACACCTTATACCCACGATCAACTGCTCAAACCAATGAAAATAAATTAGCATTTAACTCTGGCCCATATAAGACATTTTCCATTACAGAAGGTACATAGTTAAATCCGTTATAGGCCAACACTTTAATACTACCAATCCCTTCAACATTTAGTCTTTTACCATCTCCAACAATTACTTGTTTATTTATCTTTTGTAAGTTACACAATAACTCTTTATTATAAGTCATATGCTCGCTGGCTCCAGAATCCATGATAAATTGTAATCTACTAGTACTTCTACAACTCTGTACTACTAATGCATTTTTACTTTTCTCCTCTTTTGACACATATCTATTATTATTAGTATTATAACTACGCTTACAGTCTTTAGCAAAATGTCCAATTTTATTACACTGAAAACACTTTACTTTTTGTTTACATTCCGCTGACACATGACCAACCCTATTGCAAATATTACACTTTCTTTTATAACAATTACCCTTTAAATGACCACTTTATCCACACACAAAACACTTTCTCGCACTATCAACTTTACTCCTGCTGATGAATGCTGACGAGTTAGGCACCTGCTCCACCCGATGACCTCTTTCCTCTTCGACTAATAATTTGGACGTTAACTCTTTGATACTTTGTTGACACTCTGGTACCGACTCCCAAGCACTCACAAAATGTAGATATTTTTCTGGCAATGACATTAATATTTTCGTGATCACCATTTTCTCTGATGGAGCTTCACCTAGATTCCTTAATTGACTGCACACCTTATCTATTTTAGACATAAATTTTACTATAGGTTCCTCGAACTTAATATTGAAAAATCTTTGTTGAACAAGATGGACGCTTACTTGTGACGATGGCTCATATATGCAGATTAATTTCTGCCACATTTCATTACTTGTATTAGGTACATGATGATAAGTACGACAAAACTTGTTCATCAATCCTTGTAATCAAAATTTCTTGTGCCTTTATATCTTTTTCATCAAACAAATCTTTTTCCTTTTGATTGCTCGCCGCCATACTTGTTTCATTTCCAATGACTACGTCGTATAACTTTTTAGTTTTCAATATTACCGTGACTTGAAATTTCTCTTGAATATACACGTAATTGTATATTTTTGGAAGCAAAACGATGTTTTTATGGATTTACAGAATAAAGTTTTAATTAGAACAGAATAATTGTTTTTTCAATATTTTTACACGAAGACATTGTCATTCTTAATTTAGAATCTAATGACAACTAAAAAACATAAGTAGTCACATGTAAAGAGGTTTAACATCGTCTAACAGTTCATATGGCTTTGGTTCTGTTTAACACCTTCTCTCGATGTGAAGACCTATTTGATTCTCTAGGGCTAGAAGCCTTGGCTTGGCTAGCGGCTTAGTGAAGAGATCGGCAAGCTGCTTTTCACTGCTGATCTTGTTCACCTTGAGTTCTCCAGCAGTCACAAGTTCTCTTACAAAGAAGTGCCGTATTCTTATATGTTTCGTTCTTCGATGAAACTCTGGATTCTCTGATAATCTTACAGCTGCTTCATTATCAACATAGAGAACTGGTGAAGCCTCTATCTTTGTCATGCCTTGCAGAAGGCGAGTTAGCCATATGCTCTCTTTGGTCGCTTCGCTCGCTGCAACAATTTCAGCTTCAGTTGTGGAGATAGCAACGCTTTGCTGTCTTTGGTACTGACTCGCTGACGCAAACGTAGTCATCGAATTTTTTTGGTCGTTGAATTCTGTTGCGATCACGAATGTCATAATGAATTTCATCTTCATCTATCGAGTTTTGAGTGTGGTTTTCCTCCTGATTCTCTCCCTCGAAACCACATTCAGGATCGGTCAAGACTATGGGCTCAGGGTCTCCCTCGGATTCAACAGTCGGCGGATCTAGATATATTTCCTGTGTACTAGCCTTTTCCTCATTGATAGCGTTCTCTATCGGAAATTCCAAATCATACTCCCTCGTTTTTGTATCCGTTTCTGTACAATTGGGGTCTATATTGGCAATAGGAAGGGGCTTTTCGTAAAAAATTACATCTCGTGAAAGGACAAGCAGGTTTTTCTTTCCGTCAGTGATCCAAATACGATAGCAGTCTTCATCGTATCCTACGAGTCTGCCTTTAATGGCTTTCTTGTCTAGCTTCTTTCTCTTTTGTTTTGGTATATGGGCATAGGCTGTACATCCTATAATACGGAGATGTTTGATGATAGGCCTTTTTCCATACCAAAGTTCGTAAGGAGATTTTTCTTTGTTTGTAGGACCAGTTCTGTTCAGGATATACGCTGCAGTGTTGATAAGTTCAGCCCATAATTGCTGAGGCATCGGTTCATGTGCATACATCATTGAACGTGCAGTTTCGACGAGTGTCCTGTTCTCTCGCTCGCTAACACCATTTTGTTCGGGTGTGTATGGAGTAACAAGTCTTTGTTGGATTCCATTAAAGTCCAAGATTTTTCGAATGGGCTGGTTGTCAAATTCACCACCGTTATCACTCAATAGGCATTTTATGGTATGACCTGTTACTTTTGTGTGAGCTATCATGAGGGCGAGTTTTCCCTTCACCTCAGATTTATGTCTCAGGAAGTATACCATACGATATCCAGTGAAATCGTCCTTGAACAAAACGTAGTATCGACACTTCGAGTAACTCGGTTGAAACGGTCCACAAACGTCGGTGTGTACGAGCTCTCCTGGCGCTGTTGCCCTAGCTCTCGTACCAAATTTAAGTCTATGGGCTTTCCCATATATGCAGCCTTCGCATGACTCTTTGTCAAGAGGTAGATCTAGGCCCAGTTCGCGTTTAACTATAGCTTTCACATGTCTCTTATTCTGATGTGCGAGTCTCTCATGGTATAACTGCATCGTTGCAAATGTTGCATAGACTTCGGGTGGTTTTGCAGGTAGTATATTTCGTACGTCGAGGCGATATAAGCCACCTTGCTTCTGTCGTCTTCCTATTATGCACGCTTCTCCGTTGACATAGACGGTGCATTCTTTTGTCGTAGATGAGAATACGCTTTTAGGAATTCTGTCATGTAATGCCAAAACTGAGAACAAATTTTTGTTGATGGCTGGGACATACCAAACATCTTGAAGGGTAATGTCTTGTTTCTTCCCTTTAACTTTTGCTTCGATTATTACTGAACCTTTACCTTTGGCACTAATCGCATTGCCATTAGCCGTCGTTACAGTATGAATCTCCTCAAAATGTTCGTATTTTTGGAATAAATCAGCCCGATTTGTCACATGGCTTGTGGCGCCGTTATCCACGTACCAATTCTCAGTGTCTTGTTCAATTGAAAAAACTTCTGTACTTTCTATTGACATCAGGAGTATGTTTGCGTCTTTAGAAGTTGAAGGCGCTGGTTGCGGATTACTGTTTCTCGGAGGTTTGCCATCTTTGATCCATTTCTGACAATTTCTCACCCGATGACCTACCAATTTACAGTAATTGCATTTCATCTTCTTATCCTTCTTCTTCTCAGTAGCGGTAGTATTTCCAGAGTTCGATATTAGAGCTTCTTGTTGCATATTAGCACTACTATGTAATGTTCTCTCAAATGCACATAGATGACTAGTAAGACTTTCCACAGTTCTGTCGGATTTCGGTAATAACAGCCAGCTGCTTCGAAAAGAAATGAAGGTATCATCAAGGGTGTCCAAGATTTTGCATATTAACAATAGTTCTGGTAGCTCCTTGTTGTTATCTCTCTTCAATTCTTGGTTAAGCTGTGACCATATATTCTTTAATTTAGACATGTGGCTTGCAATGTCATCTGCTGCATCTTTCTTGTAGCCGAAGAAGCTCATGCAAAGATTATATGCTTTATCTTCGTCACTGCCATCGAACAGGCGATGTAACTCTAGCCATACATCACGCGCATTATTGTACCGCATTACCTTCCTTAGTGTGTCTTCTTCCATGTTGGTTGTTAATATTATAAGTGCGGTTGCATCGGCTTTAATGAAACGATCGAGATTTTCATTGTATGTACCGAGCGTATCAGCATCTCCAGATCCAGGGAGTGGTTGTGTGGGTCGTTGGAACGAGCCCTGCACTACTTCAAGCGCTTTCTGAACAATGCTTAATAGGCAAGTGACTTTAAATTTCCAGGTATCCCAATTGCTTTTCCCACTTAACAGACCAATTTGAAATTTTCCTGTAATATTTTCCATAGTGCCTGGGCCCATAACCTCTTGAATATACACGTAATTGTATATTTTTGGAAGCAAAACGATGTTTTTATGGATTTACAGAATAAAGTTTTAATTAGAACAGAATAATTGTTTTTTCAATATTTTTACACGAAGACATTGTCATTCTTAATTTAGAATCTAATGACAACTAAAAAACATAAGTAGTCACATGTAAAGAGGTTTAACATCGTCTAACAGTTCATATAGCTTTGGTTCTGTTTAACAATTTCCACACCACCCAATTCCTCCCATTTAGTACAATGTATTTATTCTCCATGTTAACAACAGCACGTCGCATTTACCGCCGAACGATGCTAATATCTTTACTTCCTTGTGAGCACGCCGCTTCCGTACGCCGTCTCAATACATTGCTAAACTTTCTTATTCACTCGAATCTCCGTGAATATCTCGCGTCTGTGGGCCCATAACCTGTAGAGGTTGAATGGGGCGGCCAGAGGAAATTAAGAAGAACGAAGTACTTTCATAATGGGTTTATTTAATACACACACACATTACATTACTACATGTTAGCACGGCAGCCATTACGAGAACACAAGCCGGAACAGGAAACATATAATAGACTAACATAAGTATATCCGTAGACAAACTCTAGTGATGTGCCATTGTTTCTTTAACAAATTTTAAAGGATTATTTGTTATTAAATTGGTTTTTAAAGTTAAATTTTATTTTAATCGTTTTGAAGATAGTTGAAAAAAAAATTATGTGATAAAGTTTCCTGTTTGTAATCTAGTGCTTTTGACCCGAAGGCCTACCAAAAGGTAATCTATTTTTATCCTATTTTTGCTTTTCCTCATTCACCTGATGTAAGGAAAAAAATATCATACTTTTTTTTTTATTGCAGGAGGGCAGCAGACAGGCAGACGGCCCACTCGATGGAGAGCGGTTACCATCGCCTATGGACATTTGCAACACCAAAGATGCTACAAATGCGCTGCTGCCCTCTTAAAGGAGACTGGAACCTGGTCACTAATGCCGGAACGCAACACAAGGTTGTTATGGCGACATACTTTAGACCAGGGGTGGTAGCCCTAATACTTGTGCGATTACTGTAAGATAAAAATTTTAAAGTTCAAAGTCTTGGGTTTTCGCCATTGAAACTTTTTTAAGGACTTTGGGCGTTTACTTTATGAAAGCGTTGAACAACCCGGGCGTCAGGAGGTTAAAGCTTCACCGCACCATGTTTTTTTTTAAAGGTTGAGATTGTAAGTCTAAATTGTTCAAAACAAAATATAATTTAAATTACTTAAACAAGTTATAAAACAACTGCGTATAACGAAACATGTTATTTTCTTTCATTTGGTGTTCAATTTGAGAACAGTGACATCTACTGCAATACGTACCTACTAATAGAACACAAAAAATCTCTAAGAAAAAATAATTGTACTGACTGTTATGACACTGGTGTATTTGAATCAGTGTCATAACAGTCAGTACAATTATTTTTTCATATCAGCTAATAAATATATTTTAAAATACTTAAATTCTATTCCTCACCTTTTTCAATTTATAAAGCTCTTTTTAACTTTAATTACTGGATTTTTGATGAATTGTCGATTTACCAAAAACTTATTTCAAAGATGTCAATTATGTCAGAACCAAAACGACACTCCGATCGATACGAGTCACACTCGTAAATGTATGTACTTTGTTTGTGTTTTGATTATTTTTCGATAACTTTGTTTGATTCCTGGACTCCTAAGACTTCGCTTATCACGTTTACTAGTGTTCTGTGATCACGTTGGACTTAAGCATGTACCCTGAACACCGATTTGCCTAACAATTTGTTCTCTGATGACTTGTATTATGGCTTCTTCTGAAAGAGGTTGTTCTGTGCCCAGATGCGGTAAAACTTGTAAGTAAATCGTAACGGCACCAGATTAGATGTGGATACAAATGATGTTATGAAAATGTATGCCTTTGAATATTTTAATAAAAGGAAACATAAAAAATCACGCTGCCGCTAAATTGTTGTTTTATTTACTAACAAATAAACATTTTTTTGAAAAGGATTTTGGGAATTGCAGGAGTTAAATTATTAACTCCCGCAATTTCCAAAAGTCTGATATAAAAATCAAAATAATACTAGACGCCCTGGACGGTTTTCGCCGTTGAATAGTGTCGTATACCGATAGAGTGCGTTAGTATATATATTATGACTGTTGACTCTATACCCGTATAAATAAAGTACTCTGTGATTTGAATTTTGACGCGTGCGTGAGTAATAGTGGAAAAACATTTTTGAAGTAGCACAAATTTAAATTTTGAGCCTTACCAGTACAAATCTATTTTGTACGGGACAAATTTATTACCTCCCACGTGTATTACTCATCACTAGATAGATATACTTTCACTGACAGTCGGGAATAGAGATCTATCTCTAATCTTAGATAAATTATTGAAAACGGCCGTTAGTGTGTTATAAAGTGCAAACTTATTTTCATATTCTTCCGGTTCATTCGTAATATCGGCTTGAACCAAAGACAATTGACTTATTATTTCACTAACTCGAACATATAATATTCATTTTCCAAGATGTCTAGTACATCGCAAAAACACAGAAATTTTGTCGCTGAACCCATGGGTGAAAAACCAGTAACGGAATTGGCTGGTGTGGGTGAAGTCTTAGGAAAAAGACTTGAAACTGCAGGTTTCGACAAGGTAACTTTCAATACTTCGGTTTTTTTAATTAATAAGCATTAAAATGCTAAAATTCTTTTTTGTAAACGCACTGTCATCGTATATAAATAGTGCGTAGTATTAGTTGTCAAATAACAAATCTAGTGGGATTTTAAACTGGGTGTATCAAGTCAATAAATAAATACAGTCTGTTGTGAACTTTGGCTTTCATCGACCGCATACACTTTGGTTTGTACCAATTTTATTGCTCTGGACCCATTATACTCGGCTCAAAGGACCTAAAGTTTATGAGTGGCCCACCTGGTATCGAACATGATATGGTATACACATTTATATTGGTAAGATCTCTGGTGTTCTAGATCTCTAGACTATGGCATCTGAGAGGGCTGTACTGTCACAATTAAAAAAAAACAGCTAAATTAATGAATTAATGTCTTATGTAGCCCTTGTAAATGAAGGTAAGGTATGTCTGCTCTAGACCGGCCTTGCCTTGCAACCCTAGAAGCCTGCTATGATAGTAACTAACCAAAGGAAAGTTCACAATTATGGAGATTTTAACTTGGAATTTGATAAGCAGGTATTGCAAATTACATACCACTAAAGTAAATTTATAAGTTATTACTTATTAACTATTTAGGATTTATTGATGGATTTACTTTTAGTTCTTAGAATATTCTATCATCATCTATTATATTATTGAATTCTATATGGAAGCTTAACATGGAGGTTTCATTCATATTAGGTCTTAATCTATGAAATTGCAGTTTTATTAAATAAGTAAACCATATTTTTTTTCTATGTTTTGTATTTCTATTAATCAAAGTAATCACCTATGCAATCAGTCCTTGAAGAAATCAGTTGGATGGGAGGGAACAAATTTTTCAAAGGAATTTTGTGCTGCTTCTCGGGTTTTGAATTGTTTTCCCACCAAGAAGTTATCCAAATTCTGGAATAAGTGGAAGTCTATTGGCGCAAGTTCTGGTCAGTACAGCAAATGACAGAGCTTTCAACCTCAGTTCTTGTAACTTGGAGACCATCTGCTGTGCAGTATCAGGTATCATTAATCATGCAGGAGCAGCAGAGACAAGTAATTGACCAAATCTGGTTGGAGATGTGCAAGGTTCTCCATTGTTGCAGTCAGTTCTTCACAGTACACATCTGCAGTAATGCTCATTCCATTTGGTAAGAAGCAGTGATTAATCACACTGGTGCTAGACCAACAAACGGTGACCATCACTTTTGTAAGGGTACATTTTTGTTTGGGGCATTGTTTGGCTGCTGAGCTAGGATCCAAGTAACTTGCTGAGCACTTACTTCAAACAAAATCCTTTTTTTGTCTCAGGTAACAATCCTTTTCAAAATTCCTTAATTTGTTTGCCTATTTAGTAGTGCAAGGCAAGTTTCGACGCCGCGTACTTCACACTGGCGATGATTAAGTTTGTGGGGCACCTGTTTGTCAAGCTTTTTTACCTTCCCAATTTGATAAAGTAGACCAATATTGTTTTGATGCTAACATCAAAAGCTATTGCTATCTTATCGATAGATTGAGCCATAATCACCTTTAACTCGTTTTTGTTGACCAACATTTTGGGACAATCAAGAGCTTAATTTTTCAGGTTGAAATTTCCAGAATGGATGTGGGAAAACCAATAATAGGTATAGGGTTGCCACCCGTACTTTATTATAAAGTGTTAAATACTCACTAATTTACGGGATCGAAACGACGCGCGCGCGATTGCCATGACAGACTCACTCTTTTCAAAACTACCTTCACTTCAGTACATAACATACCTTCCCCTCGGGATAGGCCACTATCACTTGACTTTTTACAATACACTAAATATATTTATTGCACGAACTACTATAATAATTTAACTGTTATTTCATTTTAATAAGTTCTTTAATATCTATATATTTTAAATCGTCAGTTTACTATTATATATATTTACAATATTATTGTATATTTATTCTTCATCTGATATGGTCTCAGAACCGCTTCCTTCATAAGAAGATTCATCGCTGTACTGCCTCCCTGTTGTCCTTATTTTCTTAGATGTTGATATTGGTGGTGAAAACGATAGTGCTTGCTTATTTCGTAACACTTCTTGCGATTGGTTAGGCATTACAATATCTTGTGGCCCTGATACCCCAATAATGTCCGACCATTTCTGTGGTGAAGGTATACTGATATTTGCCTCATTATCCCTGTCACATTTACTTTCCTCTGGTTCATTGTTATTTGTTTTTTGGTTATTGTACTCCATCATACTGCCATGCATCTGGTTAATATGTCTTAACAACAATCTGCCATTCCACCGCACCAAGTATCTGCATACTCCTACTTTCTTCTCTATTACACCACATAACCATTTTTTTTTTTTTTTTTTTTTTTTAATAAATGATGCACCTTAGTGATACAACATTAAAATTACAATCTAATCTAGGAAAAAAGACTAATGAGTAATTTAAATCTGACCTAAAATAACTAGATATAACTTAAACTAAGAATGTGTCCAATAACACGTTTCTTATTGTCTTTATTAAGGAGAAGACACTTTGTTCATGTGTTCTTTGTTAATGTTTAGCACATAGCACTACACTTTATTATTATAAGAGAATTATAACACTAACTCAAATGGTTTTGTCCTCTTGAGTCTTCTTAATAAATCTGTATTATCAAGGAGCTGGATGGCCTCGACATTTACATGGTGATGAAGCCGTTTCTGATGGGCTTCAGCGTATTTTTTTATTACGTTAATGACGATATCCACTTTTAAATCTCGATGGAGATCGTCTGATCTTATGTACCAAGGAGCATTAACCATGTCCTTGAGTACTTTATTTTGGAACCTTTGTATTATGTTTAAATTGGTTGGCTTGGTGCAGCCCCATAGTTGTATTCCATAGGTCCATACTGGCATTAGAATCTGTTTGTACAGGAGTATCTTATTAGGTACTGACAAAGCAGAATATTTGCCGAGAAGCCAGTACATTTTTTTGTAGCGTAACTCTAACTCTTGACGTTTCTTTTTGACGTGGGCTTTCCAGCGAAGCTTAGCGTCTAATGTCATGCCCAAATATTTGGCTGTATTTTCGTATGGTATAATTTGGTCATTTATATATACCGGATGATAGTTAGGCTGTTTGTTTGTAAAATCAATGTGAATAGACTTAGATTCGTTAAGTTTTATCCGCCATTTTTTGGTCCAATTATATATTGCACTAACGGCATTTTGTACCTTTTCCACAGCTTCCTCGTGTGTGACTCCTGTGGCCATTATGGCAGTGTCATCTGCAAAGGTAGCGATGGTGTTATTTTCCAATTCTGGAATATCACATGTGTATAATAGGTATAGGACCGGGCCTAGAACACTTCCTTGTGGTACTCCAGCTTTGATTTCTTTAAGATTTGAATAAGAATCTTCTTGTCTTACTCGAAACATTCTGTCAGAAATGTATGACTCTAAGATATCTGTATATTGTATAGGTAACATTTTCTTTAGTTTATGTTTCAGTCCTTCATGCCATACTTTATCAAAAGCTTGTGCTACGTCTAGGAAAACTGTAGTACACACTTTTTTTTCCTCTAAAGCTTTTTCTATAATACTTGTTATTCTATGAACTTGATCAATGGTAGAGTGTTTTTCCCTGAACCCAAACTGGTAGTCAGGAATTAGCTTTTTATCTTCTATGATTGGTTTAAGACGTTGCAGTAACAACTTCTCAAATAGTTTGGACATAATTGGAAGAAGAGAAATCGGTCTATATGACGATGCTTCATGGGGTGGTTTACCAGGTTTAGGTACCATTATGACTTCTGCTACTTTCCATACATCAGGGACATATTTAAGTCTAAACGCAGCATTAATAATGGTGGTTAATTTTACTAACGCTTTTCTAGGCAAGTTTCGGAGGACTTCTGCAGTTATAAGGTCATATCCTGGACTTTTTTTCAGTTTTAGGTTGTTTATTTCTTTCTTTACTTCACTTGGAGTAACCAGCTTAATTTCTTTATTTTCTTGTAATATTGGTTCAACAATATTTGGATCTTCAACGTCAGCTATATTAGGTTGAAATATTTGTTCCAGATGATGTGCAAATCGATTTGCTTTTTGGTAATTATTAATTGCCCAGTTTCCATTTTCTTCCTTGATTGGAGGAACATGTGTAACAGGTTGTTTTAATGTTTTAGTTGCTTTCCATAGTGAGTAATCTGTTTTTCGGTCACTACTTAGCTCGCTGAGGTAAGAATACATAGATTGATCTTTAAATTTTTGGATTTCTCTACTAATTTTTTGTGTTAGGTTGTTTAGCAGAGTTTTATCTGGTGGATATCTTGTTAGTTGCCATTTTTTCCTAAGTTTTCTTTTCTCATATATGAGTTTTAGAATGTCATTAGGATAACTATTAGTCCTAACCTTTCTTTTTATATCACGCGTGTTTGTCCAAGCGCATTTCTGAATATTGTTTATCAATATTCTCGCTTCTAATTCTAATTCCTCGGGTGTTTTTAATGACGTTTTCAAGTTTACAAACGAATCTAAATCTTGCCTAAAGCTGTCCCAGTCCGTATTTTTATTGACTAGAGTTAAGTGTCTTTCTTTGAAAACTATATCCTCGTTCAGCGTTAATATTATTGGTGAGTGGTCTGAACTCATATCGTAGCCTTCTTCAATATTTATAAAATCTCGTGATATTTTCTTGTATATGAAAAAGTCTATAAGATCGGGAATTTTATTAGGATCTGTTGGCCAATAAGTAGGCTTACCTGTTGATATAACATCGCAATGATTTTGTCTTATTGCACACAGAAGTTCTCGTCCTTTTGTGGTTGTAAGTCTCGATCCCCAATATGTATTTTTCGCATTAAAATCTCCACCTAGGATAAACCTGTTACCAAGTTGTTTGAGAAGGCTCTGATATTGAGTGACTTTTAATGCATATCTTGGAGGGCAATATATGGCTGATATGATTACTGGATAACGTTTGGTTTTAACAGATAAAGCAATAGCTTGTATTTCCCTCTCTTCATACTTAAGTACTTGAAAATGGTTTATGTTTTCTTTAATAAGTATTGTACTACCACCTCTGGATGTGTTATCTGGGTGCAAAGAGTGATATGCTTTATACCCTTTAATTTTAATGTAAGATTCCCTTGTGAAATGAGATTCGGATATCAAGCATACGTCGATATTTTCTGTGTTAAGGACTACCTGCAATTCATTTTGATGTCGAAGGAGTCCATTAGCGTTCCATGAAAATATTCTTATTGAAGGTTTCATTTTTATTATATTTTAACGTTATGTTCGAGCTTCTTTAATCTTTCATCAAAAGATGTCATTAAATTTAATATGCTGCTCAACTTTTCATCTATACTAGATGTTTTGTGGGTACTTTGCAGTACTTTTGTTTGGGGTTTGTCACCTCTTGTGATTTGAGCAAAAGATATACTGTCCGTGACAGCTTGACTTGAAGTATACTTTTTATCTTCATGAGTCAGGTTCCTGGGGACTTGTTTTTTCTTTAGTGTTTTATTTTTTATTAGTTGTAACTCTTTAGCTACCATACAACCTCTATAGTTTGCTGGGTGGGAATTACCACAGTGAACACACTTTGGTTTGGTTTCTGCAGGTTTTTCACAGTCTTTTGTCAGATGCTTTCCAGTACATTTCACGCATCTGGGCTCCTTACGACAATATCTTTATGTGTGGCCATATGCTTGACATCTCTTGCATTGTGGGATTAGCTTAGATGTTTTTAGCGGCTCAATAGTTACTTGGCATCCAAGGATTGATTTAATATTATATATTTTGTTTATATCTTCATCCTTGTCGAACGAAAGTATAAACATATTTAGCGGTACCTTTTTTTTCCAGCTGAGCTTGTTTACAGCTTCCTGGACTTTATACCCTTTGATAGATAGATCTTCTACTATTCTACTGGGCACACAAGATGCATATAACTTTTTAGCAATTACTCTTATCGGCCTATCCTGCTTGTTCTCATAAGAGTACCAAGTACAATTGTTTTCTAACAATAGCGAGGTAATACTTCTGTATGTCTCTTCATTATTGACATTAATCTTAACACTATCACCATTTTTCATTTTGATCAGAAATGAATCTTTTGGTAGATTTGCTGAAAGAAAATCATAAAACTGTTGGTAGTTTATTATGTTTTCCACAATAACTGGTGGTGGTTGTGGAATTTTTTTAACTTTCGATGTATGTTTTTTTTCTTGAGAAGAGCTTGTCCCGGCTTCTCTGTCTTGTGGAGGGGTTAGTGATAAATTCAGCTTTCTTTTTTTGCGGCTCTGCTGACGTACCCATTCCGTTTCTTTAGCCAATTCCTCTTCATCCGTCTCATAATCGACACATTCGGAGGATCTTTCACCACTCAGAGATTCTTTAGGTGGATCTTTTTTCTTTGGGTTTTGAACGGTTTTTAATTCTCTCTGAAGTTCTTGAATACAAGACTTCAAGTCTTTTACTAAATTCTCTAGCTTTTTCCGTTCAGCGCGTTCATCCAGTAAACTCTGATATAACAATTGTTCTGTTTTTGTTTTAATTTTAACAGTTTGCGTGGCCATATTTAATAATAAAGTATGACTTCGCCTTAATAATGTTCACACAAACACATGATGCACACGTGTAAAAATCTGGGTCATCGCGGTGACCGTGAGCGGCTCGCGCGGCGTTGATTTTGCTGCGTCAGCGCTTTACCCGAGCACGTACTAGAGCAAGTGCAACACACCCGTTCACGATGAATGCTGATCGATCACTCAACCACATAACCATTGAGGTCCCTTACCATAATTCCGGATATACACCCATTGGCCAATACTAAAAACTCTCAACTTTAATTTATTATTATTTTCCTTTGTATTCATTTCTTCCTTGTTCCTATATGATAAGGGGTTCAAATAATCAAATTTAGTTCTGAAACGGCGATTGTTGAGAAGTTCTGCTGGCGTGTTTTCATGCACACTGTTTGGCGTAGCCCTAAGTCCATATAAAATATTGGGCAAGCGTTCATGCCATGGTTCTGAAGTTATTTTCTTAAGTTTATTTTTTATGGTTTGGACTGTATGCTCAGCCTGCCCATTTGAAGCTGGTTGGTATGGAGGAACTAGTATTTGTCTAATCTCACAACTCAAATCAAATAATTTCGAAATTCTTCAGATATAAAGCTTCTGCCATTGTCGCTTACTAGAGAGTCTGGTAGACCTTGTTCTGCAAAGATATATCTTAGTGTTTTAATTAGGGTGTTACTACTGAGATTGTTGACTATTTTTACTTCTGGCCATTTAGAGTATGCATCTATCATGATTAAGAAATTTTTTCCTTGGAACGGTCCAGCATAGTCAATATGTAGCCGGGACCAAGCTTTATCTGGTTGTAGCCATCTATGTGTAACTGCTGCTGGCATGTTTCTGTTTTCTGCACATATTTTACAGCTTTTTACCATTGTTTCTATCTGTTTATCCATCAAGGGCCACCAAAAATAGCTTCTCGCTAATGCTTTTGTTATAACAATACCATCATGGTTTCTGTGTAACTATTCTAAAATTTGTATGTGCATTTTTTCTGGAATCACTACTCTATTGCCCCATAGTACGCAATTCTTATGTACTGACAGTTCCTCTCTTTTTTGCCAGTATGTTTTAAAACTTTTGTCAACGCTAGTAGGCCATCCATTCCTTACCCAATATAGAATTTTATTCAGTGTTGAGTCCTTCTTTGTTAGCTTTGCCACTTCCATCACGGTAAATTCTAGTTCGAGGGGTGTTTCTTCTATTAATAAAACTCTAGAATATTCTTCTCCTTTACTTGGATCTTCTTTAGCTGGCCAGCGGCTTAATGCATCTGCATTTCCTAATTTTTTCCCTTCTACATAACTTATCTCATAATCATAAGAGTTAAATAATAAAGCCCACCTTAACATTCTTGGTGATATGATATTTGGTATAGGCTTTCCCTGTCCAAAAATCCCCAAAAGTGGTTTATGATCTGTATATATAAATACTTTTCGCCCACTTATGTATTGATGAAATTTCTTTAATCCAAAAATTATTGCTGCCGCTTCTTTATCTATCTGTGCATACTTCCGTTCATAAATATCCATAGTTCTAGATGCAAACATAATGGGTTTTCTGATACCATTGTCCATTTCATGTTCTAATACTGCTCCAAGGCCAAACTGAGATACATCACAAGACATTATCAATTTCTGTTTTGTGTTATAGTGGACTAATGTATCCTCGCTAGAGAGCATTGTTTTTAATGTTTCGTAAGAAGTCTGTTGTTCCCTCTTCCATTTCCATTTCGAATTTTTTTCCAGTAACCTATATAGCGATTCAGCAATGGTAGCTTTATTGGGCAAAAATCTATCATAAAAATTTAGAAGACCTAAGAATGCTTGTAATTCTTTTATATCCTTTGGTGCTGCAGTCTTTTGAATAGAGTCAATCTTATCTTTAGATGGATGTATTCCTGACTCATCTATGACATACCCTAAAAATTTTACTCTGGGACTAGCAAACATACATTTTTCTTTGTTCACCCTTAAGCCGGCTTTCTGCAATCGCTGTAGCACTAATTCCAATCTAGTATTATGTGTAGACATATTTTTACCGCAGACCACTATATCATCTAACATCATAGCTATTCCCTTAATACCTGCCAGCAATGATGTCATAAGCCTCTGGAATATACCAGGACAAGCCTTAACCCCGAAAGGCAATCTTTTCATTTTATATAAACCCTTTGGTGTATTTAAGGTTAAAAGCTCTGCAGTCTTATCATCGACAAGCACCTGTGTGTAGGCTTGTTCTAAATCAATTTTAGTAAATACTACCCCCCCTTGTAGTTCCATAAAAGCTTCATTGAGTGTAGGTAAGGGATATGTGTCTGTATTAGTAACTGCATTTACCGTGGACCTGTAATCTCCACATAATCTCACCTTTCCATTAGGTTTTAGTACAGGCACTATTGGAGTAGCCCATTCAGAGTGAGTAGTTGGTTCCAGTACCCCTTCAACCAGCCTATCAATTTCTTTAAATACTCTTTCTCTTGTAGCAAATGGTATTGGTCTACTCTTCAAAAATTTTGGTACTGACCCTTCAATTGGTGTGATGTTCACTACTGGCCCTGTATATTTACCTAAACCTGTTTCAAAAACATCTTTATATTTATGTACAAGTTGGGTGATCTGATTTTTATCAGTGGAAGTAACTGTAACATGATTTATGCCCTGAATAAAAATTCCCAAAGCAGGAAACCAATTCCTTCCAATCAAGTTTGAGCCATTACCTTTCGTTATGATTATTTTCATGTTTTTAATTATTTTCTTATAATTAACCTTTAGAGTCGTTTCACCTAGTAGTAAAAATTTCCCATCAGTATAAGATTTTAATCCTATGTCGGTTTGTGCCAGTTGAGGTATTGTCCATTCCATATTAGTCTAGCGGTGGCCTCATTAACTATGGTATATGGGCAGCCTGAATCTACCTCCATGAGTAACTCTGTATCATTTACTAACACCTTTATGATATAGGGATCCACTTTATCTTGTCTAATGCTGTTAATGTCCACCTCATATAACCCATTACACTCAGAATATGAATAATCTCCTATTCTGTTTCGATTTGAGTAAAAAAGCTGTTTTTATATGGCCTTTTTACCACAATTATGACATTTACTCCAACGAAATTTACATTCCCCCTGTGAGGTTTATTACAGTGAAAACAACTTATACTTTCTATGTGAGTAGTTCTTTTCTTATTAGTTACCTTATTTATTTCCATGGGCACCACTGAATCTTGTTCCGGGTATCTAGAGCTTGGAGCAGGTTGTATGATTATATTTGAATCAATATTCGCAGTTTCACATGCCAATGTAATGTCGCAAGCCTGTTCAAAACTTAAACTACTGTGTTGTAAAAGTTTCTTTTGAATTTCCTTATCTAATATACCGCATACCAACCTATCTCTTAAAGTACGATTTAAGTCCAAAAAATTGCAACTAATGCTTAATTTTCGTAATTGAGCAATATAATTTTTCATTTTTTCCCCCTGTTCTTGGTTGCGCATGTCAAATTTATATGATTCTACAATTTCGTTTGGTTTTGGATGGAAATGGTTATTTAAAATGGCTACTATACCTGTAAAAGTAACCTCAATTACTTTTTGTGGTGAAATTAATGATATTATTAAATCGTATAACTCAGGGCCGCAAACTGCTAATAAATTAGCTTTCTTCATGGAATCCTCCTTGATTTCACTCGCTTCCAAACAAAAACTAAATCTTTCGATGTAATTTCTCCAACACCCACATGTCACATCAAATTCATTGAACTTTATATCCATTTTATTTTATATGTGTTTTATCACCGTTTATATGTTTTTTTTTCACTTTTTTACAGTTTCACTTTAGTTTTAATAGTTTTTTCTCGTCGCCACTGTTAAATACTCAGTAATTTACGGGATCGAAACGACGCGCGCGCGACTGCCATGACAGACTCACTCTTTTCAAAACTACCTTCACTTCAGTACATAACATAAAGTATTGTACGTTATTTCAGACAATGGTACTCTATACTTTATGACAAGAATAAAGTACACAAAAATACTTTATTTCGCACGATTTAATTTCTCTGAGATTTTGAAAAGTTTAGTCGATTGATTCGTTACATCGGAGCCGAGCTATTTTTATAGATCAAAATGGTGCTGCATGAACTTAAGGTTATTTGTTGCAAGATTCATGTTATTGTGCATGGCTTTTGAAATAATATAACATATCTAATTTAAGTGAACTATTACCCTAATACTACTAACGAATAAACTGCAGATTAAAAAGTTTTGTGCATGAAAACCCAAAATCTAATAAAAAATAATTGGTTCAATTTTTTCACATATTTCGGCTCCGAGCATGTTAGACAAACCGTTAAAACAAAAAGTATTTTTATTACTGTATACTATCTATTGCATAATCGCTGGCGGCAAACTTAAAAAATCAAGCCACTTTTACCCAAACCCTTTTAATATAGAATGTAACGATGCCGTGCAATTGTTTAGTAAAGATGCTTATTTGATACAAATTGCAAAAAGCAATAAAAAATATATTTTTAAACATAATAATAAAGAAAAATAAATTGTACTTTATTTTGATACTATGTACTTTTTTTTCTTACCTTTATTAACCAATGTACTTTATTTGCTAAAAAAAAAGTGGCAACCCTAAACAGGTAGTGCATTTGTTTGTAGTGTTTCCTCCATCAACATCGTTGTTCTTGCGTGCCACTTGAGCACCATTGCTGCTATAAGGTTCACATGTTCCATAGTTAGATGAATTTTTAACATCCATGATGATGAAAAAGATTCAAATGCGATGAAAATATAATGCTAATCAATAAACAAATTCCTAATTTTGAAAAAAGAATTCCATGTTTTTAAAATAATATTAACTTGAAATTAGAATTCTTAGGATTTTAAATGGCCAGTACTGTAGAACAGCAATTTCATAGGTAAAGACCTTTGTATATGTAGCGCTATAACATTATTATTTATTACATAACATTGTTCTCGAAAAACTTTTTATTGTAAGTTACAAGTTAATTTTATATAAATACTTTATAATTGCTAAAGATCTCAAAAAACAAAAGCTCTTAACAATGTACTTGACTTTTGTAAAATGATATTAGTTGTTTAATTGAAAGTGATGTTATAATTATCTCAGACAAATTAGGTAACAAAATATTAAGAAAAAATATTGTTGACGTATAATATAAGTTAGTAACTATAATAATATGTATATAAATACATATAATATAATACAATATTTTGTTGAAAAAAGATGATTCTGAGGAAAAATATATATTTCTTGAAAGAAGATGAAAATATATAATATTCAATTCTGTTTCTTATTACATTTGAAAGACTTGTTTAAAAAATTTATGTTCTTGTATTATTCATATTAATAAAAGTTTAATGTAATATCTTAAGAGTTTTACTTAAAACAATTTGCCAACCTATATAAGTGATAACATCCATTTATCAATATTCATTTATGTTCCTCAACATGCATTCATTGTTATTCAATCCTGGTACTGGGCATTTAGCAAAACAGTGTTATGTTCCTTAATTCGATGTTTCGAATATTACAGTGTGTTCCATATTTTGCAATATGCAATTACCTCATTTTTTTGGAAGAATATACTACCTTGTTGTCTTTTTGTAATAGTAATCTATTTCTTATCCATTATTCTTTTTATTAAACAAAGAAAAGAATAGTAGGCACATATTTTTTCAAGCAAACTTATTAAAAATGAGTTTAAAATCTTTAGACGCCATTTTCTCAAAATCAAGTTTATGAGGGTTAACACATTATTGCTTATCAGCATCCATATAAAGGTGTAATATAACTACTAAACTAAAAATTAGGGTTTGTTGTTATACATTAACAAGTGTTAATGTGTTTTAATGTAATTGTTTCAGGCATATGTCGTGTTGGGTCAATTTTTAGTGCTGAAGAAAGAAAAAGAACTTTTCCAGGTGTGGATGAAGGATACATGTAGTGCTAACTCAAAACAGTCTTCAGATTGTTATCAGTGTTTAAAAGATTGGTGTGATGAATTCTTGTAAAAAACAACTTAACCATCTGCTTGGATGATATCTTGCATTTCAAATAATCTTTAACAGGATTACTTCATATTAGTACATAGCTGTAAGCAATAATTGTAATTTTATATTTTTATAAATGTTCTTAAATATGTCTTTATTAAATTGTGAATTAAACTAATATACTGTTATTGCAAATTTCAATTCTAAATAATTCTTATATTTATTATAATACATAATTATCTTTATGTATAATCCTAATTTCATTTTGTTTAATCATACCCTCTTAATAGCATTTCCACATTCAATATTGAATTTCAAAATCTATAGAGATTGTTGTTTAATTTTTATGGGTATGGTTAATTTAACGTTCATCTATTGAAATAAAGTAACTGTAAGTACATACTTTTATTTTATAACATACAAAATCACCCATTAATATACTTTCCAATAAGTAATGTAGGCTATAATATTTTCCGAATGTTGTTTTGTTACAAATAAAGAGGACTTCGCAATATTATTCTTGTTGTATTTCTTTTATATAAATGTTAGTTTATGCCTTAGATCATATAAACTTCGTTATTAAACCTGCTGGGTTATATGTAAAGAATACAATCCCGGGACGCCGGGATCCCGACCGTTTTCTGACCCCGAAATTCTCGGGACTGTACTTTGCTAATCTCGGGATTTTCGGGTTTGCCACAAACAGGTCTAGTTTGCACTCCGTCGTCCGTTACGAGTTAACAATGACATTGCCTAGATTATATTAATAGCATTTATTATACATATCAACAAGAAACAAATAATATTAAACGTGAAATGAGAGCCAGTTTGAAAATGGAGGAGATCGTGATTTTTAAAATTCTAAATAAGTCTTTGTCTCGTTATTTCTTACTTACAAAGTATAGTGTCTGTTTTGTCTTTTTTGTTTTCATACCATATTGTGATTTGTTTCGTGGACCTGTGGAATAAAATTATAAAACATTTTTATAGAAATAACTCGTTTTTTTACATTTGAGCCCAAAACCACATAGTCGAATCCCGGGTTAGCCCTGGGATCCCGGGATTGTATTCTCGAGTAATACATAACTTTAAGCCAGGTCCCCTGCGGGGTAGGCACAAACAACAGAGCGCTATTTAGGCTTATTCTTACACACCTCACTTGCTTCTTTGACATTCATAGCTCTTGTCATGCACGCTCGTCTGTTTTAAGGCTCCTGTCATCACCTTCTGCTAGTCAACGATCAATTTGATCATGGAAGTCGTGTCGTGGCCTTCCGCCATCCTAGTTATATGAAACAAAATGCGGTATTTGTAAAAGTATCACTACACAAAAAATAACAGTTTATAATTGTCCATCGCTAATTCAAGCCTCGCAAAATTATGGTAAAACTGTCTGCGCCTGCGCTTTAGATTAATGAATTTCAGGAAAAACGTAGTAAGCGACAAGAATCAACTCAACAGGTGATGCGAAATTTCGCCTGCATTTTATAACCTACTATTATCATAAAATTATACATGCCGTGTTGGATTGCAGCTATTTAAAAGAAACAATTAGAATAGAGTACCTAAACGACGGAGAACTAATGTTCTTAGATTTCTTGTTTGTTCGGGATTCACGTAAAAACAACTGGGCTGATTTTGTTGCGGTTCTCGCTGATCGGCAACAAATTCTTAGACTTAAAATCTGCGATACTTTTTATACTGGGAACTCCGCGGGAAATTTTTTGATGATGATTTATAATGGCCAAATGGATAAAAAACGATTATATTATTATGCAATATTTATGTAATAAAACGTATCAATTATATTTTTATTCCCGGTTTGAAGTTGTTCGGGTTCAAAAATATTGGCTTATTCCGACATTGTTTTCACTAAAACGATAGCCAACATTCTTTGTTAAATGCTACGATACTACGTACCCCGGGAATCCTGTAGAAACTTTTTCAGATGTGGTATAAATTAGAAGGTACGATAATATTGCCTAAAAATTAGCTGATTTAATATTGTTACGAGTCGTGAGGCTCGTATTAAAATGCCGTTAGAATTACTATAGATTTTATTAGAACTATACAAACACGTATAACAAAGCTACAAATATAACCGAACACAACAAGTCCAAACGTAATGCAGGAGGTCGTTATTCCATAAAACGCGCAAAGTCCGTCACTTATTATATTACCGATTGTAGTACACATGTCTCGCTTCGCTCGTGGTTCTCTCTTGACTGCCTTCCCCCTCCATCAGATCATTGTTTTATACTGCACAAATGCAATATTCCCGTATCTAAGTTGATTTAATCCGTCGCACCTGGCTCATGACTCGGCCGAAAACTGCCATAAAAAAGTTCAATAAAACAATAGGCTGTTTCTAATCAAAAATTTTAATCACAAAGCAAATAAAAGAAAACGACCGACGATAAACTAATTTAATGTTATTAGTTCAAATGCTGACGAGTAATAAATGTGGTTTGTTTCAGATATGCAGGTGGATTTTGTTTTTGTCGGGACCCGAGTTGTAACAATATATAGTATTATTTATGGGTGAAGCAGCACTTTGATCAAGGAACATTACTCTTTACTTTTATTTAGAAATTACCTTAGATCAGTGTTTTTCAATCTTTTTCATGACGCGACCCCTTTAGTATGAAGAAATATTTCGCGACCCCCCTACCCGTTGCTTTTTAATACGCTTTTATTAGCTTGATACATTAACTTACTAATCAATCGTTATATACTAACATACGTATCAAGTCAATGGCTTGATGCGTATGTTAGTATATAACGAAATCTTTCAAGTTAAATATGATCGACTTCCCGGTTTCCGATTGAGCTAAAATTTTGCATATATGTGTATATCGCGTTACAATGCAATAATATGGTACCATGGAGCTGATCTAATGATGGAGTCGGAAGGTGGCCATAGGAACTTCTGTACTAAACAAGATAGGCCCGTCGTGTTTGAGCTCGTTTTACTTGTCTTGGCTAGCACTCTGCTGCTACATGATATGCAAGATCTCAGAAGCTTGTATTTAAAAACCTTTTTTTTTAAATCAACTAAAAAATGAAAAATATATATAGTTTAAAAAAATACACTTTTATAGAAAATCCAACTAAAAAATAGAAAATGAATTTAAACACGCATCACATTTAATAAATTTGAATTAAAAATAGTGTAAGATTTTTTTTAAATCAACAGTTATAAATATTTTATGAACAGATATGAGTAGAAGGGTTATTTTAATAATATCCTGAAAAGCACCCCAAGCTTTTTTTACAATAAAATCATTTTTTCTTACACTGTCATTAATTCAAATTTATTAAAATTCATTTTCTATTTTTTAGTTGGATTTTCAATAAAAGCGTATTTTTTAAAATAATATTTATTTTTCATGTATTTTATTTTGTGACAAATATTTAATCCAACATATTTATTAATTTTCATAATTAGGGTTCGACTAAATACATAATTAAGTACGTAAAACACTTTTTTTGCATGGAATGCGTCACCAATAGATAACGCAATTTACGCGCATACGTGGACCACGTCCGATGCCAGCCGCCCAGCATAAATGAGAAAGCGTTGCTCTTCGTGTATCTAAAGCAGAGAAACCTAATACTATTGCCGAATGTTTGATTTACCAGCGGCTTTAGATATGGCGGAGATTGTTTGGCAACAAGAGGTCGAAAAACTCAAAAGTATACCTCTGTCTGACAGTACCATTCAACGCAGGATAAGCGATATGGTGACTGATGTTCTTGATCAAGTCATAGAAAAAATAAAATAACGTACTATTGTGTCCTTGCAATTTGATGAATCTATGGATATTGCTGACTTTACTACAGTAACTTTCCCAACATTTTGCAACTCCGCTATAGAAGCTTCGCGACCTAAGGAGGCTTCGCGACCCACGCGTTGAAAAACACTGCCTTAGATCATACAAATGTTATATATCAATGGTAATAACATCCATAAAATTTTGCTGATTCGAATCAGATTGAATACTAAAACAATAAAATCCGCATTGAGTTATATGTACTACGTACACATTAATACCTTATTGGTAATCCAGATTTTTTTATATTCTGCAGGGTTGCTTAATTTCGAAACCACGTGATATTAGGACTTCTTTGATATGACAATTTCTATATTCATCTTCAATAGATTTAGTAACATTACTTCCAGGTTTTTACGGGAGTCTTCGAAATTCATGTTTTTTTATACTAATAATCCATTGCCCTGCTGAAAATACTCTTCGATTTTAAATACTGGCAAAAAACTTTATGTTATCTGTGAATCATGGACGAAGTCGCGAGCATATCTTAGTAATAAATAGATGCGAAAGTGTGCTGTATTAAAGCCTCTTCCATTTCAGTTTTGGAAATATAAGGGCTAGTTCCTATATCTTACTATTCATTCACTTGCCTTATCATCTATTGAATTCTGAAATTACTTATACAGAGCTTGTCAAATTCTAACCGATAGTAAGCCAAATGAACAGTCACATTCGATAAGATATAGGAACTGGGCGTACAAAGTTTGTTTTTTGAAATCAGACTACATTGTGTGAAGGGATGTTGGAACTGGTTAATGCAATACTACTTTTTCATAAATCAAGTTTCTTTTCAGTAGATATTTAAAATTCACTTACCATACAATTAATTATTTAATACTAATTACAACCCTAAGAAATGATTAATTTGGGTAAAAAATAAATATACAAGTTCCAAATTACAATAGATATTTACTTTATCAACCAATGATTAACTAACATGATACAACTGAATCAGTCCTCAGCTTGTGAGTTGTTTCAACTAGGGCCATTAAAAATAAACTGTATTTAGAATCTTAATAAATTTTAAGTTAACTGTTTAACATAAAATATTTTATGACATTTTGAATTACCTATCTGTAAAAATAAACTGGTCATCCTATAAATTCTATACACTGAAAAAAATCTCAATGTTACAAAGTAGGCTAGTCTGGCACTCAAGCCATGACAACAACAAAAAATATAAAGAAAAATATCAATACACCAAATACTTTGAACATCAAAGCTCTATTTCCAGTAACTCTTTGAAAATATTTCATGATTTCTCTATGGCCAGCTTCAACATTCATTTCAGCTTCTTGGATGTTGGCATCTATTCTGCCAATAGCCTCGTCTTGCTCTTTAACCATATGAGCCAGTTGTTGGAATATGCCCCCCAGTTCAACAATTGTACTCTCAATGTTATGCATTGTCTCTGCTCTCTGCTGCACATACGAGTCTGTATCATCTCGTAATGCAAGTTGTTGAGTTTGCAAACTAGAAGATTCACCTAGGTCAATACTGACATCATCCTGTTGGAGAATTGAAGGGACTTCTTTCACAACAGGTGCCACCCTTGAAAACTGCTCACGCCTGTTATTTTGATGTTTCAAATTTTCAGATCTCACTTCAAGAACCTAAAAATATTTACAAACCAATGTTTATAAATACATTCAGTTTAATTACTTCATTAGTACTTAATATAAATACTTATATACAAAGCATAATATTGGATTTTCTACTTTACACCAAAAAATTAAATTACAAAGAAAGGTACATGTTCTAAGCCCATAAAAGTTACCTGCTTAAACTGGTTGCTCATGTTAGCCAGTCTTGATTGTAATGCTAGTACTACACTTGACGAATGACTGTGCATAGTTTTGCGGCCTCTAGGCATCTCGCCGAGTCTTGCAATATGTTGGTTTAATGAGCTTAAATCTCCTTTGATTATGTATGTTAACTCCTGTATCTCAGTAGGTCTATCATCAAATAAGGATTTCTTTTTAGCCACTAAAATTATAGAACAAAATATAATTTAGTTTTAGTCAAAAATGTCATTTTGTAAAACTCTTGGTTTGATGTCAGTTTGGATGGGGTATGATATGGGACATTTATTTATTATGAACAGATCAGAACTTTTTTATTATAGGTTTGAAGGCTAAGGCAGGTGCAAAGTAAGGTGCCACTTTAGCCTTTGTGGTTATATATGTTTTATAACCACCCAAAGGTAATTTTATATCTGAAATAGTAAATAAATGTCCCATATAACTATACCACACTCATTAGCTCTAAAGAAGCTGGCAAGAAGTATACTTACACAATGCCAATTTTTCCAGTTTAGCATAAGTACTGGTGATGTTTTTACTGATCACCTTGGCCATTGCCATGAACTGTGAATAAGTTTCTAAGACGACTGCTTTCCGCTCATCTCTCACAACTGTCCTAGCGAGAGTTCTACCTTGTAAACTTCGTACTGTTGAAATAAATTCGCTAGTCCTGTCCCTGGCTGCCATCACTGGTTCAAATACAAATTCTTCTAGAAAATCAAACAATATATCCTCTTCCACAGCGTGTTTGTATGCTAGTTGTCTTATAGTTGGTACTGATTGGTAGGACTCGGAGCTTGTTTTTGGAACACCTTTCTTATCTAATTTGCTGTATGAATCGTTGGAAGAGATCAAGCGTTCCGATGCACTTCCTATATTACGCCTCCGGGGTATCATTGCATTATAATCTAGAAACAATAAAAGAACTAATAATTACACAGGTTTCACTTTTGGATTATAACATATGCAGATTGCACTACTGACATCATCACAGTTGTTGACCACAGATCACTTGCTGCACCACTGCCACTAGAGGTGTGTAACTCCTGAGTGATTAACTCAAAAGATATATATCCGACGCGAAGAGTGATTAGATCTGTATATCACTTGCGTTCAAAATGTATCTTTATATCTTTAACTCTTTAGTTCATTCCTGTTCCACGTGATGAGAGAGAATGATTGGCCCGCACACTGCGCATGCGTAGTGAGTGAACGAGGAAACCGAATATAATTGCGAGCCAAAATAAATCGTAACTCTGTAGTTTTATGTAATTTAGTTTTAATGTAATTAATTTTATTATATTTCTACACTCTTTGTTTATATTTTTTTGCGTTGCCACAGGTACGCGTGTCGGCTCTGCCAGTATATCACTCACAGATAATAACTCATCTTGTCTGCAATTGACACTGACACTATTCACTGTAAAGATAAAGATATAAAGATATGAAAGAGGGATATATATCTTTGTATCAAAAAGATATATATCACTCTTTTCTTCTTGGTGAGTGATTTTTCCCATGACTAACTGCCACTTCAGTATATTAAAAAAAAAACCCGAGGTGTGAACTTCTTGAGAGCACAGTGAAAAAAAAAAATCAAGGTTGGTTAACGTTTAAAATGACTAGATGGCAAAAAAAATCATTTAATATGTCTGAAACCAACTAGTAATAAAACGATTAATTAATTTATAACATGATATATCTGGTTTACATAAAAAATATTTTACCTGGGTCGTGTCAATAATTGATGATAACAAAAACCAGTTTCATCAATTATAATAATGGCAACCTTAATATACTGTTTGCATCGGTGCATCCCTATCTGTATTTCTTTACTATGATTTGTTCTGGCTTTAAGGCCTAGTTGCCAAGCCATAAATGCATTAAAAGAATACTATGATTTGTCTAATTCGCGCTATTACATAAAGCGATAAAATAAAAATGATTAATTTATTATATCTATTTTAATTATGTCATATCAGTTTATTAAACTTGTTCTTGCTAATTTTGTTTACGGTGTAATTTATCGAAAAAATATCTGTTTTTATACTGGATCATACAATAAATAAAAACCTCCGTGCGGTGTGTATTTCTTTTTCAGAATCTAAACGTGATCAACAGACGCAGTTTTTTTTTTATTTTAAATAATTAATACTAGTATTTTCTCGTAAAAATCAGTAATATTCTTTCAGGTACACTTCAAATTCTTAAATTATTTTATTGTCCATTGTTAACCATGGGTTTCAGTGTAAGAGATTCTATCAATTTTTATATGTGGTGAATGAAAATCATCAAATTGGTTCATCTCAATCATGGGATGCCTCCAAAGCAAGAAAGAGACTACAGATTTGCACCCAAATATATTTCGAGTTGTTAACATAGACCAAAATGGAACAGACCTTTGTTCTGGTCAATTAGAAGTCACTGAATCGGACATCATATTGTATAGAGAAGGAAGGGACTCGACAGTATGGCCACTGCATTCTCTCAGGAGATATGGTTTTGATGGAGATATATTTAGCTTTGAATCAGGTAAAATTGATTGGTTTTATATTAATTACTAGCTGTGCAGGCAACTTCGTCCACTTGGTTTCTTTTTTCATCGAAAACTATTTTTTTTTAAATAAACTAGTCTATCTTAATCCTTAGAAAATCAGCTATCTGCCTGTTTAAATTAGTCCATTTGTTTCAGAGATTAGCTGGAACAATACAGGCCAACTTTCTGATGTGATTACTGTATATACTTTAGTATGTTATGTTGACATCAAACAAACACTTCAATTTTATTCATATACATATATACACGAAAATTTTAATTCTAGCCCATTTTTAAGGGAATATTTAATTTTTATATATTTAGAAACAATATATGCAAAAATAAATAAGTACAATACATAGGAGAATGGAGTTCTTATATTGTCTGAAAGATAGCACTATTAGTGGCAGCACCACCTGATCTTACTGATAAAATATTGGCATAGCTATTACCTGTATGCTATAAGTTTATTTTATTCAATATTTCATTTTATCCGAAACTTTGCTAGAGTAATGACTTTTTTATATCTCATATTGATACATTATGTTTTAATAATTACAGGCAGAAGATGTGAGACTGGAGAAGGAATATATGCATTTAGATGTCGCAGAGCATCATTATTGTTCCGGACTTTGCAACAAAGGATTCAATTAAGAAATGCTTTCCATGAGACTATGTCATATCCTGTTTCAAGATTAACCCCATCACCCCAGGGTAGACAAACATTACAGGCTAGTGTAGTACATCGTTCTTCAATAGACAATGGCCTTGTTGATAATTTGAGGTCCAATATAAATAGTAATTTACAAAGGAACTTGCCAATATCAGAATTATTAGGAAATGAAATACAGTCTCCACGATCACCTTCTAGTGTAGATATTTTGGAAGTAATGCCTCTATATCCACGTGAACAAGGAACCATTAATCATGTCACTAATGTGTATCAATTAAGAGATATTAAAAGGGAACACAACAATAATGAATCTGATACTATGGATCTCAGGCATGTTTACTCAAATGACTTCAGTAGGGATCTGGCCATGTTAAGAAACACTTTACGCCAAGAACAAGCTTTGAGCACTATGAAAGATATAGAAGATGAAAACATATTTATTAAAAACAGATATATAAATGGCACTGCATCTGGTAATCCCAACAACAATCCTTTATCACCAACCACAAGCAATGGAAGTGAACACTATGCACAATTAAGTCTAGAGCAACAGGAAGCTGCAAGGTATATGAATGTTGGCCCAAACGAAGTTAACAAAATTGATATTGTACCAGGAACACCTCTAACCACCAAACAAGTTGAATACTACAATTTAACAATTGGTGCCAAGCCAGAAATTAATACATATGCAAATTTAGCATTAGGAGAATTAGCTGATAGTTCAAAAAATATTAGACATACATTTAGCTCATTGGGACCTTGTGAGCATAACCAGAAATATTCAGATTCTGAATTACCATCAGTGTCGCCTGTTGAAGAATTAGAAGTGAATTATGCTGTTTTAGATATTGATTTGAATAAAAAAAGAAAGAAAACTGCACCTGATATGATAGATTCTGATGACAACACATGCTCAAAAACAGACAGTTTGTGTACAGTGATAATTCAACCCAGGTCCAGACTGAAATCACAATGTAGCATGGAGAAAGCTGCGGCAGTTTGTGCAACTTCTGTGCCACCTGCCACAATAGGCTATACTACAATTGATTTTGATAAAACGGTTGCTCTAACATCTGTAGCTGCCGGAGGAGATATAGATGCAGATGGGCCACGGAAAACGAGGCATAATTCCTGCAATATTGTCTGTGGAAGTCCAGGTGGTGCTGATAAAAATAATAAATAGAAAAACCATTTTTTTTCATAAAGTATGTACTTTAGAATATCATGGTTGGAATTGCAGGGAAGTAGATATAATGACAGTGTACAATTCATGCAGTATAATAACATTAACACTAGAATATTTTTTTAACTTAAAATAGAAGAAGGTTGAATTGATTTTTTCAACTCCAACACAACATATTTGTGTATTATTGATTTATTATCTACTTTAATATGAAATGATGTGTTGTGAATAATATTTTTTATGATATTCAATTTAATTGACTATAGTTGAGCCACTCTTAGAATGCTTTCTAACTTCATGACATATGGGTGGATAGCATTGTAATGTTAAATAATTTACAATAAACAAATTTTTCAAACATTCTTAGAGTGGCCAGACTATAGTAACATTATTTCATAAAACAGGTTTTCAAAAAATCCTAGTATTGGCGAATATAATAAGGTGCTTCCTAATCAAATTCAAGATAATGTTACATGATAATATGATAAAAGTTAATTTTAACAACTTACGAAATTGAGACCTACAAATCTTGTCCTAATTATTAAAATTGTGTTTAAATGTCAAATTATGATATTGAAACATAATTTTTGACAAATGAAACAAATCAAGTTGAAAACAATCATTTGAAATTTGATGTCCAACAACATGAATAAACATATTAAGTTTCTGTGTCACAGTCAGATATGTATATTGTATGAATGTAAGTATATCGGAAATTATTTAAGAAAAAAATCTATTGTATCCTAACTGCGTCACCTTTGCTAGGACACTCATAAATTTAACTAAATTATCCGTGCAGGAACAGAGAAAGAATACAATTTCCAGCGGCCAGGCAGCTTTTCGTAAGAGGCAAGAAAAGAACCATTGCTAGGTATGGGTATATGTCCATCTGGATGGCTTCTACTCCTGGTCTAGAATATGCTGCCATAATGACGTTGAATTGTGTTCTGGTATTAGTGGCCAGGTTCCAGCATCCGTTTAGAAAGTGGCAGCTCATTGATGGCACCTTTATGTTACAAATTCTTGGCGATTGTATCCGCTTACCACCAGGTAGGCCGTCTGTCTGTCTGCTGAATTCGTGCAATAATATTTTTAATTTTTTAGATGTAGTTTATGATGTGAAATTTATGTCTAGCTAATTATATTAATGTTATAGGGTAATTATTGAACATTCTATGTATTTTTTTTGTAATCTTAACGTGTATGATGGGAACAATACATGTAGGTGAATTTCCCGAGCGCGTCATTGTCCACAATCATGTTTATTTTATAGTCTTCATATCTTACAAATTTCTTCGATTGAAGTGACTTTGATAACAATAATGAGAATCGATCAATTATTTTGTAGCAAGATATGAACTAGCAGGAGTTTAAAAAAAGACCTTAAAAACCTGGCTGCAGACAGTGTTGCGCTCAGGAGAACCACCCGTACAAAGTTATATATATATGCCATCGTGATTTTTTTACATTTCTTAATTTTTTAAATTACTTATTCGTAAGGCGCAGCTGAGTCTAGTTTTGGTGAATTGTAGGACGCGCTTAGCCTTGGAGGCTTACCAGAGCAAAATTTACTGGTGAGTTTCCGAGCTAAGGTAAACACCCATATTTCGACGACACTTATAAAGAGTTCCAAATGTTGAACTTGTTGGATTTCAAGTGAGACAAATCTATTTTTTCACTTTTATTGTGGTCGTATTAGCATGTTGTGTCTATAGACATAACTTTTGTTTATTGCCATATTTGTTATATTAATTTATTAGCTAAGTAAAATAGTGTTTAATGTCTGTGTATGCCAAAGTAGAAATTACCAAAAACTTAAACTAGTATGTATATTGTTTGACAGCTCTTAGGACACGTGGCCCAGGGCACGGAAGAATGGCCCACTAAGAAGTCCAGGCCTCGGCTAGATAAACTTAATGCATCATTGCCATACTCAGGAATTGGATAACGACCAATTAATATTTAAATAACGCTTGCTTTCTTTATTTATGTATTGTGCGTTAGTGACGAAGTAAACAATAAACTGTGATTATTGTGTATAATATACTTTATTTTAATTTACGATAATATTAATTTTTCCATTATCAACTAAATTGTGATCGATCTTCAGGTCCTATGACTGCGGCAGTAATTCATTTTGCAAAGAACGACTCGGATTCAATACGGTATGGGTTTTGTAACTGACCGGACGCTGAAAGCAAATGGTCCGGGCAAGATTTGTAAAGAATCTTTGTTTATACCACGTAAAATGTACATTAAATAGCCTCGATAATGTTTTGTAATATAATAATTAGTATGAGCCAGGTGTAAAATATATATGTAGAAGTTATGTATATAGTATAGTTAATGTGTAGAGCCTACTGTTGTGTACTCTGACACGTGCCGCCAAAGTATACTTTAGAATATGGTACATGAGATTGACACTCTGGGAGAGGATTGCTTCAGCAAAGCAGTATGATTTATTGTATTATTCATCATGAATCCCTCACTTAAAATCTACATATCTCAATGACAATAATTCTGGATTAACTGTAATTGTTTCCAGTTAATATTTTAAGAAAAGCAAAGTATTCTTCTCTATTGAATAATACCTCTCAACATTGCGTCAATACTCAGGTATCGGCTCGGTAAAAGCCTGTACCCATTCAATTATGGTACATTTTGTGTACAATTTCTTGTTTGATGTGTAGGAGTAGCACAAGTGCATGACTGAGCCACGTCGTAATGGCTGGCGTTTATTAGACGTGATAACAAATAAATATAAATTAAGATGTCACAAAATTACTGTTTTCATTGCATATCATATATCCCACCAAGCTAAGTAGACGACTGTCGAATATGACAGCAACCATATGGGTGGTACGGTTTGCCAAAAAATATATAAAAATGAACATGCTTATGGCCAATAATTAATTTGTTAAAATCTATAACAAATTGGTTACAGTAATATAACTAATTTACGATTCGATATTCGGTGTTTGTTATTTTAAATTTAATTTTAGCCTCAAAATATGTAAACAAATTAGTGCTGAATAAACAGACTCAAATGATTAACGTAACACATGTCATCGTGGACAAGGGCTGGCTCCTCTGTGGGCCAGTAGTAGCCGTAGTAGGTAGTTCAGCGAGTCCTGGCCTCCCCTGAGAAAACGGAGGCCCTTATATTCCGCAGACCACATAGACATGCACTCTGGGACGCGCATGTCGCTGTCTAAGGTTTTTTTAATAGCCTGAAGTAGGTAAACAGCAGTGGCCCCACCTAATGGAAAGTGGTTACCATCGCCTATAGATGTTTGTAACGCTAGGGGTGTCGCCAACGCGTTGCCGACCTCTAAGAAAATTTATAACGCCTTAAAGAACCCCATGTACAGTGCAAAGAGAAAACCGCGGCGGGAAGTTCCCTCCAGATCATTTTTGTACGAGGAATAAATGTTCTAGAGAACCGTCGCGTAGTTGAGCGGCGAAACTGTTGGCGGGTGACCACCAGGCGACCGCCAGCACTTTTCTCGAGCGAGAAAAGTGCCATGGCAGAAACTCAGATGATCAGAGCTCAGGCGACCGAGGCCCTGATTCAAATTTGGCAGAGGTGCCTGGAGTTCCCAGAAGCTGGGATTGCGACGGTGGAGGCGATCCGTCCCCACCTAGCTCGAAACGCAAGATTCTGACGTTTAGGATGGTGTAGATACTTACATACCGGGCACGGCTGCTTTGGTAAGTATCTGCATCAAATTGCGGGGAGGGGGAGCCTTACCCGCAATGTCATGAGTACGGCGCGCTCCACGACTTTCACTTCCCTCGTGGAGTGGGCGGCCTAGGGGCTCCAAAGGACCCTATTAGAAAAAGTCGTTAGACGTGTGAGCTCGCTTCGTAGCATGGTCGAAGCGATGTTCCAGGTCCAGTAATCTTGGCTTGCGTTTCCTCCTTCTGCGAGTCCGTTATGTCGTAGAAGGAGGCCGCGGAAATAATTAGGGAGGAGGATTTACGTGGATCCCGTCCGCAGCAGGCGGATCGGAGGTCGAAAGCGTCGTTTTGCGCATTTTCTCCTATAACTACCATCATAGGGGGCCGTTGCTACAGCGGTAGCTGCGGACTTTTCCTCCACGATTAATGAAGTGGGTCACTCTGCCACCGGGGTGGCCACTATTAACGAGCGTAGGGGTGTCACGGTGCAGTAATGCTGTTCTAGATCCCGTGACGCGCCATAAAAGCGCGGACAAGGGCCCAGGTTTATGTTTAGTGGGTAGTTCAACGATTGCTTTCTCACGTCTGCTTCTGTTTGAAGCTAGCGTGAAAAAACGGTCGCTGAGTCCTACACACCCTCAATGCAAGTTTTTGCGCTGCATCTGGCCCATCCCCGAAGGGCCCGAGGATGGTGTCCAAAGACATTCCTCTTCGTTATAAAAAAAAATGCTATATGACTCTACTAAGCACTTGGTGCTTATTTTGCTTGAAGATTACTTAAAAACTTGAACACATTATATGAATAGTTGACACCGTTTAGATACGTAAGCTATACAAACTCATATTTAAGAAATAACTGGACACAGTATATCCCTTTACGATAAGTACGTAAATTTAGAATAAAAGAAACACTTAAATTAATAGTACAGTTATATTAGTATCACATTAAAATGGTCCTCCAAATGATAAGGCGGCGAATCCCATAGCAGAAAATAGCATCGCGGAGAGTTGCACTCGACCGCCAACGCTAGCTGGAACATTAGATTAAGTTTAGATTGTTTAGAAAAATGATCTGAACAAGGTACACTTCAAAGGTACTATACTAGTGTGAATTAACGTGAATTCAACAAATCTTAAAACTTGTACAGGAGTGTACTACCGTGCCCACATGCGACATGCGAAAGCATACACAAACGTGTATTAAGATTTTTTGTTGCGCGACTTATAGGCTTCATACTGCATACTTACGTGTCTAATTTAAAGAAAACATCTATAGGTATTGATAGGAATGTATTTTCATAATTGAGATCGGTTATCTAATGTATTTCAATATACATTAATTAGGTTAATGTTAAATATCGGTTGTTTGCGTAACTTGCAACAAGAGGCGAAAGGCTAGGGTGTAATTGTCTGGATAGGGAAATAAATGAAAATCTTGCATTGACTAGTAACAATGCCTCCTTTATATTACATGCACTTCCGTGGAAGCAAACAGGAAAGTGGCGAGAGAAGTGGGCATTACGAGTGTGTCAACGCAACTTATTTCAACATTTAATATAACGCTGACAATGTCCCTCGTCAGTATCCTACTTACTGTCGTGGAAGTGAGTGTAATGTAATAGAGGGGTAATACGGGAGTGAGGGGTGAACAATTCAGTAGAATATGGAAGAAAAAGCGAATATAATTATCGTAATGAGGTCCTTGTCATATTATGTATGTGTTTGGAACAACAAGGACTTGTTCCAAAAAGGTCGTATGAGGTTCTGGACTTACGCGAGTTTTGCAACGAGTCCGGAGTGACGCTGGCCTCCGGCGAGGGAACGGCCGGCTCCGCGGTGGACACCTCGGCCCCTGCCGCCGATCACAATTAACGCTGAGTCAGCGGGACCGCATGCCAGATATACACTCAGTGATTAAAGAAACAAAATTGCACCAAGATATTATGGTACATAGATAATCAGGTGTAGAGTAAGTAGCTTGTAGCTGAGCTGAAGAGGCCATCATCGGAATATGCTCTTCTGTAGTTCTATGTAGTAAACGTTAAGTGCGCGAGGTGTATTGCTCCGGTATGCGGTCGAATTGACTAAACACGCACTCAAACATGGCTAAGCTATCGTGAAAGTACGCAAAGGCTTTACCATGCATGAATTCGACAGGCACAATATTTCAAATACACATTATCTCAAAAAGTCAAGGAACAAGACCTGTGTTTTGAGTCAATCAAAGATACCCCACACCTATGTGTTACACAACATAATTATAGCTTAAGGGCTAAGTAATTGTATATACTTACGTGCGTGTGTATGTGTGCGGTCGTGAGTGTGTGAAATAAAGTGATTTAATGTGTAGCACAAGTGCAGAAACTAACGAAAATTGTATAGAGTATATTATACGTAGGTACGTATCTTTAATATATATATGTACCTACGTATAATATTAATATATATAACTGACATATGTTTTATTTGTAATACCTGAGATATATAGCTTGTAATCTATTGTGCCATGTCTTATGAAATAGATTCTGTAATAATATTTTTGTTAACTTTGTTATGTTATTGTAAATCAGAAATGTTTAGGTGCAATCAGAACAAACGGATAAAAGCAAATCAAAATGTATTATAGCCCGCGCCAAATATTATGGTTTCTCTTAGCAACAAACGACTGCACTCGGTAGACCGGAATTGACGTTTTTCATACGAAATCAAAGTGTAGCTAATTTAAAATAGAGAGGCCATTCAATTTGGCGCGGATAATTAATACATAAACTACAAAATAAAAATACGACGTAATTTATGGCTCACGACAAAAGAAAGTACCTTAAGGGTCTTTGAAAGTTACGGCCGTTATTTAATAAATCGCGGGTTTCAAGCCAGAGGGGCGTATAGGCAAAAACCAACTTTTCAGGAGATACAAAAAACTCAATAAGTTTTTTTCAATGTATTCAATGCCTGTCTATGAAAGTACTTCTACTAGTATTAACTATTAAGACAAAAAACAGAGGTGGTGTATAGATAAAAATATAAATGATAGACGAAATAAAAAGAGACACATTTTTTATACGCCCCTCTGGCTTGAAGCCCGCGAAATATTAATGTGGTATTGGCATATGATGAGTGGATGAATTTCATCTGATAACAGTAATGTTAAACTAAAAAACTGGTCCATATTAAAGTTAGGCAAAAAACGAAATGTAATGTGATGATTTTTGGTGTGTAACAAGATGTTTGTCAGATTAGAGGAGCATGGAAGAAAAAGAAATTATGTGCCGACCCTCAATGAATAGGGAAATGTGGCACAAATTAGAAAAGGTAGAATACTTATGGGCGATTCCTATAAAAATATCGACGTTTATTTGCCTTACTATCGGTAAAAATTTGACATAAGCTCCATACAAGTAACGTCAAAATTCAACCGATGGTAAAGCAAGTGAATGAAAAGTGAAATATGGGAACCGGCCATTAGGGATTGCTCTGTTTAGGACATTACGACTAATATTTAAATGTTTATTAGTAAGTTTGCAAAGTTTTATTTTTAGAGAAAATTGTTTACCTAAAGGCTGGTATGTAGTGGTGACTACGTAAGGACTGTGTGCAACGTCTTCGTTTTCATAGAACAGCTCGCAACGTATTTCTGCGCCTGTCACTACACTTTTGCTGGCTGTCCAGTTGGCAAATACGTCATAGTAACCTGTCTCA
This sequence comes from Dendrolimus punctatus, assembly GCA_012273795.1. NCBI lineage: Eukaryota > Metazoa > Arthropoda > Insecta > Lepidoptera > Lasiocampidae > Dendrolimus > Dendrolimus punctatus. The sequence continues at coordinate 8,550,342 of CM022538.1, forward strand.
TTAGGACCATTTACACGTTCAGTGCTGTTCATGAGTTTTCTGAAATCATACTGCTTCCGTATAACAATGAGCCTTTTTCCTCCGAAGGCTGAAAAAAGATCCGCCAGAGGCAGTACGTCGGGGATACATATATTTTCATTTCCTTATTACATTAAACGTTACTTGTAAAATTGGAATTAACGGAAGATGATGGACCTGGAGCTAAATTAATTCAAGATCATCTTGCCCGAGATTTAAGACGATGGTTTGATTTTTTAAACATAAACAAAATCAACTTCACATTAAAAACCATAAATAAACATTTAACCTTACTTGTATCGACTGTCAGAAGTGCAATTTAAAAATATTTTAAGGCATTAATTACAATTTATTTTTTAATATTTTTTACCACTTCATTTTATGAATGATTAGACATGCGTTTAATGCACTCAATAGGGAAACCAAACATGTATATACCCCTAATAGTGCTGCATCTAGCAGTTTTTTTTCAATCTTCAGAGGAAAGAGGCTCATTGGGCAGATGGCACACATTACAATAAATTATAAAATAATTTTCATATAATGCTGGGGACGCATTTGTGTTAATGGTAACAATCCTTGAGGATTTAGGCTGTGGCCGAACGCGTCTTATTTAAAGTGTTAAAAAAATTATGACGTTGATGTATAGCCACATTAGTGCATATACATAATAATATGTTATCTGGCAATATTTAACGCCATTAACAATGTAGCATCTCAACACATTAAACTCATCGCCATATATGCGTGAAACAGCCTCCAATCGTAGTCTTCTAACTCTATATCGTAGCACTATCGAAAAAGGGGCTCGAGTAAGTGGGGATGAATTCTCAACCGATGGCGAGCGGTATATACACAAATCAGATCCATTTAAAAGGAAGAAGAAGATATTGAAGAGCAATAACTGACCCGTCAATACTGATGTCTAGACTGGGCAAAGGCGCGGCGTTATCACTTGAACATTCTATGAGCACATCCACCTCTTGATCTTCGTCAGGACCGTCTTCGACTTCAGTTACGTTCAGCTGAGGTCCACTCCCTTTTGCTATAAATGAATATAAAGAAACTTTATTATAGAACACGGAAGGAATTGAAAATATTTTTACCCTTCTAAGGTAACTTGCATACAATCAGAGTAGGTCTTTAGTTATGTCGAAACCCATTTCGACATAACTATGAAAAATGCTTAAATTATAACGATATGGTGCTGGCATTGGACGCTAAGAATCCCCAGGACAATATTTTATATTAAATACAAAAAGAGTGGACGTTCCTAAACGTCTAAAGAATCCAACGTCACAGCCTGACGTCATATATAAGTAGTTACAGGAAAAAGGAGTCAAGAGCGTATCTATTATTAATTATTATTGTTTGAAAAGTAAATAAAATTATTTGTTTAAACGTTGGATGATAGGATGTTATTTTAACACCTGTTCTTTTATATGTCAAGATATTCCAAATTATTGAAATATGCGTCAGCTCCCGTATTGAACCACTTTATCATCTTAGAAAACGCTGCAGCCTCCTAGATGTTGAACGAGGATACCATTTTATGACATTGCAAAGATCACAGATTTTACCACAGAGACTTTGCTATTGATCGGTGTAAATATTGGATGGGTATCAGAATTTTGTCAAGCTAGCCACCTTGAACCGATTTCAACATAATTCCCGCGGGATTACCAGACTATCGTGCAACTTGCAAGTATCGCAGCTATCATTTTAATGAAAACTATGTCGGAATAAGCAAATTTGTACGCATCCGAACAACTAAAAACATCCCCCGGGAAAATTCTCGAGATATAAAATATCACACATTTTATTACATAAAATTTTCTATCGATCAGTGTAAGTGTATTTATATCTTCATCACCTATGTTTGCTTCAAAAAATAGTCACAATCAAAACTCGATTATCTAAGTGTGAGCTCCAAATGCTTGTTTTTTTTAGACTATCATCCATTTGCTCTATAACATACTAACAATTTAACAAATGGGTTTAAAACTTGTTATAAATATTTTTTTATATATTTATAACGATATTTTTACATTAAATTCCTCCCTATTATTATTATAAATGCGAATGTAACTCTGTCTGTCAGTCTGCTAAGGTTTCACAGAAAACTATTGGATCGATTTGGCTGAAACTTAGTATTATGTAAGTTCAATTCTAGGGTAGACATTACATGCTTTTCATCCCGGAAAAGGGATATTGGGATAGATTTATGTAAAGGCTATCCCAGAAAGGTTTTGCTTTTTTTATGATTTGATTTTTGACATTTTAATTGTTTTGGTAATTTTCATAATTTGTCCGAATTTTTGTAGTTTACAGACGATAGACGAGACTTTATAAACAGGCTACTAGATTTTCACGGAAAAACTACTGGAGTAATGGTTATGCTGTAACTTTCTACATAATATGTAATTTAGTAACGCAAATGGACATAGACACTTATCATCTAGCGAGATAGGATAGTTTGCGATTTAAAATGAAGTGAATCTTCTGAAGGCAAACAGCACAGTATTAATGCTTGCTCTATAAACAAGAGGCACACACAAGAGAAGGGTTTTACCCGCGTCTGGGCCACGGCGAAATCTCTGGTTGCCTATAAATACAGTTTAGAAATTGTTCACATTTGGACCTACTTATGCAAAATGGAACCAACCCATATACTGACAGTTTTGAGAAAAAGCCGTTTTTATTAAAATTTTGAATACATCAAAAACGTGTCTATATTTTGGAAAAAAAATGTTGAATATTGTTAGTTTATTATACTCTTGGTGTTTTATGGGTTAGCTACTTTTTGATAAAAATGTTTTATTCTGTAAATGTTGTCAGATCTTTATGATTCTTATTGATTCGATAGAAGGTGCATTTTGAAAGCCTTCTGCATACTTAACCCAATTTTGGCATGTTTGTGGATTGGTGTTGCTTTGCATAAGTAGGTCCAATTCTACCAACGTTTAATACCGTATGGGACGTAGGTACATGTCTATTTATTTACTAACTAATAAAGATTACTTTTGTGAGTATACTTACTAAATACAATTAATTCTTGACTGCTGCGAACTTCATCTCCGTCATATACTTCGCACTCGTAGGTGCCTGACGCGAAAGGCTTTACATCCAATAACACAATGGTGTCGTTTTCTTTTATGTCTATATCTGAAAATGTCAATTTTCGGATTATTTAGCCCCGCTAATTGATAACAGTTCTGGTGTTGCAAATGTTCATAGTCGACGATAACCACGTTTTTATCAGGTGGGCCGTATTATCCCCGCAAGTTGGTAATGCGCTGGAACCTTGTCAAATTAACATTCACGGGACGTCGTCCGCAACTCGCGTCGAGTGTTCGGCTATGGTTACGTCACAAAAATGGCGGCCAGGCGCAATAGTAATTTGCGGGGATAATACTGTAGTTTAGTAAATACTTTCTAAATAAATGTATATTGCAGCCCCCGGCCACCCTATCAATATCCGTCTATAAGCCCCTTGCGCGCGTTCGAATCTTGGCCGAACGTATGCACCACTTAGGCAGTTTTCTGGCTTATATGCATATTGTCACAATTACCACGTAACATAGGAGGCCCGAGGCAAGCAGTGCGACGTTTATAGAGAATCGTTAGTCACATTTTACTAAAATCGACAGTAATGATTTTATTACTAAAGTCAATTCTTAAGTGGGGAGATAGTCGTTTAGAAAAACATAAAAAAATGTCTCCTGAAAATTTCTCCTATTTCTCCTTGAAAAAATAACAAGTTCTGAAACGAAAGGAAGGAACGAAGGAACGAAACGAAAGGTTGCAGAGGTCAACAAAAATTGGTTTCAAGATCCGTTTACAAGTTTTTGACATTCGTCGGCGTCAGGACCTTGACTATATAGAGGTTATGTTCTACATGAGACTCACAACGACCACGCTTACGACCGAGATTTTTGCCAATTTTAGGATGTCATATATAAGTTACAAAAATAAGAGATTTATCGCTTCTAAGGAACCCTTTAATTTGCATAGTTAGATACACAGTCGCCGATATACTTTATTGGTAAAATAAAGCTAGCATATTTAACAGTCTGCCAGATAGAAAGTGATCACCATCGCCAATGGATGTTTGGAAGTCGTTTGCAAGAAAAGAGTGATAACAGTCATTGTTTTTACCTATTTCGTGTTGAAGGGAACGTGCCTGGTGGTCAGGCCCACGTTGATACAGCTGTTTCCTGTCCTCCCCGCTGGAGGGCGGTGGCGTCCGCCACCATTTCACGAAAACATTCTTCTCAGAAGAGTTGGCACCTAATTCGTAATTGCATTGCAACTCTACGTCATTGCCGACTTCCACCGCCTTGGGTACTACAAAATCTGTGATTGATAACTGTCGTGTGCCTGGAAGGGTATATGATACAGGGTAAGCTATAATACCATTGTTGACATCCTGTGAATTTGTTGAAGAAATACGCACACGCACACACACAATAGCCATGTGCGCGCGTCGGCGATCAAAAATATTTAGGAAATATTAGTAATTAATAAATAAGTAATTGCTATAGTTGGATTTGGACTATAGTTGCTATAGCTGTGTTGGAGGACAACATTAATGACATTTTTTGTTGTTTACTAAAAAACGAGACTCGAATGAGCTAATCATTAGGTGAGAGCGCCGATCTAGAAACTGTGCATGTTACAATTTAGAAAGTCTTACCAGTATGCAAGTGTACCTAAAAAGAAGTGTATTCCAAATTTCAGGCTTATACAATCAACTAGTTTTGTTTTATTCACAATTTTGACCTTTGTGTAAAACTGCACTATTATCTGTACGCACATTTGTTATGAAGCCCTCGATGTACACTGACGAACTCATAAACTGCATCAAAGTAATAGACGACTTTGAAATAAATATTTTAACCAAGTATGCAAACTTTCAATACAGATTTGCATTGAAACCTCTAGATTGGTTCGTGAACTTTAAAACAGCGTAGGGTCATATCCTTAAGTTTAAGTTTGTGTACTGGAAAGGACCTTAAGACTTTTTTTGAAGAAAAAACAAAAATTTAAGGAAAATTGGTTTAATTAAAAAATTGGTTTTAACAATAGACACAAACTTTATGCAAGGGTTTATGTATGTTTTAATAAGGTGTATTACCTCCACGTGCCCTTATTACGGATTCTAATCGGTTCCGCATAGATTTTATTAGGGTTATTAAAAGATCTTGCGGAATATTGTCCCATTCTTCTGAAAGTGCTGTTCCCATGTAAGGCACCACGTGATCTTCTAAGATCTCTGTTATGTAGCGATGTGTAGTCAAACCCCCTCTATTACCGTTTTGACGGACCATGTCTATGAACACAAGTTCTGTTCGCCCGTTCATCGATATGCCACCCCAGACCATACACGAACCGCCTCCAAAAGGAACACGCTCCTCAATGCAACTTTGAGCATATCGCTCCCCACGTCGACGATAGACTCTTCTGCGACCATCTGCACCATATAAACATGTCCTACACTCGTCCGTGAACAATACGGAGGTCCATTGCTCTTCTGTCCAATTCAGGTAATCACGCGCAAATCTTAAGCGAGCTTGTCTGTGAGCTACAGACAACTTTGGACCATTTGCTGGTCTAAAAGGGGTGATATCCGCTTCATTTAACCTTCTTCTTATTGTTCGTGCACTCACGTTTACTCCACGCACTTCATTAAGCTCTGTTTTGATGTTAACAGACGTGAGGAAACGATTTCGCAGGGAAGTTGTAACAATAAATCGGTCATCACGACCGGTGGTTGCTCGAGTCCTGCCTGTACCACGTCTCCTTCTGTAAGAACCTGTCTCCACAAACCTTCTATATATTCTAGAAACCGTAGACTGGTTTAAATTTAAATTTCTACCAATCATTCGTTGATCCAAGCCCTCCCGCACCAATGCTACAATTTGAGCCGCTTGTTCGGACGAATTATCCATTTATGGTTCAAAAACTCTCGATGAGTTAAAAAACTAACCCAACAATTCTACTGGTAACAATAATTCAATTGACAAAAGAATAAAAAATCAATGAGAATCAATTTCTAACTTTGCTATAAATAACACGCAAATCTGATACTACGAGTAAATTTTCTTTTCCCGGCTATATTAATTTGTTTTACTGCAGTTCTATTTTTAAATTTTCCTTTTTTTTGAGATTAAGAGCCAGTCTCTTCACATTTATATAATTTAATCTAAAAAGTTTGAATACTTATTTAAAAAAAATCATTTCAAAGTAATCCTGAACTTTGATGCAGTTTATGAGTCCGTCAGTTTATATTTATTATAAACATTAATGTTGGTCTCCAACACAGTCTTCATCTAGTTTGGGACCAGGAGATTATATAGTATAATGTAAATTTTACTTTCTGACAATAAAGATTACTATTAATAAGTAGATATTATACCGACATGTTCAATTAAAATTATCTTTTAAGGTAATCTTTAAAGAGATCGAGATCTCGACAAATCCCTCAGTATGGAATATTTGTTTTATTTTGCAGTAAAGTAATTAAATAATAATATTATTATTATTGTATAGCTACAAAGTAAAAATCACTGAAGGGTGGAGAGGGAGGGTGCCAACAATGGTTTTCCCTATGCACATATACATACACACTTTGCATTAGATCGCACATTCGCTTTTTATGAGTTGTAAAAAAAACATACGTTTAGTAATAGTTTAAAACGTTATAAGAAGTACATAAAAGAAAATGGCGTCACAGTTTTATTCTGCATTTGAAATTAACTACTGAAGTAAATTCCATAATGGCAATTTGACGAATGGAAACACAAATTTGCGCTCATGAATTTTCTATTTATAAATTGTTATGGAAAATTAGGTCATATCCGAATGAATAAGCGGGTGTCTTGGCTAACCTTGTGTCGGTCCGGGAATGTTAAAAATACCTCTGCAACCGAAGTCAAAACGTGTTGAGCCCAATACACCGGTACTAGGCGAACAATTCGATCTAATGGTTATAATGACTAAGCTGGGCCAATGCTTTAAATCGTGCCCTATATTCAAGATTGTCATTTTCAATATCCACGGATTTAGGTTCACTAATATTTGTATCGACTCATAAGAATCGAATTGGCAAAAAACCACAGGCATTTTACTACATTCCCAGTACGCAAGTAACGCCTATGTAATAATGGGTAACATACGATTAAACTGGAGCCGATCTAGAAACATCTAGCATCTAGAAGACAAAAAATAACTGAAGTTCTATCTAGTGCTTAGTGTAGTTGGGGAAAGTGGCGTTAAAAACTTCAATTTATTAGCAACTTTCTATAGAACTTCACTGGCCTTTTAAAATAAGCCTCGAATATTAAGCTTTTCTTATGACTCATCGCGAATATTATATTGTTTACATTATCTTTCTTCAGTCAGTCGAAGTGAAAATCGTAACTTCATCGGTAAGATTTGTTACATTATATAATTAATGACTGTTATTTAAATAATGTATTCATGTTTTAAACGGTATGTTTCCATAATTATTATAGTGTTAACATCCGATTGTGTCCTAAGCTATGTATTGGAGCTTGAGCTCCGTTTTCCCACTTCTCTTCTAAATCGCGCAGTTTTCAACCAAATATTTTTTTTGTTACATTGTATGTTAAACTAGCGGTTTCGGTAAACGTTGCCCTGCTCTGAAAAAATAACCTGATTCCAGGGCAACCAACCTACCGGATCTAATCTATACCATTCCTGGATTTTTTTACACCTTGGGTTACATTACTGAAATTTTAGTAGGGATCCCTATTTTTTTCTACTAAAAAATATAGCCTATAATAATCTGGGATAATGTAGCATTCCAATGGTGAAAGAATTTTTGAAATCGGTCCAGTAGTTTTTGAGTTTATTCATTACAAACATACAGATATACAAATCTTTACTCTTTATAATATTAATATAGATAAAGTAAAGCTTAAGGACAATATAAATTTTATGATTTAAGATCAAGTAAAAAAGACTTGTAGTTTCTGCAAGCGCTCCGAGAATTCTAAATCTGGACATAGATAACAGATTTAGGTACATAATGGATTGAATAATTTGACTTCCTGCAATATTTGTTCGAATCACGCTAGAAAAATTCGCGTCTCTCTATACATATATGCATCAGTGTGAAATGGTAAAAATTATTTGTCGTTCGTAATGCTAGCCTGTATTATCATATTAGTTATTCATAGTAATTTCGGTATTATTCTAATAGTTGATTTGTGTATATCCACTGAATTCCAATGTTAACTGCAATCCTTCTGTTGTTGTTGGCACTGTTTAGTTTAGTCAAGTGGAGCGTGTGACCCACCTGCGACTAGGCACAGGAGGAGGCAACATGCCCGCAGCAAGGACGGATCGGGTGCGCACATCGCGATGTGTGTGCGCGGGAGACTCGACTGACTCCGCGAATCGCCGCCCGCCCTTCGGTTTCTAAATTGACCTTGAAGCAGTGACGTTAGGTAATCCGAACTAAATCACAGTCAATGAAGAAACCGCTATCTTACTACACACTCATAAAATATACGAATAATCCCATACTCATCACCTTTAGAGCGCTTTAAAAAAAAACTTGTAATGCTAAGTTAAACCAGTTATATTTTCATATTATACGGAATATAATATAATCATAAGGCGACTAATACATGTAATTACAACTAATGAAGTAAAATACCGCGCTTGAAACCGTCGAAACGTAGTACAAGAAATAGTCGAGAATTTAAATTCTAAGTAAAATATTCCTACCTTTATGGTTGACGCGACTTACATCGATTGCAATAAACATTGTTTAAATCCCTTTCTGCCACCAAAATGTTCTTGCGATTAATTATTTCATTTTTTTCACAACCAAACTGTGTGATAGCTAGCTAGAATATCTTTTTATGATTTGCAATCATTTTGCACGTAGACCTAAATCTTACATATTATGTGTACAGTGTAGTACAGTATAGTACCTATACTATCAGTATATTTGATTAATAACAGCTTCGCTGTCATGAAAACACAATTATGAAAAATATGTCAGATTAAGTAACAATAAAATAAAAATAAATTAATAGCTTTATAAATCTTATATTTCTTTACACAATGTAAGTATAACGATTACTACCTCTTTACAATATTATATTATATTAATTATATTATAAAAATATTATTTATGTAATGTAAAACGAATAAATAAATGGTGGCCCATTAAATATGGTTTCATCGTTACAAGTGGTATAATGTAATTAATACACATTTAATTCCTAGCCTATACACCTATATTAAATGTGTATACAATTTGGGTTGTGGGTAGCTACGCACAACTGTCGCTTTTACTTTTTTGTGGTAAGATCAGAAACAATTTCAACATGGTGCAAATTAGTAATTTATAAAATGTCTTACATATTTCTCTCGTAACGTATAGACATAGCTAAAGCATTTTAAATAAGGAAGCGCCTTACTTATAATCGTTTCTTAAATTTAAAGAAACTGCTCAGCAACTGATTGATGACAATCTTACCCATAAACTCCTCTTTAGTCGAATATTTTGGGTACAACCTAGGTTAATCAATCAAATTTCGTTTATCTGTGTTCCTCTTAGATAAACAACAGGTGATATACGTCTATAAGTATAAATTTTCTATTCATTGCTAATCAATGGTCTGAGTCTATTCCCTTACTTAAGAGATGCCTAATCGTTTCTTAACGGGATTATTATAAGTAAGGCCGGAAATGTTTATATAAATAAAACATAAAATATAGATTTTCTTTCAAATATGTAGTCATTTTGGACTAGGGTACTTACTATAGTCCCAAATGACTACATATTTGGTAGTAGTACTTCTCGAATATTGAAGCGTAGGAAGTCTTCAATGAAAAACCTTTTGATCTAAAAATGCGTATATTTTGATATTTTACAATAACTTTATAAATAGTTGTTGAGGGTACGAAGGGTCGTTTCGTTCTCTACAGCGTTGCCAGATAACCATGTCAATAAATCCCTAATTTTTTTTCAAAAACGCCTAAAAATAAGCTTTTTGAGAAAAAAACCCCCAAAATAGTTTTTACTTATTTTAAAGGAGAAAGAAAAAAGCAAAACCACCGTCGTAGCGAAAACGTCACTAATGACGTCATCATTTTCCCTCACGGAGCGCTCATAACGACCCGTGTCAATAGGTGCGTTAAATAACCATTCCAATTGAGTTTACGATTGTGACGCCAGCAAATAAAGGAAACGGGAAAACCGCAGTTGTGAACGTGATCATTGTCAGTCTCAAACGGAAAGTAGCCTATGGGATACGACGCATACGAGTAGAGACTGCATAATAAATAAATAACGTAAATGAACGAACGAATGAATTGGATTATTAAAATGAACAATTGAATTGAAGTATGATTCACTAGTAGAGTATAATTCTAAGATAAAGTAATAATACTGTATTGTGACTTAGATATAATAATTGTAGTGATGAGAATTGTGTTTGTAGTTAAATTATTGATACTTAAAATATCTCTCTAAAATTTCTCACAACAAAATATTTCCCCCCGAAAGTCCCCCCAAAGAATCTTTACCCCCGAATCTCCCCCCAGACGTGAAAAAAAGCCCCGAATTTGTAGGGAATCCCCCCCATCTGGCAACGCTGGTTCTGTAGTGAATTTTTTTGAATATTGGCGGTTGGCCGTAGACAATGAGCGTTTGTCATAGGCAATTTATGATATTGCGCGTACACACCGGTGCGAGCGTACTGATTCATGCCCGGCTGGACCGGTGTGTACCTTCCTTTTGTAAATCGTGCCGTAACAAACATCATAATACAAATATATTTATTTTAAATGTTCGTTTGTTAGACCGACCTTAAAAATGAGCCGATTTTATCATTAAACGTTTATGATACGCATTTCAATAACGGAGATAAAAAATAATTGACTATTATTTATTCACAAATTATGTACCTAAATAGCCATGTGGATTTTAGCTCCGATAAGCTCAATAGGACTTTAGGCAATTAATTTATAATTCAATTGAAGAATAGAAAACAATATTAACTGAGACAGTTTACAAGATGTTTCAGAAGCCCATCGTATAAAACCGGATAGTTTGCAACATACAAAGATTGTTACCAATTTAGCGGCTTTTATAATAATTAATTATTTAATGACTGTAAATTATTTACTTATAATTAGTGACCGTGTCATAGATACGTCATTTACCCTAGTAGTTCTTCTTCTGATGGTATGATGGTTTTATTACTATAAATGTTACTAATTATATAGCGAACCAATTTTAAGAGTCGCTTCTGCTACGTCCGTAAAGTTTTACGGAGACTGGCTAGATATCTAGCCATGTCACCTCCGGTCCACTTCATGGTCTCATAACAAGGATGTCAGTGCCAAAGAAAAACTAAGAAAGCGTACATCGGGCTTTGATGGTTACGCTCCAAACGATGCCGGGATTTACCACACGGATGATGATGGGATATTTTTGGAAATGACAACTGTATAATGCGACTAAATAAGAATAGGAATGTCAATGACCTCTATCTGTCAAATGTCACTTGAAAAGTATGGTTTGCAAAAAACTTATTTGCATATCAATAATAATAGTCTTACATCAAATTTAAATAAAAAAGTTAAATTAGTACTAAGCTGGCTTAATATAATATTTCATGATTTAAAGTCATAATCGACAGCTATGACGTCACAATATGGCGCAAAATCGATCCTATTCTCATTTGAATCGCATAGTACTACAAAATATTTCCCCTTCAAGTTCCTAATTTGTCCTAGTTGTTTTAAAGTTTTAACTAGAGTGTGAAGTGCGCGAGCAGCCGATCCTGGAATGTGATGTTGGCGAAGAGGGATGGATGGTTATTTGGCCTGTGTTGCGGTCGTGCGGCGAGCGCGATGGCGACGGTGTCCTTGATGCGCGCTCGCGGCACGTCCCCGCGCAGCGCCACCAACCGGCAGAGCTGCTCCTCGGACATGTCCGGGCACTTGGCCACCACACCATGGAGGTCGAGGGATAACATCTCCACGTCCTGGCATCGTAGCACCTGCCACCCAAACACACCGACGGTCAACTACCAAGAGTGCCTATCTGACATCAGCTGATTCTCCACATAAATGTTATGCCTCACATGATAGGATTTTTTTAACGTAGAAAATACAGTACACTGACTTACTTAGTCAGTAGAAATATTTTTTTTGTTTTGTTCATTATAATGCACTTACACCAAAGTTAATAGTTTATTTTACGGCTACTGTCTTGATGGTAAACCGTCGACATGGCATATTTCATTTTACGGTGTAACTAATATCAATCACTCTATTCCCAGGTTAATCAGCACCGATGTACAGATGTATTGTCAACTTCTTTTTTTTAAATATAGTGAAGGGCTATTATGCTACAGAGTCATTTTTTTGGGAAGAGGCCAAAATTAATCAAAATTTAATAAATTATTACGTATTTAAAACTTCCCGAGTGCAGCCGTCAATGTTAATTCTTAATGCACCATATAATAATAATAATTGAAGAGTAACGAATTTTATAATATAGAATCTTACCTCAGCAAGGGTAGTGATAACGCCATGCGGCCAGTCAACATCGACGCCTTCGGGCGCGATCTTTCGGAAGAATGATCTGATTTGATTGGCCTCCTTCACTATCTTATTAGCGGCTTGTTGAGCTTCTTCCACAGTTTTAAATGTCATTTTTTTGGACAGCATAGCAGTGATGTACTTCTTATAAACCAAGTTCTGGGCTTCATTTATGACATAATCGAAATTCTTCTCTCGCAAATGATTATAATCTTGGAAATAATCATCGAGTGTTATGCAGATAGTGTCAACTGGTATAGTGGAACTGAGCCACTTTGGTGTGAATAACTCGTCGAAGTGGACTTCCAAGTCCAAGAACGCTTCTTCTAGAAGAAATCGCGCTGCTTCGTCTCTCAAATTCTAAAAATAATTGTTAACGTTCAAAGACATACTACGCTGCTTCGATCGTGTTGATGTCGAATTAGTTGAAAGAGCATAGACGTTCGTCGCATCGGCCTCTAATATATGTCCTCTACATACATAGGGCCGGTTCCTATATCTTACCGACCGTTCATTTGCCTTACTGCCGTTTAAAATTTGACATAAACTCTATACAAGTAATGTTTTTTTTGTGATATAGATATAAGATGGAAGAGAAACGAGTTGTTTGTACAGATTTTTAAAAAAAATACAGTTTTGCTGACACAATCAGTTGTAAACCGACAATTCTATATTTAACACAAACCAGTCTTTTATGAACTAAAAAGTTCACAACAAATGATAATATTCAACCGATGGTAGAGCAAGTGAATGAACAGTGAGATACAGGAACCGGCCAACAGTCAAACATGTTCCATACCATTTGTAATCTTACCTATTGCCTTAAATCAGCTGTCTGAGGCCTAATTTTGTTATTTTAATATCTTGCGTTTCGAAAATGGTTAAGTACGGTTCTATTGTGATGTGTCAAAAATTCCTCTTCCACGAAAACCAGAATATTTTCTCGAAATCGCAGCAGAATCATAGTAGAAAAAAATTGGTACCACCCAGAAATGGCGTAAGCCGATGGGAATATTGAAAAGCTTCAAACATTTTAAACCTTTTCTTCGCGAGTTTTCGCGTATTAATATTTATGAAAGTAAGAGTGGCGTGTCACAGGCAAGCCTTTGGAATTAACAGAATACCGACATCAGACAAATGTAGGTTACATTTAGACGATAGTGTCCGGTGAATTTTGACGAGTTAGTAATAGCAGAATTGGGCCCCTGGTCCTTTGGAGACCTGCGGTATAGGAGCGATAATTTTTATCGATATATCTAGTTTTTCATGACAAGGCATCGATATATTTTTTATTTTAGTTTTTGAAAAGTGTTTTGACGTTTAACATTGCTTCCCAAATTTGATCCTTACAAGCAAGATTGAGGCTGGTGTGCATCGACTTTTAACCGATGGTTAAAATAAAATAATCGCCAAAAATGTATGGAAAAACAGTGATTATTTTTGGTTAACCATTGGTTAAATTTCGGTGCACACCAGCATTAGTGTCATAATACAGCACGTGTTCTTTTAATCAGCCGATTGGATTAAAGAACAGGGCAGCCAGGCAGGATGGCGCAATAGAACGTGCATATTTAAAATATTGATTAAAAAATAAATCCAAAAGGTATATTTAAAATAAAACTGAGGTATTATTAAGAAATAACTGAAGTTTATTTTTTTAAAATAACATCGTCTAAATGATGACCCTCTCTACGACGACACTCCTCTAATCGCAAACGGAAGTTATTAAAAACTTTCTTCAGTAATGCTGCCATTTCACCACGGATATTCTCCTTGAGCTGATCGATGTTTTTCGGATTATTGCTGTAGACTTTGTTCTTGAGGTATCCCCACAAAAAAAAGTCAGGAGGCGTCACGTCTGGACTACGTGGGGGCCATGGGATATCACCTCTTTTCGAAATCAGTCTGCCAGGGAACATCTGTTTCACAACCGGCATGGAGTCATTTGATGTGTGACAGGTAGCTCCGTCTTGTTCAAACCAAGTCCTAGAATTCACTATTCTTGAATTTTCAAGCTCTGGAGCCAAAAAACCTTCCAACATCGCAACATAGCGTTCGGTATTAACAGTGACGTTTTGCCCCCGCGCATTTTCAAAGAAAAACGGTCCAATTATTCGTCTACCAGAGATTGCTGCCCATACTGTCACTTTAGGACTATGCAGTGGTTTCTGGTGCTTGAGTTTGGGATTCTCACTGTTCCAGTAACGACAATTTTGACGGTTTACGAACCCATTGATATGGAAGTGGGCCTCATCTGAGAAAAGGATATTGTCAAAATTGGAAAATCGATTAAGCATTTCATTAGCAGATGCGAGCCTTGCTCCGAAGTCAGACTCTTTCAATTCTTGTGTTAACTGCAGCTTGTAAGGATGCAGTTTAAGATCCAAGTTTAAAATTCGTTGCAAACTTCGTCGCGATAAGTGTAAGACAGACGATCTCTTGCGAGTAGACATTTGTGGATCTCCTCGTACAGACTGCATAACTCTCTCAATATTGTCGTCGGTCCTAGATGTTCTTGGACGACCTTTTGCTTGTGGTTTAAACGTTGAACCAGTCTCTTCAAAACGCTGTACCCATATTTTAATTAAATTAGCACTCGGAGCTTCACTAATTTGCCGTAGTCCATATTCAGAACAATATAAACGCCTAGTAACGATGTATGAACGAGAGTTCTCGTAAAATGCGCGCACGCAAAATGCGCGACGCTTCCCGTCAAAGTGACTCATAGTGACTAAAACTCCATGAGCCCGCCTACCCAACGATGCAGGCTCCCCCCGCCCGCGAACTTTCTACCCCGCGAAAAAAGATGTTGCAATATGCACGTTCTATTGCGCCACCCTGTACCTTCATGTATACTTACGGGGCGCACATGCGATGAATGTGGCATTATAAAGATATGATAGATACCTATACACGTATATACTTTCTCACAAACAGCTGCTTACGTATTCGTCCGATTTCGGAGCAGCTCGTCGTCCATAATTTGCAATACCTGACATGTTATCATACATCGAACCGCTCGCGGCTCACTGTCTGGCAGTGTTGCCAACTCTGAATTCTAGAGTATGGTAGAATTCTTCTTAAAATACGGTAGATTTTCCAAAATTCTGTTGTAATTTACATTTACATTTTAAATACGGTAGAATTACCTTGTTTATTTAGTAGCGTGTTAAGGGTCACAATAATTAAAAAAGGAAATTTTTAATCAGAATCAGACAGTATAATTGTGTCAATATTTTTATACACATCTACGTTGTGTTTTTTAATCATAGCGTCGGTGGGATTAAAATCAACACAGTTTTTTCCGTGTCAAATAAACTAGGTAAATTCAAAACTTCTAAGTATTCACGAAAATTCATTTATATAATAAAGCACCACCGAATTCGTTCGCGTAATATTTCCAAGCTGGTACCTTGCTATTGAGGTCATTCCTGACGCATAAAACAGTGTTGTTGGTACAATGAAACGAAAATACCCTAAGATACAGACAATAAATATTGAAACTCGCTAAAACTATTTTAGTTACATACAATCTACAAAATTAAAAAAAATACGATCTTCAATGGGTATTACGGTGTATTTTGCTACCGTAATAATAAACCTATAGTAGGTGGTAGATCTATGCTGATTACGGTGTTTTCACTGTAATTACGGTGCAGTTGGCAACACTGCTGTCTGGCCACCGCAAGCCACGCTCGCCGCACCGCATGGCAGGCGGAGTGGGAGGCGTTACGGAATTCCTTGATTCGGTCGCCGCGCTCAAGGCCCGCGATAAAAGCTATGCAACAGCTGAAAACCTATTGTGCTCACCTGGAACGTGCTGAGCATCCTGTCGAACTTCGCCTCGGCGGGCGGGTCGTGGCGGCCGGTGGGCCAGTGGCGCGCCTGCGTCTGCTGCGCCAGCCGCACCATCTGCTCGCTGTTGTTCACTATCGTGATCATGTGGTGTGTGAAGTACACCACGCGGGAGCGATCCGCGAAGTGACAGTTCTGTGCCAATAACAATGAATCGAAATTTGTATTGGGACACGTAGTACAAGTGAAACTTCAACGGACTAGTGAACAAACTAATGGCCACGGATAAGTGGCAAAATGAATCATAACAAAATTTTCATTTGAAGTTTTACAGGCAGATTGTTACAAACCGATTTTCATTAAAAGTGTACATTAAGGTCTACCTTCTTATTCTTTAATAGTTCAAAATTTAGAGGGAGATTATCCTCTCTCTAACTTTTGAACATAATTATTATGACATAGGGAACTAAAATCTCGCTACCTTGTGGCGTAACGCAATCAAATGGTGGTCATAGCTCATTTTTAAACACCAAATGAAGTATAGTTACGGTTTGATTCTAACTGTTAAATGTTCCGTAAGTTAATTTGAACAGTATAAAGAAATAAATTAAAACTTTATAAGTGACACAATCACACTTCTACGAAGTTTCGTAAAAAAAAAGTTGGCGCTAACAAATTCATGGCGCACCTTTTGGTCGCTAGTTAATTTATAAACTATCACAGAATGCGTGATACGCCAATGAATTCATGACGTTTTTGGCCTTATAGTAGCTAGTCTCTAGTTAAGGTAGTACTAGGAATCGAGTTGTAAGAAGTCCATGCACTTGATAGTTACGTACATATGCACATAATTCATATTTGGTTTAATACAGAGCATAACAGCATATTAAAAACATAGAAAAATAAATAGTGTCTACATAACATATTTTTCATTTTTAACCGACTTCAAAAAAAGGTGGAGGTTCTCAATTCGTCGAGATCTTTTTTTTATTTTTTTTTTATTATGTATGTTCACCGATTACTTCGTGATTTATGATCCGATTTACGTGATTTTTTGTTCGACGCGGAATAGCTTCCAATTGGTCCCCTAAAAATTTTACATAGTTTGGCCCAGTAGTTTTCATTTTATGAACATTTTTTATGACAAAAATATCCTTTTCGTTCCATATGTACACCGATTACTCTGACATTTATGATTCGATTTACGTGATTCTTTTTTTGTTCGACGCGGAATAGCTGCCATTTGATTTTAGTTTTTTTTATATAAGAAATCAACTATCAATTCGTACCATTACTGAGGACCAAAACAAAACCGAGCCACGCCCCACGCACACATTAAACGAAAGGAGTGAGGAGGGTCCCTGAAATTATATGAAATCCAAGCTGAGCTGTGTAATTACTTTATATTAAGCAGTTGCTCAACATAGGCGGAGTCATTATAAACGGATTCTACTGAAGTGTGGTCACATACCTTAAATTGTATCACTCCATCTCTATAAATATTCCCGTAACGTGTAACTTGGTCAATACTCAGCAATAAAGCTTTGAAGGTAATTTCTTTACTGATGGTTTCAGTGACCTGCAAAAACACATTAACCTTAAAACAGTAGTCAGTAAAAGAAATTCTAAAATTGGATAACTTTGCTTGAAACCTTTTAAAACTACCTATTCCTTCAAAATAAAATTTATTATCATTTTAAGCAGCTTCAAGTGATGTTATATATGGAATTAAAAAAATAATAGTGTCCGTATATGCATATTTATTACACTAGAAGCACCAAGACATGAATATCATTATTGAATACATTCTTCGACTTTTTGTTGAGCATTTTCGTGCTTGGCTCGACCCAGGGACAAATTTTAAATCCCCAAAAATATTCCCTTAGTTTTTGTGGCATCTAAAAATATTTTTTTTCTTTTTTCAAATATTAATGATATTAGCTGGTATTACTGGTATTAGCTGGTAAGATTGAAAGAGCAAACCTGTAAGTTCTGGTCGATCATCTGGAATATGATGAGGGGCGCGTGCGTGTGGTACGCGTTGGAGTGCGGCTCCACGTCAGGCGCCCGCCCCCCGCCCCACTCCGCGCGCTCCGCCTCCAAAGTCTTCTCCATCCACTCCATGTAGTTTCGCTCCATCTTCTTCAATGTCATTCATACATTGTTTTTACAGTTCAAATTAATAAAAAAAAACTTATTTTGGAAGTATTTAAACATGTAGAAAACCGCAGTTATTGTAACAGCGTTGACGATTTGTGACAGACGCAGGAGATCATGAATAGGATTGACGACACATGTCACAATAAGCTCTAAAATAATTTTGTTAATGTGCTGTTTTAACGAAATTAATATGTTATTTGACTCATTGTAGGTATGACGACATAACTTTTGTACACTCGTACTAAATCTAGGAGGTATATATATCGTTTTGTAAGATGGTAAAAAGTGGCTCGGTTGATTTGACTATATAGCACGTTAAAAGTAATATCATTCACTACACACAAACATACTCCTCTAATATTCTGAATGATATAAATACAGTGTAAGCTGTATATAACGACACTGAAGAGACTGTGCATTTTATGGCGTTATAGAGAGTTGTTAAATAAAGAGAAGTCTGTTGATCTGCCTGACGTCTTTTGCTGCACCATTATTTTTATTGTATTTTTTTACTTATTTTATTCATATCTTGCGATATTGAGGAAACTTGGTGATAAAAGAACTACTTACTCAAGTTAAACCAACCAAAGCCAAGTGATTTCGACGCTTAAAGGAGTTTGTCGTTAAAACGAGTGGAGTTACATGAAGTTTACACTCTATTTATTAATATCAAGATGATAGAGATTAAAAAACAATTTAACGAAACTTAAATGGAACAAGATCTGTTAAGAAGTTTTACTGATGTGTGATATTTTCGACAAAATATTTTTTGAGCGTCATAACCCAGCATACAGTTTGTTGCCTTCATGGCAGCATATATTGTGCGTAAAATGACACGCACTTGGACAATCTCATTAAAAAGTGTGATATGCGCAATTGTTTGCATGTAAATTAGTTTTAAAAATTGAAACTTACTTGCAAATATTCATCCTGTAATTTCTGCATGATTTCATTGCTCAACAAGGGTGGTAAGGTCGACACATCGATATTAAGCTCGGCACTACCCATGAGCTCATGACCGGGATATGTATTTAAAATCCAGGATAAAAGAGTTACATATTCATTGCCTTCTATACCATTCTCGACAACTTCTTGTAACTAAAAGAATCCACAAATTAGGGATGATAATTAGTGTGCGTTTGACATTTTTAAATATAATTTTTAAATTAGAAATCTTTAAATTAATTATAGACTTTCCACCCTATAAGGATGTTAATTCGGGTCTATATATTATAAATTTTTAAATATCCCGTGTCTGTACAAATAAGCTTTAAAAAAACAATTGTAATGGACTCTATAAACGATGGAGAACGATGCAAGAAATCTAAATCTTGTCTGTTTGTTCGTGATTCACGTTAAAACTACTGGACCGGTTTCGATGAGATTTTCGCTGATCGACAGCAAATGATTAGATATAAAATCCGGGCTACTTTTTACTATAGGAATCCCGCGGGAATTTTCCCGGAAGCGGAAGTTGTTCGGGTGCATAAAAAATAGTTTATTCCTATATTTTCCACTAAAACAATAGATTCCATTCTTTTTTAAATGCTGCGATACTTCGTGTACCGGGAATTTTCCCGGGAATTTTCCCGGGTGTGGTACAAATTAGTTAGATTGCATAAATATTAGCTGATATTGATACGATTTCACTATAACGATAGCTTAACTCTTTTTTCAAGTGACGCGATACATTATATTCTGGAAATCCCGCGGGAATATTCTCGGCAGTGTTTTAAAGTGGGTAGTATACATAAAAGTTAACTGATTCGGATCACTTAATACTACAATTATTTAATTCAGGACTATGAATTTTCTTGGATTTCCTAACTTCGAAACCATGTGATATTAGGACTTGCTTAATATAACAGTTTCTATATTTACTAGACATCTATAGTAGAACAGATGTAGTTATGTGTGCTTTTAGTAACATTACTTATCCCGGGTTTTTATGGGACTCTTTGGAATTCATTATTCATTTAGTATTTTCATACTAAAAATCTGTTACCCTGCTGAAAATACCCAATGAATTTAAATACTGGCAAAATAACTATAATTTACGTTACCTGTTAAACGTGCACGGAAGTCATGGGCAAATCCTAGTCTTTTATATAATTATTATGTATGTCACTAAACTTCTCCTAAACCGCTGGACCGACTTTCATATTTTTTTGCGTAGATTGCTGTATAGTTTAAACTTAAGACTCACAATAGGAACTAGTAGGCGGCGCAGAAATCGGGTTTTACATTTAATTTCTTGATGGCAGGACGTCTGCCAGACCGCTCTGTTTTATTTATACAATGTTACAAGTTTAGCGGGACTCGAATTAAAATTCCGTTGCAATTATTATAGAGTTTATTAGAACTATACAAACACGTATAACACAGGTACAAATAGAACCAAACACAACAACACCAAAGGTAACGCAGAAGGTCGTAATTCAATAAAACGCCTAAAGTCCGTTACTACTAGATTGCCGATTGAACACACGTCACGCCTTGATCGTGGTTCTCGATTGACTGCCGTGTCTCTCCATCAGGCCTACGTTTTATACCTCACAGATACAAATGTGCCCCTATCGTATTAGCCTTAATCCGCAACACCTGGATAATGATTCAGCCGTAAGCGGCCAAAAACAAGTGCAATAGTACAATGCGCTTTTCTCTAGAAACGTATGCCAATCAATAAGTAAACAAAAGAAGACAACCATAAAAGAATTACAATTCGTTCAAATGTCGAAGAGTAATAAATTATGTGCTTGTACAAATCTGTACGTGGAATTTATCTTTTTCGGTGCCTAGGTTGTATCAATAACAAACAGTCAAATACTTACACTATGCGATAAACAGTTGTGATACATATTAACGTATTTGTTAACAATATCGTAGTACGGCGGGAAACAGGGAACACAGAGCGTTTTGACTACTCTCAAATCTTCTAGTATCAACTGTCGTGTCAACTCTAAATAACGGATGAGCCATAATTTATTATCCTCTCTCTCATCTACTCGCGTGCCTTCTACTCGTTCAGCAACGGCATCTTCCAGCACTTTCATGGCCTTGTTACGCCAGTTTTTGGGCCTACCAGGAGGCATAAAACCAGATTGGTCTTGTTGCTGAAAATTATGATCATTTATTATTGCAACAAGAGATTAAAAAAACGGATATTTCCAATGTCTGCACTCGGCTGAGATGAGAATGTTGCGATGGATTTGTGGTGTTACAATAACGGCTAAGGTGAGAAATTAGTACATAAGAGGATCTTTGAAAATTGCACCCGTGCCTGAAAAATTGAGAAGAAGAAGACGAAGGTGTAATGGACATGTAATGAGGAGGGAAGAAAGGCATGTGACAAAAAGAATGTTAAACTGCAAGATTGATGGATACAAATGTAAAGGTAGACCAAGAAAGAGATGGATGGATTGTGATGTATTGGACATATATATCTACTAATTGTGCCGGCGCCAAATAATTGGGAGAAGGTGAAAGAAAAGAGAGAGAGAGAGGACACATATTTATATGTGTAACAATCTGGGTAAACACCAAAGTGCTTTCTTACAGGAACAGACTAAAAGTGTAATAAGTATCAAACATTAATGGTGTTATGATAATGCCAAAATGATTTAAAAATAATGTTGTTATTTTAAGAACATAATTATGATAACAAAATTAGCCATTTATACCTGTAAAGCCATTTGGTCTCTTTTCTCCTCTCTCTCGATGATTCTCAGTGCTGTTACAATAACAGTGGGCTCCTTTCTCACAGTGTTCAAAGTTCTCGCCAAAATAAGTTTTATTTGCTTCTCAAGCAGATCAGATACCATTTCAACATCTTCGAAATAAGCTTTTAACATAATTTTATCATGTGATGACTGATTGGGTAGTCTGTGCAATTCATACAATAGATCGTCTCTGGAGTTCTCCAAATCATTGAGACACTAGAATATTTTAATAGGTTATCAAAATGTATAGTTACTATTTGGGGTTAGTTGATGATGAGAAGTTAAAAATAATATTGCATGTGCAAATTCATACACATCTGTAATATAATAAAATTCTAAACATGCCGTATCTGTACAAAGAAGCTAAAAAAAATCCAAGAATAAACTACATAAACACAATTATTTTTTTAGATTTCTTGTCTGTGTTTTTGTTCGGGTTTAACATACAAACAACTAGGCAGAATTCGATGTGATTTTTATGAGTGACATTAAATTTTTAGACTTAAAATCTCTACGTCTATCCTGGGTTTTTTGGGAATGATTTAAAATGGTCAGATAAAAAATCGAATTGCAACGTGCTTTTTTTAGTGAACGATAGCAAATTTAATGTAATAAAATGTTTGATATTTTTTATCCCAGATTTTCTCCGGTGCGGTTTGTAATTGTTACGGTATGTAAAAATAATCTTATTCCGACAATAAAACGATAGCTTACATTCTTTTAAAAATGCTGCGGTAGTTTGTGTCCTGGGAATGCCGCGAGAATTTCAAATCAAACGTAGACGAAGTCGGTAGCATATCCTGGTATAATATATACGTGAAAGTGAGTTACTCTACTTAGCACATCGTATGCTTCTTCGTAAACTTGAATGTGAACAGAGTTTCACAAAATAATAAAGTATGTATAGTATAACTTGTTTTCCCTTCGGCTACTCTGCGTGAAAAACCGTACTTAATAGGACTAAGAAACTTACATAAAAGTTGAAAAAGATGGCGAACGTAGCGCCATATTTTTCGATGTTTTCCGTCTATCCCGCGGAAACGACATTGTTTATCGGGATAAAAATTATCCCAAGTTACACTCCGGAATATAAGCTAGCTCTAAGTCGAGTTTCATTTAAATCCGTTTAGTGGTTTTCACGTGATGCTCTTACAGACAGACAGACAGACAAAAATGCTAAAATTTGTATTTTTCGAAGGTCCGAATTAGCCCCCTGATTTTTTTCACATTATTAAACACTTTGTACAAACTCGAACAATTTACAGATTTATCAAAGTACTCGTATATGGACCGTTTATTTTGAAAGTGGTGTAAGTCCATTTTTGAGAAAAATGAGCTATCACGTAATTCATGCTTAATTTAATGTATTTTTTTTATATATAACTAGTCTGTGTTTAATTTCTCCAAAAAATCCCATGTTTTGTACAACTTAAAATCGGTCGGTAAATGAAATTGCATAATCATCGATTATGAAAGTGGTGTAAGTCCAATTGACAGAGGTAGGTGGCATAGCAGATGGATGCCGATCAGTGTTTTGTTATTTTTCATTTATTTTATACTAGCTGGGTCCCGCGGTTTCACCCGCGGACGATTTGCATTGTTTCCCCTCCGTGTTTCCACTACTCGTAAGTTAAAAGATAGATATTAAAAAATTTGAGAAATGTATTAGAAAATGTACAGCGCATAACCTGTGGGAAGAAAATAAATACGACAAGGCTGTATGACTCCATATCTTTGCCCGTATTTTGGCGAATTAAAAAAACAACAAAAACAACAGTAGCGCCATCTTTTTGCAGAAAAATCCACAATCTTATTACGATTTTTTAAATTTTATATTATTTAGGAGTTGAATTTTTAAATAAAATGTAGCCTATGTACTATACCAATTCATACTCTAGCTGTGTTCCTCAAAATTGCACCATATACCATTTTTTATAAAACAACGATGACGGACGCAGAAGTTAAAATTATCAATTTATTACCTCTACGTCCTGGAAGACCGTTAAAATTTGAAAAAATCGCCCTGGAGCCTTTGTACCAAAATGCCAGACTTATTACGTACGAAAAATATAAAGACATGAAGCAGCTACTACCCTATATACCTCCGGTGCATCATGCATATTTTGAAACACTACCACATGCAGAGAATAAGTAAATTCTTGAAATCAGTATCTTGAAATGACAATGTATTGCCGTCTAAAATAAAATTGTATGTGTTGTTATGCGTATTTGTAAACAAAATTATATTAAAATGAAGTATATTTTAAGCGATATTTGATTTTTCAAAATTGAAATTAAACAATTTTTACAATTGTCTAATTTTGAAAGTGGTGTAAGTCCATTTACAGCATACAAATCTGTGTTATCGTAGTCTAATTAGCCAAAAACAAATTTATATAAACAAATTAAATGTTGATAAAACAATAGAAATAATGCCAGACCGCATATGATTTGCCTGTATTTTTAAATCAACAAATATAGTAACCTTTAATTTTCTCGAAACAAAAGAAAATGGACTTACATCACTTTCAAAATAAACGGTCCATATATAGATCTATATAATGTATTTTTTAAATTGACTTTGATGAATACTTGTACTATACATATATCAATACCTGATGTGCATGCAATAGTTTTCCTTCTCCAATCCATTGTTTTGTTTTGGCAACACTTTCTGGTACAGTGAAGATATGTTTCAGGCTATCCATGGCAGTGACATATTGCGAATGGCGCGAATCTTCCTCCCTTACTGCTTGCAGGGATGCCACTAAAGGTGGAACACCTTTCAAAAGTTCCTCTAGTTCATCCATTCTAATATTTATGTAGGAAATTAATATCATACCAAATGAAAATATATGTGTATTTTGTATTTTTCGAGACAGTATGAATGGACTGTATATTTAAATGTTTCAAAATTATAACATATAGACCAGAAAATATTTTTAAGTACAATAATTATGTATACCACCGTCGCCACTTCAAATCGGAATATTCTTGCCACGGGTTGTCTGGAAGAGATCGCTTTTTAGCGATAAGACCGCCCTTTGTACCCTACTATAATAATACTAGTTCGTAAGCTTTTCTGTAATGGTGTACAATAAAGTGTTATCTATCTATCTATCTATCTATCTATCTTAAGTTTGTTTTGTATGTATTATTTTTGAATCTACATAAAATCACACCACTGTACTTGGCCTGCATCACTACAGATCTCACATCCGTGCGCATAGATGAAGGTGAATCAGTAGTCTCGTATCTAAGCAGCTTGGGCCAAGTAACAGGTGTCATTTGTGACCCCAAAATGTCGGTTAAGTTAAAAGGACAGGTCTATGAATCCATCATTAGGCCTGTCCTTTTCTATGGCAGTGAAACGTAGCTCGTACTTGGCCGACACAAGCAAGAGCTGTGTGTCATGGAGATGAATATGTTGCAATGGATATATGGAGTCAGTCAGTCAGGCAGTCTTCATGTCCGTGATATAGCACAAACTGAGAGTCGCTTACGCTCGTACGGCCACGTTTTACGGAGACCCGCTAATTATGAGGGGAATAAACTTCTAGCCATGGCGCCGTCAGGTTGAAGAATGAAATGCTGGCTTAACGATGTGAAGGATGACATGCATACCAATGGTTCATAAACGGGAGATGCTGAAGACCACAGGCTGTGGAGTACAAAAGTAGGAAAGCAGACTGTAATTGTTGGAGCGAAAGCTCTGAATGTAAACTGGAATTAAACTCTCGGATAATGATAATAACATCAGACCACAAACCCGTTAAAATTTAGTTTTATTATACTACTCAAGGAAACTTAAAAAATATTGTCATGATTTTCTGTTTTACATTTTGGTTTTATTTGTAAGGACTATGAATTATGTGTGTGTACTTAATTTGAACGGTATTTTAATTCATATCCCACAAATTCATAATAATATAGAAAACATACTTAGCACTGATGTGGGTAACATCATCAAGAGACTCTTGGAGTTGTTTGAGACCAACACTAACCCCATCCAATTTGCCTTGCACTGCAGATTTGAGTTGGGCTTCAATAGATGCCTTTTTATGTGTAATTCTCTTCTTGTAGTGTTCTACCTGAAATTCATAGACAATAATTTATTTTATATCCACTTAAAAAGGTGGTTATTATTTATTTACAAAATAAGGCACATATAATACAAAATAATTTATAACCCAAACTTTAAAGGCAACAAACAAATACATGAAATGCAAAAAAGCTTATTTTTAGACTTTATATATGACATTACATTTACTCCAGGAAAACTATAAAGACACACTTGTTCATGCGCTCTGGTTTAGTTGGTGTCACACATTAGCAACTTCAATGTACAGGTTTACTCAAAATATTTACTTTCACATACATTAGGTCAAAAAACTGCTTATTGGTGCATTTTCTCCAAGGATATGTGAATCAACATCATAGGAATAAAACACAAGCGCTTCAGATATTAAGTTCGATTTTTTTTTTTAAAGTCTATGCAATTTTAAAACATGTTTGTACAATATATTGCCTATTTAAATATTTCATGATGCTTTATATAGACATACTCTTTTAAAATATAAAAGAGGCCAAAGTTGAATCTTAATTGGGATTCACAGTTAAGGGGCAAATTTCAATTAGTATTTATAATATTGCTTGTTCAATTGTGACTTCATAATGGAATGGTCAATTTCTTAGTAAGTACTTTTAAAATGAATTTGACCTTAAAGTCAAATAATGTACATAAAGACATTTACATATTATTATAACCATATTTTAAAAAAATATCATGCTCATATATGTATATTTGAAAAACAAAAATAAGACTTACTTTTTCCAGTTGTCCAGGTCTCTGCATCATGTTCATAACCATCTTTTCTGCAGCAGCCTTTGCTTCATCCTCAATTTCATCCATAGTACTCATAGCTACAACAGTTACACTCAGATAAAACTGTTTTTCAGTTTAGTAAACGAGTTTTGAATTCGTTTTTATCATTTTAATGTTCATAATAGATCAGAACTTGACTGTCACTTTTTTTATTTTAAAACAATAAATTTTAACAATTCAATATGTAGTACGAATGTACCAGAACGAATGCAAGGATAATGGTCGATGATGTTATGCTGGAACAAGTGAATGAGTTTGTATATCTCGGTTGTGCTTTTAGTAGGGATGGAAGGTACACCGCTTGATATGGAAAGAGTGAATTTGGGGAATAGTGTGAATGGAGCATTAGGTAAACTTCTAGGTGCTAAGAACCTCAGCCAGACGGCCCAGCTTGCCATACACAACGCGGTTCTGGTACCTACGCTCACATATGGAAGCGAGAGTTGGGTATGGAACAGAGAGCATGAAAGTAGAGTAAACGCGGTCGAGATGCAAGCACTGCGCAAAATCTGCGGAGTGACACTCGCGGACTGCATTCGTAATACCGAAGTAAGAAAGAGAGTGTTGGGGTGAAGGTAAGGAAAGGAATGCTCTAGTGGTTCGGTCATGTGGAACGACTGTATCATGAAAGAATGACTAAAGAGATACACAATGCAAAAGTGGATGGATGCAGAAGTCGCGGAAGGCCAAGACACATCTTCCATGATCAAATTGATCGTGTACTAGTAGAAGGCGATGTCAGGAGCCTTAAGAACAGACGAGCGAGCATGATAAGAACTATGAATGTCAAAGAAGCAAGTGAGGTGTAAGAATAAGCCTAAATGGCGCTCTGTTGTTCGTGCCTACCCCACAAGGGACCTGGCGTGAAGTTATGTATGTATATGTCAATAATATCAATATTTAACTATGAATATTGGTCTTTTTACCTTATATATTGCTAGTTTGAATTAGTAGTATGCTTTTTCGATTTATATTAATTTAAAAAAATCAAGGTATAATTTGCTATACTCTATTTACAGCCTTTATTATTCCATTTCTCATTTAGTTATATAAATGTATGTAGTGTTTTGTTTTGGATTTTACAACGATTTGTGCTGTTTTGGTTATATTGATTATTTTTATGCTGATTGGCTTACTCACTGAACATCAATTGCATTGCTTAACTTTGAATTCTGGCAAAATCCTCTATTTGCATTTTTGGGTGTGATATAGATAAAAGGGAGGTGGTTGGTGGTTTTAGTTAGGGATATTCTAATGGTTTATTAATAGTCACTTGGGTTGTGAGGGGTGATCAAAAGTCGTAACCGATGACTAAAATGGTGAGTTGGTTAAGTTATTTAGACCAAAGTGCATGAAACAAGCGAGCGTGCTGCGAAAGGGCCCAGCAAGTGCCAGAACCATCTGGTCACCATTTATTCATTGGTGACTATTTAAATAATGGTTACAAATAGGTTGTGACATTTGTTGACCACTGGCGTGGTACACTTGCTTCGCTCGCTTGGCTTGTGAGCTTTAGTCTGCGGTTTTAGACTGTATTGTATGTTTTTTACATTGACCACTACCTTTCTTCTGCATTACTTGTGCGTGCATGTACTTACACCATTAGTGAAAAAAATAGTGAAGTTATGCTAACAGGAAAAAATATCTTGAAAAATACATGTCCCCTAGACATGGGGGTGGCAGAAGGGAAAAGTACTCCTACCCCTATGCCCCTCCAGTACTTAAAATTCAGTGATCCCTGTTGTAAAGTTTAACCGGCCAAACATAAAAGCTCGATGGGCCGCATGCCACCCACGAGCCTCGGTTGAGTATAGCGGTTACAATGCGTTATTTGAGATGCGATGTGATTAATAACATAGGTATAACGATTATGTTAAATACACAAGCTTTAAATAAAACGCATTTGGTCAGTCACTAACACAGTTGGAGTAGGGTATCACAGACAGCATACCTGTTAAAAAATTATGAAATAATAATTTGTAACTTAACACTTTTACAACATAAACAATAAATATCAGTGTCATAACATTTAGTACAATTATTATTTCTTAGAGATTTTTTGCGTTCTATTAGAAGGTACGTATTGCAGTAGATGTCACTGTTCTCAAATTAAACACCAAATGAAAGAATATAATATGTTTCGTTATACGCAGTTGTTTTAATACTTGTTTAAGAAATATTTGATATGTTTTTATGTTTTTTGCAAGCCATGTCAGTTAATAAATATATTTTAAAGTGTGTAAATTCTATTCCTTACCTTTTTCAAATTATAAAGCTCTTATTAACTTTAATTACTGGATTTTTGATGAATTGTCGATTTAACAAAAACTTATTTCAAAGATGTCAATTATGTCAAAACCAAAATGACATTCCGACTGATACAAGTTACATTCGTGAACGTATGTACTTGTGTTTTGATTATTTTTCGATAACTTTGTTTGATTCCTGGACTCCGAAGACTTCGCTTATCACGTTTACTAGTGTTCTGTGATCACGTTGGACTTACTCATGTACCCTGAACATCGATTTGCCTAACGATTTGTTCTCTGATGACTTGGATTATGGCTTCTTCTGAAAGAGGTTGTTGTGTGCCCAGATGCGGCAAAACTTGTAAGTAATCATCGTAACGGCACCAGATTAGATGTGGATACAAATGATGTTATGAAAATGTATGCCTTTGAATATTTTAATAAAAGGAAACATAATAAATCACGCTACCGCTAAATTGTTGTTTTATTTACTA
Organism: Dendrolimus punctatus; assembly: GCA_012273795.1. NCBI lineage: Eukaryota > Metazoa > Arthropoda > Insecta > Lepidoptera > Lasiocampidae > Dendrolimus > Dendrolimus punctatus. The sequence continues at coordinate 8,580,256 of CM022538.1, forward strand.
ACAAATAAACATTTTTTGGAAAGGTTTTTGGGAATTGCAGGAGTTAAATTATTAACTCCCGCAATTTCCAAAAGTCTAATATAAAAATCAAAATAATACCAGACCCCCTGCACGGTTTTTTGCCGTTGAATAGTGCCGTATACCGATAGAGAGCGTTAGTACATACATTATGACTGTTCTGTTGACTCTATACCAGTATATATAAAGTACTCTGTGACATCGACAAACAACAACATGGCCGATCTCCCCATCTGTCAAATTTAGTTCCACAATTGTCGGCGGGACTTCTTTCATGAAATGGACTTTACGTTCTATATAGTATTGTAGTCTGCAAACTATAGGTCATAGGTACATAGTTTTGTGTTTATTAAAGACCAATTTATGACATTAAATTAAACTTTTAAATAGTTTTAAGAAATTCCGTTTATTCTTGACAATCGAAATTTTATTTTTCCATTTTCTTTATAGCTGTGGTTCTGGTTTCATATGATTAATAATAATAACATTAAATTTAAATTCATTTGAATATATAAAGTACTCTGTGATTTGAGTAGTAGTAGTAGAATTCGCCACAAAGGCAGGCAAAGGAATAGTCCATACAGCCAGGTCTGATGTATAAATCTTCGTATAGTAGCGCAGTTGCATTATAGGCTACAACCGACGCCATTCAACGGAGTTCTTGTGAAAACTCGAAAGGCCATATTTGACTATATAGTTCACATTTCTCACTTCTCAAAAAAACACATAATTATTAATCAAAAACTAAAATATCCTACAACCATTGTTTATTTTAGAGTATATTTACACATTTTTAGAAAACAAAACTGGACAGCACATCTTCTTTCAGTTACCGCCAAAAACTCCCCCAATTTGTTATCATAACGTCCAAAATGCTCCCTGTGCCGATCCACATGGTGACCGCATTATGGTCGTGGCGAAAACGTCATAATGAACATCGTTTTCGACCACACAGTGCTCACAAGGACAGAAGGAAAAATCGCTGTAGTAAAAGTAATAGTCGTTGTAAGTCTCATGTGGAACACAGCCTATATATTAATTAATTTGCCACTGACAGCTTGACACCTACAGTTTACAACGGCTGTCATTTTTCCAATTTCGTATTTCGATTTTCGGTCAATTTCGAACAAATAATTTCCTTTTAAGAAGCAAACATTTTTTGCCTTATCGTCTTATCAGTCAAATGTGGCAACAATTAGTATTATCTATGTTTGGGAATTTACTTGTGGCGTGGCGGTGTATTCATATTAATTAATAAATATAGCAGCTGGTCTTTTATGTGGCTTCAATTTTCATAAAAAATCTGTAACTATGTGGTCTTTTATTTTGTTATTTGTTCTATCATTGATAGCTTATTTTGTAACTGACAATTTAATACCCAGAATTGGCAAATTGTGCATTAATGCCGGTTTATATGGAGTGGATCTATGTAAAACCAATAAGAATAAAATGTAAGTATTATTCCTAAAGATACAAGTTTTGTAAACTTATATTTCACCACCATGAGACATACTTTTAAGAAGTCTACTTATTTTTTTATTTGCAGACCAGAAGGAACTGGTGTTGTGTCCGGATGTTTATGTCTAGTTACAAACTTTCTGTTCATACCAATTATTTTTGGTAGTGGTTTGATGGACACTCAACAATTTCCTCATAATGAGGTAAGGACATATATGAAAAAAATCATGAATTTGTCTGTTTACAAAGAGCTAGAGCATTATTTCACAGACAAATTAGAAGATTAGTGTATATATTGCATTATTTAAATTAATAATTATATGTGTACAAATGATATAAAATGTAAGATAGTGTAATATAAGTGTTATTGTCAGCAAACATACAGGTGAATTAATATCCTGTTTTAAGTATAAATAATTTAGTAATAAATTAATAATAGCTCCTAAATGGTTGCTGCTGGGCTTGGGTACCCCTAGTTCTAGGTAGAACAAACATTATATCCACCATACTTGTCTAAGGGAGATTGGTATGATTAACACATCGGTTATCTAGTATAGATAGAGGTTTCAACACAAAGTTTATCTTCACTATTAGTATATGGTAATTGTACAAGTAATATAATATTTTATGTTAACTAGATTGACTATAAGATTTTCATAAGAGGTGCTATATAATTTCTGTTGTATGTAATTCAGAAGTCAATAATATAATATTATAATATGGCCGGCGTATCTTGACGAATGTGAACATAGGCTCTGCGAACTTTAGCGCATGTAAAAGGGTGAAGAAAATACATTGACCAACTAGTACAAAGCAATGAAAAAATACAGGGATGAAGGGCGACCAATTGTATTCACTGACGAGTTGTATGCCCACTCATCACACGAGTGTACATGCTCTAAAGTTCGCAGAGCCTATGTTCACATTTGCCAAGTTACATCAGCCGTATTATACATTACTGTATAATCTGCATAGTTTGTAACAGATGTCACTGATTAATTGTAAATCATTAGTTTGCAGAACTTCTAGCTGGACTGTTATGCATATGTTGTATGCTGTTACTTGGTTTTGCTGATGATGTCCTGGATTTAAGGTGGAGATATAAGGTCCTGCTTCCTACAATAGCAACACTACCTTTGTTGGTAGTTTACTATGTGAACTTCAACTCCACCACATTTTTAGTACCCATACCATTAAGATATTGGTTTGGAGTTTCAATTGATATTGGTATGTATCACTGTATTTCAGTTCTTAAGCACTGTACTGCTAGACAGGGGCCTCTCCAACTATAATGGGAGTTAGCCATTTCAAGGGAATATATACATATACTATAGGAATAAGAATAAACATAGTAATTATACCAATTACTATGATAAAATATTTTCACAGCATAATAATTCAAACTACAATAGTAACTGACTAAAATAATAATTATAAAATGTATTAACAAGCATGACCATAGAATTACTTTCCATTCCAAAAATGGGATTACTTGACTATAGCTTTTTAAAAAATTCTAGTGATTTCAAGTATGCATATGGATTTATATATTTATGAGTAAATATTGTGCATTTTGAATTTTCATAGGTTAATAAAACATGTTAAGTGAGTAATGGTCTCTGTAGTTGAGCCAGCTAAATCTTCGTCAGTGGAAGGTTGGAAGTCATGGAGGTTCTGGTTTTGATTACTGGCATAGTAAATCTTGAAAACCAACTTTCTGTTATTTACTATGGTGTGGGTGTCTGGGATCGGCCCCAGAATGGTTGTTGTATATCACCCATAACACAAGTGTAAACTTGCTTAGCTTGTGGATATACATTGTTTGTCTGCCGATTATTATTAGTTTATTAAATTTTTTTTCATAGAATTTATCATTGTATCTTGTAGAAATTGATAAAATAGGTAATTATTATAAATAAGAGGGATATTTTAATAGAAATTGTGTTTTTTTTATTGCAATATTTTGTTGGATTTAAGACCAAATTTTTAATACATTTGTTTACAACAAATGTTTTTATATCTAGTATTTTCAAGCAAAATTAAATTAATGTTTTTGCAAAGGTGTTTCAATTAAACTTACATATTTTTGCAGGTTGGCTTTATTATTTCTACATGACAGTGCTAGCTGTTTTTAGCTCAAATGCAATCAATATATTGGCTGGCATTAATGGTCTGGAAGTTGGACAATCAGTAATAATAGCTTTATCTATTATTTTATTTAATGTGATGGAACTGGGCAGTGACCAATATAAGGCTCATAGTTTCTCATTACATATAATGATACCTTATCTTGCTACAACTCTGGCCTTGCTCAAACATAACTGGTGAGTTAATTAATATGAAAGAGTATAATTTATGGGTGTCTTGAAATGTGAAGTGATTTGGATGACTGTCATCCCTTTTCAAAGGTTCACAAAAAAGGAATTCTCTTGAACTATCTGTTGTTCAATGATTTGGATGAACATAGTACGCTTTTATCTTAGAGAATGGGATAGTTACTGTAATGCTACAAGCCATTGCCTTATTGCTGTGCATACTGGCTATACGGCCAGGAAGATATGCAGAAAGCACTAGTTGATCTATAATCTATATAATAATAAGAAAATAAAAACAGCCCAGAAATATCCCACTGCTGGGTTCCAGCCTCTTATTTATTTTATGGGAGTGGACAGTAACTTGTCACACTTATCCAAAGAAGATTGGCAGGTTTAACACATTGGTTATCTCAATGTGCAATATCATCACAATGATTTCCTTGACTTTACATAGTAATTCTAACAAGTTGCTCCAAGGTAAATATTATTTTACAAAAATATACAAACTGAAAATTACACGAGCAAAGACATCTTATAATAATGTATAATTAAATAACAAATCATCTGCTCTTACATTGCAGGTACCCATCCAAAGTATTTGTTGGTGACACATTCTGCTATTATTCTGGAATGACATTTGCTGTTGTAGCAATCCTAGGTCATTTTAGTAAAACTCTTGGTCTCTTCCTCTTACCCCAAATAATAAATTGTGTCTACTCTGTGCCACAGTTATTGCACATCTTCCCATGTCCTAGGCATCGGCTACCTAAGTATAGTGCAGAAACAGATTTGTTACATGCCAGTAGAACTATCATAACGAAAAAAGATATGAATACTTCCACTAAATTTGTATTAAATTTTTTGTCTGCTTTTCATCTTATAGATAAAATTGAAGACGATGAATGTATAACAGTCAATAATTTGACCTTAATTAATTTTTTTTTAATTAAATTGGGTCCAAAATCGGAATTAAAATTGACTAGTATACTTTTATTGTTTCAAGTGTTATGTAGTTCTATGGCATTCCTTATAAGATATCCAATGGCGTCATATTTCTATGATGCTTAAACATCTGGTTACTTTTGTAATTGTTTCACGAGTTTTGTCACTAACAGTGTATTCAGGATTGAAACTGTCAGCATTTTAGTAAGAGGAGTAACATTAACCATACTAAGTTAATAATGGCTATTTTATTGCTAACTACAATTTTTTAACAATTTGTGAATGGGGATCACAATTTTATGAAAAATTATGGATAGTGTCGTAAGATCATTTTTGTGTAGCTGGTATGGTTAAGGTACTTCACATCACTGACCTGGTAAAAGTTTCCATCCTGTTTAAGCATAGTGAAATAAGAGAGTAAGCACCTAGTAAATATAAACTCTGAAAAAGCCTTTGGATTTATGGATTTTCATACAAGTTTTTATATTTGTAATACCTGGATTAAATTTAAATCTGTGATCAATTTATTTTATTAATTGGTGAGTTGAGTCGATCGATTGATTGGTCGAACACATGTCTTTTTAGTCCAGGTAAATAAAACCAGAGTATAGATTAAAATTAAAGAGTTTCTTTTCAGTTTCATATATGTAGTACTAGTCCATATCAAATTGTTTACATGGATTCTGCCAATGACATCTAGCTATGTGGAACTAATCATTGAGACCATCCACTAAATTACTGGGACTGTCATTCTTAGTAGCTATTCATTCTTTCATTATGTACATACATTGCATAGTTAAACTAGAAAATCATTTTTTACTTTACAAGTACCTACATATTATGTAGTATGTAGGTACTTGTAGACTAATAGGTTTTGAAAAGACAATTGTTTGAAAAGGTTTGTTTCACAAGATACAAGTAATATTTGAGGAATAACAATTTAAAAAAACCTATGTTGTGAATGTAAATAACCAAAGAGAAAAATTCCTGTTTTATGTTTGTTAAGTATATATGCCTTTGAAATGTTGTAAATAAGTGCAAATATATGTTATATAAATAAAAGTGAGCAACTTTTTGGTACAAGTTATTATTTTTACTTTGTTTTATCATTCAAATTATTTGTTATATATAACCACAGAGTACATTAATATAGGAGACAAGCAGAATACAACTTTTATCATCCGGTAATGTAATTGAACTTATGTAACAAATGAATCAAGTATATAAAGAAAAAAAAGTGAATGATTTGAAACACCACTGTATTAATTCATAATAAATATTATATAGCTACACCATAAACAGCTCAAAAACATGTTTAACTTAACCAAACATCATACAAAATGTTGTCATCAGCATCATTATCATTAACAACTCTGAGTGTTTTTAGAGTCTGCAAATAAAATGTTAGTTCTGAAGTTACCACCCCATGCTGAGGGCTGCCATTTGCTACAATATTCATTTTAATCAATTGTTCTCTTAATTTGTCCTTAAAATTATCATGTACTTTCTTATAAATGAATCTTATTTGATCAATAGGTAAAATATCAATAAGGGCTTCATGTAATTTAACTAAGTGCTTAGAGATATTTCGGAATGTTTGAGAAGGAACTGGTGGCTTTGCATCCCAACCACTTAATTGAGATGCTAACATGTTACTTACTATAAGACAAATCTTATTCTCTATTTCTTGTTTGTGACTAATTATGTCACTTTCTATATTACTGAAACCATTTAATGATAATTCTTTTGTGTGCAAATTCTCTAATAGGGACTTTAATATGGGTAAAAACCATAACACAACTTGAAGTGATCTTGATACCAATGCTAAATTTGAGGTGGAAATTGTTTTCAAGCCAGCACTTTGTATTGCTCCTGCTCCAAGCACCAGTTGACAACAACGTGAATTAAATAATCTTACTAATTCCAACATACAGTGAACTAAATATTGAACTATTATTGGCGATTGTCTTGTTGCATCACAGTATTCTAAAAGAATTTTAAGTAATAATTGTACTGTTGCTACAACAGCATAGTCTACTTTATTGATAACTAAATACTTAGCATCTGGCTTTCCATTATGATCCTCCAACAAATGAATAGGTGGTATTTCTCTAAGATCACACACATAATTTATTCCACATTGTAAACCATATGGAACATCTGCAGTTTTCCATCGTTCGGAATTTATTACAGCTGTCAACTGAGACCTGCGTTCAGAATGTAAGTTTTGGATATATTTCATAGCAAAACTTCTTAATGCCAACCTCATTGCATTACTACAGTAACCAGTTATATTTTCACTTTCTTCACAAAAGTTTTCTATTAATTGGGACAGATTTGATAAATGAGACATATCAGAAAATATAAAATCTTTATCAGTTTTTGTTACAATGAGATTGGCACATCTTTCATGGCAATAGTCTAAAAGGGACACAATCATTTTCTTTAACTTTTCTTCAATAATATTCGATTCAGTTTGTGTCCATATTTCTTCACTATCATTACCAGTTATTTCTTCCATCTGACTGATCTCTAAGATTAAATTATATAATGACAATATCCTTCTAAATAGATTCATTAAATGTGGAGTAACCTTTTGAAGAAAAGTAATGCCTTCATTGCACAATAGCCAAGCACTATCTGCATTAGATCCTCTTAAAACAATTTCGGTATTACCATCTCTTACTGAGACTATTTCTATAACACATTGTTTTATTGTAGCTTGAATAGATGTCATTGCTTCAATTCTAAATGTGTCTATAAAATCAAATTCTTTCAACCGAAGTATTCCAGACACGATAGATAATATTTTGTCCCTCTCAGGTATATCTGTTAGATCTGCTGGCGGTCTATTTAAATCCGACACAATAAATCTTAGAAACTCATTGCTCAACATTTTATGAATCAAGCGTTTCATTTCCGTTAGTTGTGGAGATAAGTGTCTAAAAGCCTGAATACCAGATAGACGTGAAGATAATACTTTTTGTGTAGAGCTGATTAAATCTAAGGCAGCAACATAATCGGATGTACTAAGCAAGAGTTGTATCATTGGTTGAGTTTGTTGCACAGTTCCTATTAGTTTAAGTAATTCATGAACATTAGTCATGTTTCGATTTATTCTAGTTAAACTTATCAAATTTAATGGACTCTCGGTTAAATTATCTTTGACCTGGTTGATATTTTCTCTAGTTTCCCTCACAGTATACACTGCTTTAGCCATTTGTTCCATAATTGTATCATGTGACAACATGGCATGGAAGAAAGCATCCGATTTCTGAGCCACTTGCTTTGATATTTTCATTTCAATAATATCAAGGTATGTGCTTAATGTCTCTTGTAAAGATCTTATGGCAATACTGGGGTCGCCACAAGTTGACAGACTAGGAAATACCTTACTGAATATGCTAGGTTTGTAAAGAGGTAGGGACTGCTCATAAAAAATACCTGGTACTTCACAAAGATTATCTAATACTGGAGTTTTGTTGGATATAGGTGTATCTTTTAATCTGCAGTGCCGCCTGTACTTCTTTGCTATTTTTTTACAGTATGCTTCAAAGTGGGAAAGGGTAATCTGAGGTAGATATGGGCTTGGATAAATCTCGACTTTATCTACAAAACTGTCACCCCATGTCTTAGTAAAAAAATTGCCTTGCTTGCCTTTGTTTGGATCATTTAATACCGCAGGTAAATTTTGGGATGATGAATAAAATGTCCAGTTTTCCGTAGACTCCTTCGAATATAAATGATATTCCCGTACATGGTATTTGAAACCAGCTTTTCGTAGATCACCAAATTGTAATGCTGAACACATTCCATTTTGTCCATATTGACAAAGAATAATGGATCCTTCTTTAATACTATGTTTATCAAGAATATGCCTGAAATCAAGAATAGTTGTTTAAATGCAAAATGCAATCACAAATACCCACAGGATTAATAATTTCGATATTTTAACCTTTCAAACTCCGTGGCAGAATCAAATATTAGCCTTGGACAGTGAACACAATTTTGCCATGTTGGCGTATTAGAAAAAGGAGGAATATTCTCCATAACATCTTTGATTAATTCAAAATGGTTTGTAATTTTCCAACATTTTGGCCAGACTCGAAAATAATATGAAAATAACTTTCAGAATAAGAAAATACTACAAGACGACACATCATGTATGACAATTTGACAACTTGCTACTTTGATAGCTTTGACATTGACAAATAGTGATGTATAAATTCACATTTCAGAATACTTGTCTTGTTTTTTTTGATGCGCAGGGGGAATACTTTTGTATCATACTACTGAGTCCTTCTTGACTGTAGGGGTGGTACCGGACCACGGTGAACCAACTACTCCGCTAAACCTGAACTTGCGTCCCATACCCGGTGCTTGTAAGGGACGAACATGAGTTGACGAGCGAAGTTACACCCATTGTTCAAGCGCGCAACAAGCTTAGGTCACCCCGTGATGCAGTGACACACTTCACCAACAGAGGCCGGACCCGTCGCATCCCCACAATGCGCGGACCCCTGCGATGGAATAATGGGGTGAGATTTTGCGCATACCTGTGTCTCCGAAGGCCAGTTTAACGACGGCGTCCGAGGAGCGCGTGCGCAGCTCTCTCCCTTACTCTCTCAGCGGGTTCCTTGCGGGACATTACTGCCTTACAAAAGGAAGAAGCCAGTGACGTCGCTGTGGAGCATAGCCTAAACCAGTACCCGCAGCGAATCAATCGGCCCTACGATGGCCTCGAGCTCGAACCTCTGAGGTTGTGCCATGCAGCGCATTCGACCAGCGTGTTTCAGTGTCTAGAGCGCCACATTTGCGGCATTGAGGGGTAGGCAGACATACTACAATTTGATGCAAATACTTATGAAGCACCCGTGCCCGGTAAGTACCTATCTGCATCATCCTAAAGGTCAGATTCCAGCGTTTCCGCGTGACCCATCGCTGTAGGTAGGAATGAATCGCCTCCACTTTATCAATGCCGGCCTCGGGAGATTCTAAATCTCTGTGCCAGGTTTGGATCATTGTTGCGGTTTCCCACGTCCTGATCGCCTCAACCTCTGCCCGGCAGTAAACCAGACCCCTAGCTCTGGCATCCTGTTGACAGCATCAAACCTTGGCAAGCACGTCCCCCTGGAGTTCCCAGGGTGGATATCCCGCCAAGAGAGTCACCGCCGTCCATGACACTGTACGATACCCCCGAATGGACCTCACCGCCAGGGTTCACTGAGTTCTCCTCAACAGAGTCCTGTTGTGGCAGTTAAGGGCGTGGAACCACACGGGCGCACCATAGGGTGCACCAAAGATGCAATATAGCCGCCGAGCCGTCCCACCGGGTCCCCCACGTAAGGGACAAGTCTGGTGAGGGCGCCCGCCATCCTAACCAACTTGGGAGCAAGTTGTTCAAAATGTCTTTTGAACTGCCATATCCCGTCGAGAACGAGCCCCAGATATCATGAGATATCGCAAATCAGAAGTTAATTACAAGATTATGATGAAAGCACACAAGTTTTTGGTGGGAATATGATCTACTATCAGCGCGTTCCATTAGTGGCCCACAAACACCAAAATGCTCCGTTAGTCGTTCCACATAGCGACCACAGTCGTTATGGTCGTGGCGAAAATTATACTAATGACGTCATCATTTTCGATCACAACGATCCATGTCAAGAGGTGGGTTGTATAACCGTTCCACTTGGGTCTACGATTGTAACGTTGGCAAGCAAGTGTAACGGGAAAAATCGAACGTGAACGTGGTCGTTGTGATTCTTAAATGAAGTTCAATGGAACGAAGACTTTGTAGGTACTAATAAGCTTTTAACGTATTGCCATATAGTGTGGCAATGTGGCTGCATTGCCCTCTGTGCATGCGTAGTATCCATAGCAGTTTGTGTTCTGGGCAGTCTCCCCGCTGGCAGGATTTGCTATATAATTTAATTATTAGGTTTATTTTTATATTTAGGTAATTTATATTGACGGCCTCTGTGGTTGAGCGGGCTAAGCCTGTGCCGGCCAACCTTACTGCAAGGCTGAGGTTCCGGGTTCGATTCCTGGTCTAGAAAATTTCGGAATCGAATTTTCTCCGTTATTTACTATATAATCCGGGTGTCTGAGATTGGCCCGAGAGCAGTCCCGTTGTAACATATTACCAATGACAGAAGCCTAACTAGCTTAATTTGGTGATATAAATTATTTGTGTTTGTTTATTATTATTATATTTGTTATGTAATTTTAGCAAGTTATTTTGAAACTGTTCTTATTTTTCCATGCAGTAAGTATATTAAATTACTTAAAACGATAAATATTTACAGGCGACGAATTTTTCAACTGAGGGCTTTTTATACTAGTCACCTACAATTAAGTTCTGCAAACGATATTATTCGAAATCATACATGTATACTTTGTATAACTTATATATACAGAATGCGGAAATGTGCCCATTAAGAAATATAGTAGCTCTCTCACGTATAAAAAAGCTGTATAATGTTTTGATGTTTTCCCTACATCGTCGTCATCCTACCGCATTCCACTGCTGGACTATAAAAGTCCCCGACACGGCGTTAAATAAAACTGTTTCATTTCCGGGGAACCATTTTCTATATTTGAAAACCTGCACGGGAACCTTCACTTAAAGAAACAAAGAAATAATCAAAATTGGTCCAGAAGATGAGAAGGATCCTAAAACCCAATCCCAGCGCCACCTACCGGTTCCAATTGTGAATCTAAACCAAAGATTCTCAAAGTCGTCAAATCTGACCCCTTGGGGTCGAATCGGATCCCAGGGGTCCACATAAATGCAAACTGATTTTGGGGTTTGTGGAGGTCTAAAAATCGACCTCTATTAATCAATACAAGTTCTTATTTGAAAGTTTCAAGATACTATATCAGTTGTTTTACGTGTACTAACTTGTTATAAGTATAACTAATATTTTGGTAGGAATTATAATTATTGTAAAATAATAACCTATTTAAGTATTTTTTCGTAATTTGTATTAACAATTATTAATTATACTTAATATTTCCTAAATTTTATTTTGATAAATTTTGATAAGTTTGCTCACTTAACCAACCACAAAGTTGTTAAATTGATAAGTATTTTGTACAATACGAAAAAAAATAGAGATAGAATTCTTAAAGTAATTTGGCTATAGGGGTCTGAGGTATCAGTTCTTACGGAAAAGGGGTCTCTTGCCAAAAATAGATTGGTCATCCATGATCTAAACCATCCGGGGATTCACTCAAACAAACAAAGAAAATTCATCAAAGTCGGTAAAGTAGGTTTCAAGTTATGCGCCGTACATACATTTATATTTATATATATATAGATAAGAATCGTTTATGCGCGTGTACATTTTGTAAATCCCATTTTTTGTCTAAGGCAAACTATTAAATTGACATAAGTGATAGGAATTGATAATAATATAATTAGAATATTTCATAATTATAATATTTTTAGGTATAGTTGATATGAATTATGGACTTGGAAAGGTTATTAGGAACATGCTGTTTTAAAGTTTGCATTAAAACTAATAGTATAGTATCAATTTACGATATGTTTAATCATAACCACATTTTAATATTACAATGATAATTAATATACCTTATGCATTCACATATGGGTTACAGCTGTTTATTACCAAAATCAAAAAATATTATTATTCTTTATAAGTCACACTTTTAACATAGTTATATTGAATTTATTACATTATTACCATTTTCTGTGTTTCCTAGTTATTATAATATAAATTCATTAAAATTATAAATTGTACTCAAGTTATTCCTTTTGACAGTGGTAGCATGCACATGATACGGCGGACTTGAATATTAGATTCCTCTCTCCATCCAAACAGAGAACTTTGACGGGTACCTAAAAATAAAGAATTGTCATTAAAAGTTATGATAAAAAAAATAGCTTTCGCATCACGAGATATAGTCGGCGTTTCAAGGTGATGTTTTATAGATAGTTAACTACCAAGAAAGAATGAAGAATGAATTTTCGGAGTAAAAAGTAGATATTTCAAAAAAGAAACGTAGTAGCACTTATTTGATCAAGATCTGTGAAGTTATTTTTGATATGGGTTTTTTCGTCAATATGCCTGGTTTGACACGCTTGGTTGATATTTTTTTGCTGTTCAAATAAGGTTTAGTTAAATTTGCTATATTAGTTCTATATGGTGTAAGCGTGGTATATCTACATCTTCTGACTCCATCATATTGCAACACTGGCCGAGCGAAGTCACAGGGTGTCGTTTAAAGCCAAGCATGATGCTGGGGAGTGACCACGATTCGCAATATCCGCGGCAGGCATTTGTTGTTATTTTGAATTCCACGCAGTCTGGAATGCTGATATTCCTTGTGTGGCCTGAAATTCAATTTCATTAAATAAATTTTGTACATACATACATACATAACTTCACGCCAGGTCCCTTGTGGGGTAGGCACGAACAACAGAGCGCCATTCAGGCTTATTCTTACACACCTCACTTGCGTCTTTGACATTCATAGCTCTTGTCATGCACGCTTGTCTGTTCTTGAGGCTCCTGACATCACCTTCTGCTAGTACACGATCAATTTAATCATGGAAGGTGTGTCGTGGCCTTCCGCGACTTCTGCAACCATCCACTTTTGCATTCTATATCTGTTTAGTCATTCTTTCATCATACATTGTTCTCACATGCCCGAACTAGCGGAGCATTCCATTCCTTACCTTCACCCCGACACTTTCTTTCAGACCAACTCTCCTTCTTACCTCGGTATTACCGCGTTGTGTATGGGAAGCTGGGCCTTCTGGCTAAGGTTCTTAGGGCCTAGAAGTTTACCTAAAGCTCCATTCACACTATTCCCCAAATTCACTCTTCTTTCTATGCCAGCGGTGTATATACAAACTCATAACAATATATATACTCATAACATAACATAATTTTTGTGAAAATCCTAATCGAAAAGACCTGTGGTTTATCTTGCCTAACAAAAATTAAAGGCGCTTATTAAATGGCTATGTTTAACTTAAAGATCAGTTTTTTTTTAAAATTAAATTTATAATGAAGGACCATTTTGTAAATTGCGCGACGAGGTAGAATTGTAATGGATTTTGATTACCGGTCTCACAGTGGGCTCGATTGGTGTGATACCATGCTCTCACAGAATATCGGCGTGAAACGGTTAACCTTGACATAATCATGTTTCGTACGATAAGTGAGTGTTCCAATGGCCCTCTGCCTCCTTCCCCTGTCAAAAAGTTTTCCTTCAAATCCATTCTCCTATCCCAACCACTCTGTCTGATCCTTGTATGTGACACTAAAGGTTGGCAATGCGTTGGCTTGTCGCCTGCCGTTGCAAAATATCTATTGGTATTGGTAATACCTTTCCATTAGGGAAGCCTTCATCTGCCTCTTTGCTGACTTTGTAAATAAAAAAAACATTTACAAATTGTAATTATGCTAAACTTGATCTTTTCTAGTAGTTGGTGCGAAATAAAGATTTAAATAATCTAGTAATGCATTTGATCGTGACAAAGCTACGTTTTTCAGTATAATAAAATATACAGACCAATCCGATGACAACCAGGTCTCCTCCAAGATTCTGATGCGTATATACCAGAAGTGAATAAGATTAATGCAATACATTTTAAAAACATTCTGTAGTCTTTAGAAGGATGCCGTAAAGGAATGATTAAGTTAGTAAGGATCTGTGTTTTTATATCCTGAATGTTTGCAGGGTTTGTCAACCTTAAGGTAAAATGTCACTAGGATTAAAAATAAATCTGTTATCCAGGCGTCAAAATTATCACTCACAATTAATTAACCGCGTATAATTGTAATAAAAAAATGTAACTAAAAAGAATCTGACTTAATATTTCAGTGTAAAAAGGTTGTGATAATTGGATGAGATGGGTCAGATAGTGTCAGAAAGTCCAAAAAGTAACAGGTAGTTTTTAGAGAGTTTTTTATAAGATAATTTTTAATTTGCAATTAACTTTGTAACTCCTATGGTTCTTTATATCTGACTTTGAATATTTAATAAAACAACTTACAGGGGTTGGATAGTAGACTGAAAATCTTTGACGTCACATAATAAAGTTTAATGTTATGAATCTTGCAATGTGAAAGTCATCCGACTAGAATGCTTCCATGAATATTTTCGAATGTACTCCTTAAAACAATGTTATGATTTTCTACCTGGATGTTGTGATTTATAACGTTTATAAGGGAAGCGAGATATAATTAAATGTCTGGTTTATACATTTAAAGGTCGATTGGTTTGTGTAAAATTCGATTCTGTATCCCGGTGAACTCGGAATATTCCGGAATAAGATGTAAGTAGGCATGTTAGTCCAGCTCCTTTCGAAAATACAAATATTTTATATTCAAATGCTACGAAGAGGGAACTAATCTATACCATGGTAGAAAAATAGTATTCGTCTTCTGTCATCTCAACGGATTCTAACCAAAAGTGTAGTAAAATAATCAATAAAATAATAAATGATAATACACAAAACTCTAATTTGTTTTTTTCTTATGAAATTAATTTTCTAATCAAACTTTTGTAAAAATCTGTTTTAGTAACATTAATATTAGAAGTTTAATTTAAAATATTTTCAACTTAACGTAAAGTTAGATTAAACTGTTCACAAGCATCAATTATTTAGGTAGTTACTAAATACTTCCAGAAAAATTTATGTTATTTCGTTACTAAACATTTAAAACATCACCAAATAGTGTATGTAATTGACTGTCAAAATCGTGTTGATTTGTGCTATATCAAAATTATCTAAAGATAAATAATGCATAGAAGATATTGTCTGTTCTAATGCTATGGAGGTTTTCAATGTTGTGTATGTGTAGCTAAGCAACAATACCTACTTGCCTAGATACCACAGAGTACATTTAATTACTTTAGAACGGGCTTACAAAGTGTGTAGTACATAAAGTTAATAATTATAATGGAATTAGAGTACAGAATCTTAAATTTGTATAAAACAAGACAGTACAATGAGTGCCTGAAACTGAGTGAAGCTGCTCTTCGTGGAAAAAATGACCGTATGTTGGAATTTGTTTGCATGCGCGCAATTACAGTACAAGCGAAAATAGCTATTAATGGTTATGAAGAAGTAGATTATTTCTCTCCACAAAACGAATTCGCTTCAACTGCAGTTGCTAAGACGCCAAGACCAGGAACTTCATTTGTACGGGAGTCGAATTTGAAGACTGCCCAAAAAGCAGAGCTCTCGAGGGTGAGTTTATCTACCTACTCTGTTTAATATTTAAGTTTTATTATTTCTCTTTTTTTACGCAAAAAGTATTTAGAGAGTTGGAATAGGTAGGGGAAAGCAGGTAGGATTCGTACACAGGGAGCATTCGTACAGTGGAGATATCTCCGTCATTATGCAACATTGAAATGTTTGCATTTGTGTGCGTGATTGCCGTTTGTAGGATACGGGTACCTGCGGGATGGGGCCACAATACGGCCATTGGCTTCGATGATGTAAGTCGATACGTGAATTTGCTCTGCGTAAGTATTTTTCGTTGTCATCTTTTAATTCGCTTGGCTGGTATGAGTAATGCTCAAATTATAAAAGTGATTTATTATAGTTTATGCCTTAAAATATTACTTTAATATTTAAATAGATATTTTAGCTCAACTATAACGGTTATGTTTATTTCAAATTAATTTGTTGAATTATATGGATGGGGTACCTTCGTGCAGTTACATGTGGGGTAGATTCGTACTGTACGAATCCTCCTCTAGTATAATAGGTACCGGTAGATATTGTACCTATGGGCAATTTTGTTCTAATTTCACGATAAATACAACTCGACTTTATGTTTTAAATCTCTGCAAAAAAATATTTAGTTGTTAGCACTTTTATAGCACGTTGCTTTATGCGGATGATGCCGTGCTTTTAGCCTAATCGCCATCAGAACTGTAAATACTAGTCACAATGATGAAAGATGACTGTCATGCGAGAGGCTTATATTTGAATGTGAAGAAAACAACGGTTATGGTGTTTGAAAGAGAAGAAACCAGAACGAATGCAAGGATAATGGTCGATGATGTTATGCTGGAACAAGTGAATGAGTTTGTATATCTTGGATGTGCTTTTAGCAGGGATGGAAGGTACAGCGCTAACATAAAAAGAAGAGTAAATTTGAGGAATAGTATGAATGGAGCTTTAGGTAAACTTCTAGGCGCTAAGAAACTCAGCCAGAAAGCCCAGCTTGCCATACACAACGCAGTGCTAGTACCGTGTATGACAAGAGCTATGAATGCCAAAGAAGCAAATGAGGTGTGTAGGAATAAGCATAAATGGCGCTCTGTTGTTCGTGCCTACCCCGCAAGGAAACTGGCGTGAAATTATGTATTTATGTATGTTGAGACATGTGATAAAATTTATAATGTTGATTTTTAGTTCTTTTATTAATGGAAAAAATATTATGTTATATGAATATTTTCAGGACTTATTTTTAAGTATTAAAGTACTTAAAACAATATTTTTGATCATTACTAGATGAAGATCATTAGCTTCATAATTATTAGAGAAGAAAAAATACATTTATGTTCTTTTCGTTACATAGGTACTCTGAATACAATAATTACTAGTTTACTATATGACGGCTGACGCTGTTTTAACTTTGACCTCATTAAAGGACTTTACTACATTGAATAAATGGCATTTTCTTTGATTGTACGGAGGTTCTCCACTATGTACGAATGTGCCCCACGCTATGCACGAAGCTACCCCACGCATGGGGTGCTTTCGTGCGTTTTCCATTTTTTAGGAAAACGGTCGTAACTTCTCCGTGTTGCTTTATATGAAAACTGCACTTCCATAATATTAAAGCCAGATAAATGGGTAATATACCGGTATTAAAATAATTTTGTAATAGCTAGTAGTTTCTTTTTTATAAGGCTCAGAACAAAAAACGTACGAACCCTACCTGCTTTCCCCTAATTAATAATAATTGTAGGTAGGGATAGTACGAACATTACGAATAGGACCTAGGTAAATTTTAATTTATTGCCGGAGTTCAGCAGACAGGCAGACGACCCACTAATTAATGCAATGTAACAATAGATAGATAGATAACTCTTTATTGTACACCAATACAAACATGAACTAACAATGTGAATATTGTTGTTCTCTTAGAGTTATTTATTAGGATTTAACTTTGTAGTAGTCATAATTATTTACTAAGGTAGTCTTTTCAAGTAAAGATATCATTTGTGATGTTGAACCACGGCCATTTTTTTTAGAAAACCGCCACAAGTACAGCCCTGAAGTCACGCGGAGTTAGTACAGCAGGATCTCGAAGAACGAGGACAACCATCAGCACATCATCTCGAATGTCTCGTGCTGTTACTGCGATTGATGGGGGGTCTACTTTTAGCCATAACGTTCCTGTATCTTTGAGGTTTATAAACAAAGACGATAACTTATTCTTACCAGCCGCTAAAACATTATTTGAATATGTTTTCTATTGTGAAGGAGATGTACGTAAGGTTTGTAATTTGATAATTTCACTTATTCGCCATTTTAAAGCTCATAATATAGGACGAGTCTAAGCGATAGCAACGTTAATTGTTTGTTATATTTTTTTTAACAAAGACAATACCGACTTCACCTTAAAACTTAGAAACTTAAAACAAAAACATAAATATTTTTAGCTTTTAGGTAGGTACTTGACAAAACGAACGACAACTTTACAAAATATAACAACATCAAATTTACAAAATATAGTAAATTTAATTTTTTACTTGATATCAACTTCAAGGTGTCGTTGAAAGAAATTGATTAAGTATTTATTTTTGATTTTTAGCGTTTTGTTATTGTTTAAAAAATATATTTTCTACTTTTTCGTTGCGCAAATACTTCAATAACTTTAGAAATAATATATTAATTACTTGTAGAAATTATACAACTGGCACGCTTATATAAATTTGTCATTTCACTCTTCTGTGTATATGCTCTTCAACAAGGGTTGCTCACGATTTCCTTGCCATCCACAAATCAGATTGTGACTTGGTGACTATGGGACCATCTCTGGAGTTAAAAAAAAGAATTTCAAAATCGGTCCACAATTGACCGAGAAATCGCGTAATATGGCTACAAAAAAATTAAGCGCCTGTAGAAAGAGTAATACTGGTACGCGTGTATAAATAAGCTTTTTCCAAGAATTTAGGCGCAAGTTGTTCTTTAATAAGGGTTATTCTCGATGTCCTTGGGATCGGATTCACTCATCGGATCCTGACTTGTTAATCAACAAAAAAAAATGAAAATCGGTTTACAATTGACGGAGATATCTTGTTACGAAGAAGTTGGTTACCAATTTTCGTGAGATTCTCTAATTCCTTGGAATCCACCCATCAGACCTTGACATGGTGACAATGGGACTAATTCATAAGTATAACCTTTCGTTCGTTTAATACAGTGGTTCCCAAACTTATTTTATACACTTGAGAATAAATAGTTTTTTAGCACCTTCATTTTTCACCTACTTAAAAAAATAATTGATGAACAATAAATAAAGCCTTTGCATCATATTGCTTACCAATGAATACCTGATGTGAATACATCTTTAGTGAATACGTCTACCACGTTACCAACCAGATTTATCTATCACTACATTCGTGCTAATTAAATGTTATTTTGTTATTAGGGTATAGATATAGTTTTCCAAGTACAAGCCGAGGAATCAACAGATTGGTGGTGGAATTTTTCTTTGGCTCGCTGTTATTATGCTCTTGGAATGTACAGAAATACAGAAGATTGCTTACGACTGGCACTGAAGCAGAATAAACATATATCAATATACTTACGCCTTATTGCTATGTACGTTGGAATTAATCAACCACTTTCAGCTTTGGAAGTCTGCAAACAAGGTTTAGCTGTATTTCATAACTACACGCCTTTATTGATAGAGCAAGCAAGAATCCATGATGAAATTGGTAATACTAATTTGGCTGTTAAAGAATATCGCGCAGTTGCAGTTGAAGATCCATCCAATTTGGAAGCAGTTGCCAGTATTGCTATGTATAATTTTTATAATGATCAACCAGAGATAGCTTTACGATACTACAGGTAGTAATTCTATAATATTTATTATTCAAGTTCAATTGGGATTACCAGTTCAAAAGATTGCTTTCAAATTACATACAGATAAACTTAAAAGTTATTGAAAAAAAGGAATTATATATCTAATATATAAAATTCTCGTGTCACAGTTTTCGTTGCCATACTCCTCCGAAACGACTGGACCGATTCTCATGAAATTTTGTGTGCACATTGGGTAGGTCTGAGAATCGGCCAACATCTATTTTTCATCCCCCTAAATGTTAGGGGTAGTCCACCCCTAATTTTTTTTTTTTTTACCGGAAGGACGTCGTCTGCCCGGACAGCTAGTATTCTATAGAAACAGTGTAAATATAAAACCGTTATATATTTATAGTCAAAAGTAAATCGGCATTTAAATTGGATAGCACTTATGTTCACAGTTTTGAAGGTAAAATAGTATCATGGACGAAGAATACCGAAGTCACTTTTTAAATGTTTTTTCAGGAGACTTCTAGCAACTAATGCAGCTGGTCCAGAGATATATAACAATCTTGGTCTCTGTTGCCTGTATTGCAATCAATGGGATCTTACAATTACCTGTTTCGTTCAAGCTCTTTATCTTTGTACCAGTCCGGATATAAGATCTAATATTTGGTTCAATCTAGCACATGTTGCTCTGGTAAGATAATGCCTAAAAAAACAGGATATTTACCTACCTGAGAGAAAGTATACTGAACTTTGCCTAAATATTTTTTTATCATTTTCATACCATTACTGCCGATTTTCATACTATAACGACATATTTCATGTCTAAATTGAGTCGACACATTTCAATGAAGCATTTTTTTTACATTTTTTAAAACTACATTTTTTACACCTTCTTTTTTTTTTATAGCCTGAAGCAGGCAAACAGGCGGACGGCCCACCTGATCAAAGGTGGTTACCGTCGCCTATGGACGTTTGCAACACCAGGGGCGTTGCCAACGCGTTGCCGGCCTCTAAGAAATTTTATAATGCCTTTCCTGAACGACCCCATGTTGTAGCGAAGAGGGAAAACCTCGGCGGGAAGTTCTCTCCATATCATTGTTGTACGCGGTATAAACGTTCTAGACAACCGTTGCGTAGTTGAGCGTGGGAGCTTCAGGAAATGGGGATGAACATCCCGTCGATGGCGAGCGGTGCGGTTGTAGAAATTAGGTGTTGGCACCAAATCAAACAGTTCCTCGGAACACTCCCCGTTGTACAGGCGGTAGAATACGCAGAGGGACGCAAAATCTCTCCGAAGGCTAAGCGATTCTAAGCCGCCTGTTAGTATGGGATCGTCGACTATACGAACAGCGCGACGTTGGATGGAGTCAAGGGGGTCGGTCTGGTAAGCGGGTGCTCCAGCCCATAGGTGTGAGCAGTATTCCATATGCGGCCTAACTTGTGCTTTGTAAAGCACAAGTCTTTGCCGCGGGGTGAAATACTGCTTAGACCGGTTTAGCACACCAAGCTTTTTTGAGGCAAGTTTAACCTTGCCTTCCAGATGACCCCGAAACTGCACGTCGTTCGTTATATCAACGCCTAGAATCCCAATACTGTTGGAGATGGTAAGGGGTGTTCCTTGGAACTGTGGCGCAGGGACAAATGGGGTCTTTTTTGCAGAGAATGCGCAGACCTGTGTCTTTGTGGGGTTAAATTGGACAAGATTTTGTCGTCCCCATTCAGAGACTCGCTCCAGGGAGTTCTCCACTTCAGACACAAGTCTGACGCGACTTTCTTCCACTAGCGACCGAGGGGCATTAGCCCGGCTGGTATATCTGGCGTCACCTGTACTGTCAACCGCATAGCAATGAATGTTCTCTATAGAGAGCAGATCATTGATATGCAGGATGAACAGTGTAGGTGACAGCACACAGCCTTGAGGCACACCACCATTGATAGGCTTTGTGGTACAGCAGCAACCGTCGACAGCGACCTTGATGCTGCGCCCACCAAGAAAGCTGGATAGCCACTTGCAGAGCCCCTCAGGTATCCCGTATGATGGCAACTTCGTAAGAAGTGCCCTATGCCAGACCCGGTCAAAGGCCTTAGCGATATCAAGGCTGACTGCCAAGGCTTCACCCTTGCTCTCAACGGCTTCTGCCCAACGGTGGGTTAAGTATACTAAGAGATCCCCAGCGGAACGACCATGGCGGAACCCATATTGCCGGTCGTTGAGTAGCTGGGAATCTTCGAGGTAACCCAGAAGTTGTCCGTTGATAATCCGCTCCATCACCTTTGAGATCAAGGAAGTAATCGCTATAGGCCGGTAGTTGGACGGGTCAGTTCTATCACCTTTTTTTGGGATAGGATGCACAAGGGCAACCTTCCACGAAGACGGGACACAGCTAGTGGTGTAAGAAAGTTTAAAAAGACGGGCCAGGACTGGAGACAGCTCTGGAGCGCATGTCCTAAGCACAACTGCAGGTATACCGTCAGGCCCGGACGACTTCTTGACGTCGAGGGAGCTAAGAGCTCTACGAACCGCTTTTTGGGTGAAGCGAATCCCTTTCATAGAGCTTCCACACCGCGGTACTGTAGGTGGGGTTGCTCCCCCGTCGTCAAGTGTCGAGTTGGCCGCAAAAATGTTGCCTAGTAGTTCGGCTTTATCTGTTGCGGTATGAGCCTGTTGGTCGTCCGCTGTGCGCAACGATGGAAAGGACGGCCGACAGAAATTGCCCTCGACAGCTTTAGCGAGCGACCAAAATGCTCGCGTTCCAGAAGGATAGCGAGCAAGTCGTTCGCTAATTCTGCCGATATGCTCAAACTTTGCTCTCGCCAGCCGCTTTTTGAGGGACCTGGTGGCGGCATTGTACTTCTTTTTCAGATCGGAAGTCTTCGGATCCTGACATTGTTTAGCTGCCTTCCACGTCCGATAAGCTGCCTGCTTTTGGCTAACAGCCTCAGCACACAGCTTATCGAACCATGGCTGGTTTGAGCCCCCGATTGGGATTACAGAGTTAGGAATGTAACATTCCATACCCTGTAACACCACTTCGGCGACTAAGTCTGCACAAGTGTCAGGATTATCCGTGGAGAAACAAAGCCGCCTCCAAGGGTAGGAAGCGTAGAACTCGCGCAATCCATCCCAATCTGCCGACCGATATCGCCACACCTTCCTTTTCCCATTGGGATTAGCCCGTTGGGGAAACGGAATGGGCACTTCAGAGGATACCAAACAGTGGTCAGAGGATCCTAGAGGAGCTCTGACCAAGATTTGGTAGTTCTCCGGGTGTGTGGTCAGCAAAGGTCCAACAAAGAGGGCTCGTGGTCCACTCGGTCCGGTATACGGGTAAATCCCGTGACCATTTGAGTGAAACCATAGGCAAGAGCAAAGTCGCGGGCAGTAGTACCTGGCAGATCAGTCCTCGGAGAACCCAACCATTCGGTATGGTGGGCGTTAAAGTCTCCAAGGATGATTATTTCTGCGGAAGGGTACTGCCCGAAAACTCTGTCGGTCGCGTCTTGGACATGCCCGAAGAAATGAGCTATCTCAATCCTGTCGCATTCCCTGCTGTGGGACCTATATAGGCACGAGTAAATTCGGGTGGAACCACCGAAATCGACCCGTACCCACAAGGTGGATAGGTCCCTGTGTTCAAGGCCGTGTAGACGTCGACAACAAATATCCTTACGAACAAACAAACAAACCCCGGCTTTTGGAAGGAATTTGTGTTCCAGACTGTAGCCGGGATAGTTTAGATATGACGTGTCTGCAGGGGAGGAAATTTGCGTCTCCGTTAGAAATAATAAGGCCGGCTTCGCCGTCTCGAGGTGTTGATGGATGGCGTTAAGATTGGCGTGTATGCCCCTGATGTTGCAGAAGTCCACTCGAAGTGTTGAAGTCAGGTCCGCTGAGTTACTCTTATCATTTGTTTTACGGCTCATTGAAAATAAAGTTTAAGAAGAGACTTGGAAGTGTGACAGTATCAGCGCAAAGAGGATAAAGCGGAAAGTGATTTGGCCACACAAACCTGCAGGTTATGTGATAAGCTGATGCGGGGCACGGAAGGGCCCCCGGTCCTCCCCGGGGAGCATTGCCCTAACCATAGTTTTGAAAATATATAATTATGTTTTGAAATACCGATTATTTAATATTATAAACGCCAAAGTAACTGTGTCTACTACGCTTTGACGGAAAACTACTGGATCGATTGAACTGAATCTCAGTATATATGGTACATATTTTCGACACCGAGGATGAACATATTATATATCCGTAATTTTGATACCGAGGATGGACAAGGAATACTTTTCATCACGGATAACGGACAAGATATTTGGATAGATTTATGTAAATGTTATCACCGAAAGTAGGGTAGGATTTGTTTTATTTTATTTGTCATTTTCGTCTTTTTGGTTATTATAGTAATTTCGATGATTATTGTCATTTATGCAGTTAAACTAGAACGGGTTGAAATAGAAGATGAAGGTTTATATGGGAGGGCGTTAATGTCTCAAGTTTATAGACATAAAAATCTATAAAAATATGCGACACTATCTGTTTAAGTTAAGTCGTTAAAGCTTTCACGGAAAAGCTACTAGGAGTACTAAGTCGATTTTTGCTGTAATTTTGTTTAAATATAGTTATAATACCGAAAATGCCCATAAATAATTTTCGTGCTGGGAGATGGCATAATTTGCGATATAAAATGAAGTAAATCTTCCGGGGACAAATAGCAATAAAAGAAAAAATTAATACAATGCAACCTGTATTTAACAACGCCTGCACTTTGAACAAGTTTTTCGAATACCTAGGTACTTGTAGGAATTGTTACTAGTTTTGGTCTTGGAAGAAGAATAGCTATTATCTTTTTCCATGGTTTTGGCTTAAAATGACGTCAATTAGTCCGTGGTTGAACGACAAAATTATTTTTATTGTTGGTTGAATCATAACTTCTTTAGTCAACAGGAGACATGAATCTGGCTCGCCGCTGTTTGCAAGTGAGCTTGGCCATTACCTCAAGCAATGTATCAGCAAGAGCCGTCTTACGCACGTTAGACCTTCGTTTAGCTGCACGAAAATGAATTAAAATGTGCTTTTATTTGAATGAAATAAAGTTTATTATTAAGAAATATACTTAACATTCATTTTACTTGTGTAATGTTAGTAAATAATCATCAATAGAGCTATCGATGGCTGCCATATTGCGTATTTCATTATATTTTGAAGCCACTAACGCGTCCAAATTAGGTTCTGCGTGTGCATTGCGCTGGGAAGCAATCTCAGCTACATCGTTTGTTTCTATATCAGATGCAATTCGGGAAATGTGACGTATTTTCAACTGAAAAAGATTTATTAAAAAATATGTTATTTAAAATAAATTGCCGCTACTTTAGTGTTATTGTGAAATACACTCATGCATTCAAACCTTATCTAGAGTAGAGGGAGCAATTCCAATACTTTCCCAAGAATCACTGCCTTTGGGAATTGATAGTGGTTTTGTGTAATTTGTATTCTTATCTTTTATTGGTGCATTATTTCCAAATCCTATGTTATACAACATTTCTTTAGCACGTCGTAATAATTGTTGTTCCTTATTAGAACAAAATAATATACTAGCATTATGAAGTATCCCTAAACCTCTAATACTAGTACATATAAACTTTTTTATTTCTCCGTCTGCAACAAGAATAATTATGAACATTTTAAACAATTTTAAAGTGTATGCAAAATTCGAGGAATTCTGAACATTTATATGGTAAGAATTGTTGCCGAGTAACTTAGAGATTAAAGCACTATGTGTCTTATTGAAGTGACATAGTTTCTAATTCTGCCCGATAAACATTGACTAATTAGGCTACTAACTTAATTTACATACTGTTAAAATTACTGTATGCTGAGAAACCTGACGACGCCGGCATCGAGATGACTGACGCACTTTTGGTAAACATGCACACCGTCCATTCTCCTTCCGGGGAACCCTAAGGTCAGTAGTAGAATGTACAGTGGCCGCTATAGTTTTATCAAAGACGTTGAAGAGTGCTATTCTAACTATTGCCAGATAATGGTGACTACTCACCCATTACCAACAGAAACAGTTTGTCGGATCTAAGTGCCCCTATGTGCCCTGTGTTACGTATTATAATAATGTAGAAAATTTATGTAGGCATTAGACCTTTTGGGGTAGGAAACAAGCTTTTAAGGTCTACGATCAAGTTTTAAATGAATAATGGGAAAAACAAAAATACGTTAGATAAACAAGGTAATGTCACTTTTGTTTAAGTGTATTTGTGTTTAGGAATACACTTATACTATTTTTGAGTTTAATAAACAAGTTGAAATTCGTTTATTGTTTGAAATACGAAAATAGTTTATTTTTACTTATTATTGCGACAATGGTTACAAATTGGTTTTGACTCTTGCTGACCGCTGCCATCAATGATCTTATAATAACGCTGCCATGGTAAGCTCGCTTGGCTTTTAGGCTTTAGTCGAAAGTCGCAACCAATGATTTAGGTTAGGTTACATTAGATTGTAAATCAAGGCGCACTAACCGAGTGAACCATCATCGTCACAATATAGCAAAACAATTGAACGAAAAAAAAATAATCTCAAAACTACATGTTTCCTGGAGATGGGGGTTGCAGAAGGGAGCAGTACTCCTCGCTCCTTACTCCTTCACTACTTAAAATTCAGTGACTACTAAGTTAA
This sequence comes from Dendrolimus punctatus, assembly GCA_012273795.1. Lineage (NCBI taxonomy): Eukaryota > Metazoa > Arthropoda > Insecta > Lepidoptera > Lasiocampidae > Dendrolimus > Dendrolimus punctatus. Next base: position 8,606,717 of record CM022538.1, read on the forward strand.
AGTTTAACTAAGTGTTCAACTGAAAATCTATCTATAAAATAACTAAGACCGATTCCGACATCACGGGTTGTCCTGTTTGAAGAGTGCAGGAAGAAGATCTCGTCATGCCAGCCTCGGTGACATCATCTGCTGAGCACATGTCAGTGTCGGCGTAATACCCATTCTAAAACCTAATGGCTTAGTGCATGACGATGGTAACAGCCCGGACGGAATGTTACTCGTCCCTTGGAAGATGCAGGCAGTCGGATACGACTTGTGTTTAAAGCCTGGCCCCATCACATCTTCTAATGACCGAGTCAGAGGCTGGATGCGCCGCCTCTTCAAATGAATACGTTAACAGGCGTAAACATGAAGCCTTTGAAAAAAGTTACATGTTGTTGCGTTTGGGGTTGAAACATTAGACCCGTGAGGTCCATCGACTAAGAGTATTCTTAAAGACATTTGTAAAAAGCTATTTTTCACTACACTCACTACCGGTGATCAGCCAGCTCATATTTCGCCCAACAAACAAGTATTGCATACAGCGTGCCAATGCAGCCAGCCTTCTGGGCATGGGCACGCTCCCCGCTAGTAGTGATCTGCTACATAATGTACTCTTATTTTAATTTTTTAGTTTATATTTAAACTCATACTTGGTTAGTATTATTGTTATCAAATCTGGTCATTTCGACTAAAATTATTACTATAAATATATATTTTAATTGTTAAAGATGAAGCTTCTTATTAAAATACTATAATAGTAGCTATTAGCACACGTCACATATCGCATTTTATATGAACAGTAACTTGAAAAGCCATATTTCAAAAGTTGGGCCGTTTGAAGCAAGCACACAAAGCTTATTTTGTTTTTGAAATAAAACTGTACAAAAAATACACCATTCCACTAAATAAAATTAATTTTCAAATACAGAGTAAAGGGAAGTCTCACCATAATTTTTAAAGATGTCATATTTGCCGCCAATTAAAATAACTTCCGGATAATTATTTTTTGAATAGGTGTCATACATGGTTCGCAAACACGTTTCAACGGTATCCCAAATACTTTTTATTTTACTTAAATCAATCATAACTAACAGGAAATGTTTTCCTTGTACTGGGACTGACGACATCGTATTTTTTAATATATTTAATTTTCCACCATACTCCCAAATATGGCATAGTGTTTTTTCTATTTCTCCATTTTGTCTCGATTTTCTTCCGAAAGAATACTCGAGGACCAAGGTCTCACGCAGTGTATCGGTTTTGTCCAAAAAGGAAGAAAGGAGTGTTGTTTTTCCCTGTAAATAATACATGTATAGTATGCATATATATAATACTTGTTTAAGAAGATCTGCCAAACGATATTCCACGAGCATATGCATACATAATATGACGTAAATCTTGACAAAGTCGCAGATAAGAAAATTCAAAGTTAATTACTAATTTCGTCTAAACTTCGTTTTTTTTTGTTAAAGTCCTAATTTAATATTTCAAGAACTCCCGGGTTGTAGTAGGGGTAAGTATACCTCTCCCTCTTACACTCCGCCACTTAAAATTTATGTATTAAAAACATCTATAGATTTACCTTTATTACGTTGGCTTTCTCTTGGACTTTCAAGTGATCAACTTTGCATCTTATGATAAAGAGCAATATTGTGAACAAATAAGTTAGGTTGTGTTTACCAAAGAAAATAATATTTCAAGAACTACGGAGCATTGGTGTCTAGAAAGAGTAACTATACCTCTCCTCTTCCCCATCCTATCCACCCACTATTTAAAATTCATGTACTGGATATCTACGCAGCAACCAAAAAAGGTTATGTATTGTTTTACTTTTATTTCTCATTGCCACTCAAACACAAAAAAAAACATCAAAATCGGTAGAGTCATTCTCAAGTTATGCGTGTACATACATTTCTAAGATTCATAAAGACAGAAATATACCCGTCTTTCAGATTTATCTCAAAAAAGAGACCAACCGTCCCCAGCCTTCCTGATGGTAAAACATATTTACTTAGGAGCTATTCATAAATTACGTCATACAAATTTCATGATTTTTTACCACTCCCCAGTCCTTGTCACAGCTGGTCACAATCGTAAGACTCTTCCGTCCCTAATGTGATATCACATATTTAGCAATTTTACAACAAGAAATTATTAAATTAAAATAGCAGTTCCGAACGAAGTTTCGGACCTCCCCCCCCCCACATATAATTTTTACACTTTGCCTCCCACCCTTTGTCACACAATGTCACACCATGTACTCTGTGAGTCACACTTCGTTGATCCCTCCCCCCTTAACGTGCCATGCACAGAGTACGTTAATACAATAGGAGAGTGTGATGTAATTTATGAATGGCCCGTAAACGAAACTTACAACATTTTTACTTCCTACTATAAATAATGTATGTGAATATTCTTCTAACGTTTGTGACAACGAACTATCAACTAATTTCAATGCGTGTTCCGGAATGGAAACCATTTTTCTATTATATAAATCTGTTACAACAATTAAGAAATATAAATAAGGATTTATGTACGTTACTACTTATTAATGTACCCTGGGGCGTTACTTTTTGTTGTCGTTACGATTCCATAGCAATAGCCATAGATGGTACTACATAGATAATGATAGGTATTTAAAATTAGTAGCATAAAATATTACAAAGAAATTAATAAACCGAGTAAAATGAAATAAAAAAAACGCGTTACTTGGTTACGTTTTTGTTTCTTTTTAGAGCGTCTGATTGGAATGGCAATAGTTACGTATGGAAACTGCAAAATGGTTCAGATTGCGTCCGAACTTTAACACCTGAGATGATGGGTTCTTTATTTACGATTATTTATCTACTTACCAACTTAAAGTGTTAAAAATTATAATAATTTTGATTTTGTCACATTTTTAATTACAAAACATACTCTGATAGTTGATTTTTTATATGAGTAGTTGAGATACAGTAGTATCTATGGTTTAATACATTTTTCTATTTGACTTGATCTGGCTTAAAGGCCTAGCAGCCAAGCCATAAACATAAGTAAATAATCTATTTGACTTGACAGATTTGGTTGTCACCTGTGAACAGGTTGTGACTGTGACATATTGAGCAAAATTGAGTTCGAGTCTCATTCTTAACCATATATTTTTGTCACAAAATAATCTTTGGCTGGCTTAATGAATTGCGTGTTAAATTCTATAATACTTATTTTATTGAGCTAAAGGTGTTTAATAAATATAACTATTATAATAAAATCTATCGATGAGCAGTATCTGATTTTGAATGATAGGTAAGTAAATGCGATTGTCTTCAGCGAGTTTTCTTTTTACATTTTGTTGTACCCTTCTTATTCTGACTAATGTTTTGGAATATCGTTAAGATTTTACGTTTTTTTTTTGCTTATACATCCTCTTTAATTATGCAATTTATTATAATCAAAATGTTATGTTTAAGATTTCAAAAGAGAAAGGTGCATTGTCTGCATTATTCTCAGCTTTTGTAACCTACATTTAATCAGTTCTAGCTGCATTTCAATGATTCAGTTAGTATGTGTGGCTTGGACTTGCTGTTTTGCAGCAACACATCAAGATGATTCAAGCCTGGGAAAGGATATTTTAGTACCTATATGAAATAAAATGTAACATTACAGCACAATTTTCTGACATAGTATAATGTTCTTTGCAAATGCATTATAATTGAGAAGTTTCTGAATTTATAAAACTATTTTGCAATTTTCAAATATTCTTGATATTTTATCAGTCTGTGCTTGGTAACTAATGTTTAAACATCAGCTAAGTGGTACTGAATTTTAAGTAGTGTGGGCTTCCACATTATTTAAAATTCAGTAACCAGTCAAGGGAGTACTCCCGCCACAAATGGCCATTCCGGGTGGGAGTACTCCTCTCAGCAACCCCCATGTCCAGGAGACATGTAGTTCTTGTTATATTTTTATTTTTCCTTTGTTTATTTTGTTATGTTGTGGCTTTTATATCCCTAAACTCAAGTTACCCTTACTCTCATGCCACTTTTGGTTAAAGGGGGTCTGGGAGTTTGATGCTGTAGCTTTTTAATATTGCAATCAGTCTCAGTATGAAATTGAGTATTTAATAAAATCTTTATATAATATAAATAATTTATACACTTACTTCAAGATTGAGACTGTTTATTAGCCTTGAATTTTTTCTTCAAGAACACTCTTGCTCCACATATGTATTGTAGTAGCTAATGGAATTAAATACTCCCATCAAAGTTCTCAGGCTTAATATTCACTAGCCTTTGAGTACAAAGTGCAATTTTGTCATCACTTGGGGTCCTGTTTTCTAAGTTGCTTAAGCATCATTTTTATTCATCATTAGTAGGACATGTGTATCTTCAATGCTTTGTGGTGCAGATCACTTAGTCTGCAATAAATAGAATAGTCTGAAACTGTTCTACTTTCACTAGAATCTCAGACAATATATAAGTTCCTTGCCTTCCATTGACTTTAAGTAAATTGTAGACCCTCTGTTCAGCTTTATAGTAGTTTCAATGACATGTATCTTAAAGCAGTAGAGGTTGAGGCTTTTGAATATGGATCTTGAATTTTCTTATCTTAGTTTTAATAAGATAAAATGTGAACATAATATATCCTACAGTCTAAGACATTCCTAACTTAGTTGGAATTACCTACACTGTAGGGGTTTAAACCTATCAATAGAAAATACATGGATAAAAACTGTGTTTTTGTTGTCCAATGTCAGTGAAATCACAGGCAAATATTATTAATAACTTTGTTTATATTTGCTATAGTAGAATTATTTTCTCTGTGCAGTTTGGGTTATAAATGCTCAGAGCGGTGAAGTGAGTATTTCACTCTCTCTTGCACTCACGGGGCCATATGGGCAGGCATAGTGGTACGCATTATTGTTTATCATTGCATTATCATTTTGTGGGTTAGTGATATAAATGAAAGAAAAAATAGATAAAACAACATATTTATTAAAATAAGAATAATAATGATTTAAAATAAATTATTAATTAGGTATCTATGTATTAAAAAACTATAAGTACAAAAGTCCATAATATAACAAGTTATATTGAAAATAAATATAAATACTTATATCTAAGTTTAAAATTAACGGCAAAAAAGATAATAATGAATTTTGTAAGAATGATAATCTTTCTTGGATAAGAAAGAGTTTTTATAGATAATGGTGTTGCGCCCGCACAACACACTCACCACCCTAGCCGGGCTGAGGCCGAGTTTGATTTGATGACCCAAACTGCACGAGAAAATAATTCTACTATAGTTGTACATGCTTTGTAAATGTTGTTGTATAAAAAAGCCCTTCAATAATTTTAATCATCTATTTCCAGGTGCGCTTGAGCACTAAGATTTGGAGGTATGTATTTCAGAATGGTTAATTACAGTTACTTTATCTTTTCTTTCACCTTCTCCCAAGTATTTAGGGTCAGCATAAGATGTCTTTTCTCTCAACACTCTTCTATTCTGCCATACATCCTCTGTCACACCACAAACCATCATATCATCTTTCGCTTTTTTGTTTACCTTTACATTTGTACTCATAAATCTTGTAGTTTATCATTATTTTTGTCACAACTTTCCTCCCTCCTCATTACATCCCCATAACACCTTAATTATCTTCCTCTCAATTTTTCAGTCACAGGTGCAACTTTCAAGGATCCCCTTATGTACTCATTTCTCACCTGATCCATTCTTGTAACACCACACATCCATCTCAGCTGAGTGGAGACATTTGTGGTCTCTCACTTTAATGGCTCATCATGCAGACCTATAAAACATGATCAATCATATGACAGATTTATATATCTGACCTTTTAGTGTCAGTGGTATTAGTTTGTCACACCAGTTAATTACAGTTACAAATGTTTCTTCTTTATGCTGAAACCAGATGGCAGAAGTAGACCCGGAGACCCTTTTGGAATGGCTGCTGACTGGGCAGGGCGATGAGCGCGATATGCAGCTCATTGCACTTGAACAGCTCTGTATGCTGTTGCTTATGTCTGACAATGTTGACAGATGCTTTGAAAGGTTAGTGCTTGTTAGTAGATAATATTACAGAAGATATTTCTATTCATCATATGATTTTAATTCATTTTATAATATAATTAAGCAAAATAGCTAGTAAAATATTATTTTGTATAGCTAAGTAGACAAATCATGGTAAGCTTTACAAAAGTATTCTCTATAGTTAGTACTTTTTTATGAATAATTATAAACACATATAACTTCATTGGAACAAGAACTCAAAGTATAGTTATTCTCATTACTATTATTATCTAATCAAACTAATCATACAATAATGATGAATACCACCACACTAACTCCAATCAGCAATATTTCTGCCATAGTGCTTGGAAGAGATAGCTTTTTGGTGATAAATATGCCCTTTATATATAACTAGAATATTAGTAGTTTGTAAGTTTTTTTAATGGTTTACAATAAGGAGGTATCTATCTATCTATTTTAATAGGGTTATTGGCAGCCAAATCTACTAAAACACTTAATCATCTTATAAAATACCACAGCTTCCTAGATTTTGTGGAGCATACTAAGTTATTACTTCATGTATTTACATATAAATTAGTGCATTAATTATGCTTTAAACAGTAATTAAAATGTTTTTTACCACCATACTTTAAAGTAAAATGGATAGTAAAGTAATTTAAACATCTGCTCTTTTATATGAACTACTAAACACTACTACTATTACTAATACAGCTTAGAAATAAAATACGCGAGAGCTAAGTACTATTTACCAAGTAGTATTTGCAGAAAGAAATATGGAAGATGGGAAATAATGAACACAGACAGACATCACAAATTTGACACATATTATGTAACTTGCATTTTGATGTCGCACGATTGCATTCACAAATTCTAAGACATTTTGTGGAAATATGATTATTGCAACAACATGTCTTAGAATTTGTATAGTATGTCACCTACCCACTTATGACATCCATATTGATTTACAACTTCGCATTTGTTACCTATCATATATTAAATTTGAAGTTATTCAGCTAGTAATTACAGAGTTAATTGGGAGAACTTAAAAAAACTTTAGTTTCGATAATTGATATTAACTCTTTGACTCATTTTGTAGCTGCCCACCTAGGACATTTCTACCAGCTTTATGCAAAATCTTCCTTGATGAATGTGCACCAGATAATGTTCTAGAAGTCACAGCAAGAGCAATTACATACTACTTAGATGTTTCGGGTAAGCAGGAATCACAAATAAAAAAAAATTATGTTATTATATATGAAATACCTGTGTTTAATAGAAAATGACTGTTTTTTGTGCAGCTGAATGTACAAGACGTATTGTGGCTATAGAAGGTGCAGTAAAAGCTATATGTAGCAGATTACTTACAGTAGACCCCAATAACCGCACAAGTAAAGATTTAGCAGAACAATGCATAAAAGTGAGTAATAATTTCATTTATCTATTGATTTCCCATTAGAAATAATAATACTAGCAACATTTTATGATTCTATTGCAACAGGTGTTGGAATTGGTGTGTACTCGTGAAGCAGGCGCAGTGTGGGAAGGTGGTGGTTTGCCTGCAGTTCTGCATTTTATTACTCATCATGGTACTTCTGTTCACAAAGACACACTTCACTCTGCTATGGCTGTTGTATCGAGGTAATGTTTATGTAATATCTTCTCAGGCCTTAGATACCTTTATTTATGTTCTGTTGAATTTAAATTCTATATGTACAGGCATATTCAACATATAAGCAATAATAATAGGCAGTATTCAACTGGAATATATGTGAAAACACTAGGTTCTGTTGGAAAGTGAAAGTTCAATGAGGCAGGTGACCAAAACATGACATAGGAGACTGCACGACATTCAACATGTGCTTGTATAAAGAACATTTGGACACTGAGATATAGATAAAAAATCTCAAAGGCAACATTTATTTATGCAACAGTCAAACTATCTGACAGAGATTTGCAGCTTTTTTCATTTTATATGAACATAGCATTTTATGTGAAAACTTTAACTGATCAAATAGTTTGTTTATTAATTATTCTTTAAACAATAATTAAAATTGTAATGATATTTTAAAAATAAAATTAGTGCAGGGTATTTTTTAAATATAAATCTTGTTCATGTAACATTGTTTTAGAATCTCTTGTATAAACAGCTTTTCCCACGGCGCACGGCGTAGCCGCAGTTCAGACGTTATTTAAAGAGCAAGCATTAACACAAGTTACATTGTATGAAATTTGTGTGTTGTGCTTTTTGCCCCCCGAATGCCCTTCCATACAAACTTTTATCGTCTATTTTTACCTGTTTAATTTTATTTATCTATCCCCAAAATGACCAAAATGTTCAGTGACGAAAATGGCAAATCACAAAATAAAACAAAAAGACAAAAAGCTATCCTATTTTCTGTGATAACCTTTACATATTATCCCATTTTTCGGGATAACAAGTATCCCATGTTCATCCTCGGCATTGAAAAAATATATATACTGAGTTTCAGCCAAATCAGTCCAGTAGTTTTTCCGTGAAAGCGTAACAGACAGACTGAGTTACTTTCGCATTTATAATATTAAAATATGGATGGGGATGTGTTACCCATCAACCTAGTTGTATGCAAAATGGATATGATGTATGTCACTGTCCTCTGATTTCAGACTCATTAGAGTCATAAACTCATTTATTCGTAACTATGATACACGTCAGGGTTATATATATTATTACAAAATCTTTAGTTAATTGTTTGTCGTCAATCTTTGTAATCCATAAATTCCTTCAAGCTATAGAAGGTGTGCTCGATTAGCCACTTCTTTAGCCGACAAGTGAATGCGTTTAAACTGCCGGAAAGTGTGATTTTGTCCGGTAGTTTATTACGTGTCTCTTGTTTAAAGAGCAAGTGCTACAGGTTATATTATATTACAATATTTTTATGTATTTGCCGACGGAAGATTCACTTCATTTTATATCCCTAATTATGTATACTATCTCCCGTCTATCTGTCAACAAAATAAATTACAAAACTTGACCAAAAAGGCCAAAATGGTCTCCAAAAAGGCCAAAATGGTCTAAATGACCAAAAGACCACAGTGACCGACATGGCTAAAATGACGGAATAGGCAAAAACGACCAAAAAAAGCCAAAATAATCAAAATGGTCAAAATGATCAATAAGGCCAAAATGACCAAATAGGTCAAAATGACCAAATAGGCCAAAATGACCAAATAGGCCAAAATGACCAAATAGGCCAAAATGACCAAAAAGGTCAAAATGATCAAAAAGGCCAAAATGACCAAATAGGCCAAAATGACCAAATAGGCCAAAATGACCAAATAGGCCAAAATGACCAAAAAGGCCAAAATGACCAAAATGAAAATTATCCCTTGTCCATCCTCAGTATTTAATTTACATACGTGCCGAATTTCAGCCAAATCGGTCCAGTAGTTTTTCCGTAAAAGCATAACAAACAAACAGACAAATATCATTTTATCCCGGAAACTATCTAATTTTTCGGGATAAAAAGTATCCTATGTTCATCCTCGGTATCGAAAATATATATATACCGAGTTTCAGCCAAATCGGTCCAGTAGTTTTTACGTGAAAACGGAACAGACAGACAGAGTTACTTTCGCATTTATAATATTAATAGGGATAGTCGGATCCATAACATGTGTTAGCGTGTTAGATTTTTCCAATCGCCTCGGCAACGGTGCAATCTTATCTCTATTCCGAGTACGATGTGAATGTATGTCGCTATGTTTTGCATACATGGACTCATTGACTCTGACGTATAGGGCTACTTGAAGTTCCAATATACACGTACCAATATATATCTTAGTCTTACCTTTTTTTAAGCTGTTTTCTGGCACATATAAATGAATGAAATGTCGGTATTGCAGAGTATGCGGTAAGATGGAGCCTGGCGACGCTCGCGTGGGGGACGCAGTGTCATCGCTTTCTGCGCTGCTCCGACATAGCGACTCCCGCGTCGCGGACGCTGCGCTCCGATGTTTCGCTTCGCTCGCCGACCGCTTCGCTCGGGCGCATGCTGACCCCGCCCCGCTCGCCCATCATGGTATCCTCATGCATGTTTTTCATGGATTCTATTTACTAGTTAATTTAAGGCCGAAATAAAAATTATTTTTTTATTAATATAATAATGTAGAAGTCGAGTACAAAACATTTTTAGTAATATTTATAAAGTTAATCAACTATTCATGAGCAAAATTTAAAATGTTTTAATGTACAATTCAAAATATCTGTTCCTAGGATAGATTTCAGATTGTGGTTATCTACCAAACTTTAGGATTGGTTAATTATAACCTATAGGTCCAATAATATCAGTATAGGTAGGGAGTGTATATTTGTTAATCTAATAATACAGACTATTTATTTATCATTGAGCAAAGATCTTAAGACATTATAACGTTTGGTACATTTTAAAATAGTATTTAGGGTTAATTTAATTGCAATTAAATTTAGTTGAAAGTAATGAGCCAATTTGAACAAATTATTTTTGTCTTTTACAGGATTGATAGAAGAACTTGTACGGCGTTTGGGTACTACTGAGAGTGGAGATGATAAATGTTTAGCTCCGTCAGTTTCGACCACTGTTAGCCTATTGTCAACTTTATGTCGCGGATCAGCACAAATTACGCATGTGAGTATAGTATTCAAACTAAGTTGGTACTTGTTGTAATAGCAAAATGAAATGATCACTATAGTGTGATTATGAGCTCTGTACTGCACTTTGGGTAGAGATTCACGTTCAGAGCAAAATGTAAGCAAAACTATAAATTTAACTAGTATCAATAAAATGTACATGTCGGATCACTCCCGCCGGGAGCGAATCACACTCGAAGTATAATGCAGTAATAATCTGAAATGAGATAATCAAAGTTTATTACACAAGAATTATTACAATTACAATATTAAACACAACACAATAATATGAATTATTAGGACAACTCTAAGCGCTGTCTCCACGCTTGTCAGGTGTCGAGCAGCAGTATGCCCTCAAAGAATACTGCGATTATCGAACACTAATTATCGACCACAATGCGTCTCTTGTCCACCAGAGCTTCCGCTCTTGTAAACCGACGAACGTAGAATTATGGTTGTAGACTGTCGGTTTAAGACTTCCCTTCTGCCCGAACACCGCGTATTTAAGGTCCTCGTAGCACGCCGCACTGACACCATCCGGTAATGCTTTGGCGCCACTTCAATAACATTAACTTCCGCCATCCGTATAACTTCCAACTTCCAGTTACTCAATTTCAGATATCCGTTAGCTTGATAATAAATGTTTCTACGTTGACATCCGGTTACACGACTTCCGATTACCACATTTGAATACTACCGTCATATGGTAACTTTATAATAACAAACACTATTCCGACATACAGAGTAGTTCCTAATATATTTATTTCCAACATTTTAATAATTATACTATTTTTATATATATTATGTAAGTACATAAAACAGCTATATTTAAAGTTTTTTATTATTTTATATTGAAAGGAAGCCAAAAAGAGAATTAGAGAAAGACTATTAACTTATTATATTAAATTTGACTAATAAAAACAAAAGTCAAAGAACATTTATTTTTAAAATATCATTTAAAAGCAGGATTGTAGTTGTACATACAGCTCTATTGTTCAAAATGTGTCTACATAGGTTCTCGTTTTGTCAACCCAACACGTAAATTACATGTGATAGGAAATGTAGGATACAAGTGTATGTGGAGAGAAACAAATTGAAGATGTGCAATATAACAAAAGCGTGATATGACCAGGATTTGGTGCGTTTGGAGTTGTGTTCGGCGATCGAGAGCGCAGTGCAGGCCGACGAGCGCTGGTGCTTGGAGTGCATGCGCCTTGTCGACTTATTGCTAGTGCTTCTGTGCGAAGGCCGACATGCTATACAAACGTGAGTATTATTTATAGATTTTCAGTCTAGTGACCTCTGTAAAAGCTTGTCTTATTGTCACATTTTATATTAAAAAAATTTCTTTGATATTTTTTTTTACTTGTAGCATAGTTTAATTTAAAAACATTGATTCTAAAGATAATGTAATGTTTTTATAAATCTTGAATAATAAATCTTACCTTGTTGGAAAATTGTATAGTGAAATTAGTATGTGTTCAGATTTACTGGTAGTTGTAAGACGTGACATAAGCTTCCATCTTATTTTGACATTTACTAAGTTGCTACTCTAATTACCAGATTACTATAATAAGTACATAAGGTACATTTTATTATCTTAAAAACGCTGACGCCGCCTGGTTTTTGTATGAGCATAGAAAGTGATGATGATTATCATTTCTTTAAAGGTTCAAATATGTATATTAATTATTTTTTGTTTAAACATTAATTAATATTATTTCTATGATAACATTTTAAACGCCTTTCTTTTTTATACGTAAATATTGTTAGAATATATTTTAAAATGTATCCACATCCCTAGTGTTGGTATATTTGTATGTAGAGGGTCGAACCGCAACGGTGGTCCAGCGTCAGGATCGGCAAGTGGCAGCGCCGTGAGCGGGGGCAGCGGCGCCAGCGGGGAGGGCAGCAGCGGGGGGGCCGGCGGCGCGGCGGGGGGGCCGCGGGGCGACAAGTCGCACCGGCAGCTGATCGACTGCATCCGCGGCAAGGACACCGACGCACTGCTCACCGCTGTCTCCAGCGGCGCCGTCGACGTCAACTTCACCGACGACGTCGGTCAAACGCTGCTCAACTGGGCCGCCGCGTTCGGCACTAAGGAAATGGTGGAGTTCTTATGCGAGAAAGGTAAACACGTCGTAATAAATATGAGTTCTCTACGCAGCATTGCTCTCAATAAGTTTGGTGCCGTAATCCGCGTATGTGATTTCTTCTAGCCAATTTTTTGCGATTAAAAGTTGATTATGTTGTTACGAGTTTAGCGGGTATCGAATTAATATGCCGTGAGAATTATTATTGAGTTTATTAGAACTATACAAACACTTGTAACACAGGTACAAACATAACCGAACACAACAAATCCAAACATAATGCAGAAAGTCGTAATTCAATAAAACGCCCAAAGTCCGTCACTATTAGATTCCCGATTGTAGTATTCACGTCACGCCTTGATCGTAGTTGTCGCTGAACTGCCGTCTCTCCATCAGGCCGTCGTTTTATACCTCACAGGTAATAATGTGCCCGTATAGTAGTCGACTTAACCTTAGTCGACCCGCCACACCTGGCTAATGACTCGACCGCAAACGGCCATAAAAGAGTATATTGAAACAATGGGCTGCTCTCTCGAAACGTATGCCAATCAATAAGTAAACAAAAGACGACTATCATAAAAAAATTACAATTAGTTCAAATGCCGATGAGTAATAAATGTGCTTCTACAAATCTGTACGTCAGTCTCGTCTCGGCAGGCGAACGAAACGGTCGACTGTCGGTCGTTAATACGCGACTAACACGTTTGTAACCGAGTTTTTGCAACTACCTACTTTTATTGTGCTTGAACTTTATAACGCGTGGCCGCCTGCGACGGGCGAGCCGTGCAATGAGTAATGATAGTTGTTTAGTGGTTTTTGACGATTGTATAGATGAACAACTTTTGGAGGAAAATAATATGGAAGATGTGGAATGTTTGGACGGACAAATTTTTGAAGAAAATGGTGGGAGTGATGGAAAAATTTATGAGATTGAGAATTTAACTCAGTCGGCAGACGGGACGGTGGAAGTGTCAATAGGTCCTGGTAAGAAAAGGAAACTGATTTTCAGTAAAAGAGGCAAACAACAAGCGATGCAGACAGAAGAAGAATGGATTGAGGTAAGAGGGAAAGATAAAAAGAATCGCACCCACAAAGAGAATGAAACGCACGCAATAATCGTCACTGCTAAAAATATATTACCAAAACAGTTTGCGTTGGCTCGTATACTGAGTCTTCACAAAGTAATGGGCATTATCAACACAAGATATTTGAGCCCATATCGTGTAAAAATTGAATTTGATTCGGAAGTACATGCTTCTTCAATTATGAAATGTCAAGAGCTTCTAAATTTAGGCTGGAGATTCCATGCAGCGTCAGAAGTAGGCATCTCTTACGGGATTATAAAAGACGTAGAATTAGACTTGTCAGAGGAAGAAATGTTAAAAGACATTATTTGTCCGGATTCGGTGGTACTTTACTCTATAAAAAGGCTTGATCGCCGCCATACAGAGAACGGTTCTTGGGTGCCATCAGAAACCGTACGTCTTGGTTTTAAGGGTCCTTTTATTCCTACACACGTTAAAATTAATCACATTAATGTTGTAGTGTACCCCTACGTGCACAGAGTCTCCCAATGTTCCAGATGCTGGAGGCTTGGCCACACCCATAAGACTTGTTCTGCGAAAAAAATAGTATGCCCAAAATGTGGTGGAGACCATGATAATTGTACTACAACAAACTTTAAATGTGTTAACTGTCGTGGGAAGCATATGTCGCTATCAAAAATATGCCCTATGTTTATAAAGGAAAAGACTCTAAGGGACATTATGTCCAAACAGAATTGCACTTATAGTCGAGCAATAGAGATTTATAATGCGCCAGCGACAACAACATATAATAAATCATATCAATTGGATCAAAATGTAGAAATAACAAGTTACGTGAGAGAAACTGACTTAGAAGACGGATTATCGCTTAACCTTGATAGAGGTGACACTTATGCTTCTGTGACAAAAAAACCGAGAGGAAAAACGGGTAAGAAGTCTAAGTTAGAGAAAACAAGTACTGGAAGGAAAGACAATAATGAAAAGGAGGATTATAATATGTTTGAACATGGTGACTCTTGTAGTGATAATGATAGTATTATGAATGTAGAAACGGACTTCAATGATGAGAATAGACCCAGAATGAAAAAACAAATTGCGTGGCAAATATTATTTAACAAGTTGAAGAAAATACTTTTGGGAAAATCACTCAGTTCTTGGGAGGACAAAATAAAGGAATGCGGAAGTATTATACTAGAAGAGATTTTATCATTTATCGGGGAATTTATTACTGGAGGGTCAATTGGTAACTTAATAAAACAATTATGGATATCAATGACCAAATAAATATATTGCAGTGGAATGCACAAAGTATTCGTCAAAAAGGTTTGGACTTAGAAGTTTTGTTGAATCGGGAGAAGTTACATATTGCCATTATTAGCGAGACCTGGCTGGATAAAGACAAAGACTTTCGTATAAATGGATATAATATTTTCAGAATGGATCGCTGTGACGGATATGGTGGGGTGGCAATTTTAACTCATAAATCAATAAAGGCTATGCAATATAATGATAAACTACTCAATGCGCAGATAGAAATAGTTCATGTCAAGATATTGAACTGTGATAAATTAGAAAATGTGTACTCTATATACTGCCCTCCTTCTGCTAATACTTCCTTAAGAGATTGGAATCAAGTCTTTAGTTTAGTCGGAAGAAAAACTATAATCGCAGGAGACCTTAATGGCCACCATACTAATTGGTCCAGTAAAACTAATTTAAGGGGTGACCAAATTTTCGACTCTTTAGTAGATAATAACTTTATCACTTTAAATGACGGGACCCCTACAAGAGTCAAATTGGTTAATGGCACAGTACAAAAATCTTCCCCTGACTTATCAACAGCTTCTGCAGACATAGCTTTGAAATTTAATTGGAGGGTCTTAAATGAAACTCTAGGAAGCGATCATCTAATAATTAAAATGAATGTAGATTGTGTTGTACCCTATTCACGAGCACGTAAGCGAAACTTCAAGAGAGCTAACTGGGCACATTACAAGACTGTCATTGAAAAAGAGCTTGGTAATTTGACTCTTTCAGAGGACCATCAGTCTGCGTATGATACTTTTATCGGTTTAATTAACAAAGCTGCTGATGAATCTATCCCTTACATCAAAATTTGTGACCATCCTTTGCGTCAAAAAAAGTTTACGCCTAAACCGTATTGGAATCAAGAAATATCTAAAGCTATTGCTGAACGTCGCCGCGCTCTTGCTATTTTCAGGAAAAACCCTACACCAACTAATTTAGAAGTGCTACAAAACAAAATAAGAATTGCACAAAAAATGATTCGCTCTGCTAAAAGTCAGGCATGGAAAACCTTTTGTGATGGAATGGACGTTACAACATCTTTAAGTGAAATGTGGGCTAAGATGAAATGGCTCAAAGGATGTAAATTTGCTAGAAATAGTATAGATCGAGAGACGGCCGAATCTTTATTATGTAGTTTAGCACCTGACTCTTCAGTGCCCGCGGAGCCTATATTTTGTAGCAAAAATCTTCAACTTTGTTCACCAATTTCAATACAGGAACTAACTAACAACATCAAAGACTCGGACACAGCACCAGGGGTGGATGGAATATCATATTCTATGTTTAAAAATCTCCCAGATAAAGCCAAAAAAGTTCTGGTGTCTTTATACAATAGATTCTTATTTTCTAGTTTTGTTCCAAGTCAGTGGAAGGAAATTAAAATAGTTCCTATACCTAAAGCTAATAATAACGTCAGTTCTGCACCAAATATAAGACCTATTTCTTTGTTATCTTGTTCATGCAAGATATTTCATTTAATTATAACGCGTAGAATAGAATGGTATTTAGAGAAAAACGACTGTTTTTCTGAAGATACTGTAGGTTTTCGAAGATTCCGATCTTGTATGGACAATTTAACTAGATTAGTGTCACGAATACAAAGCGGGTTTAGCAGGGGTCAGGTCACAGTGGCATGCTTCTTGGATATCAATAACGCCTACAATAACGTGAATGTAATTAGCCTTCTAAACACTTTGGACAATCTGGGGGTAGGAAGATTATTATGCAAATATCTTTGGCAATTTTTACACGACAGGCAATTAATTCTGGAATTAGATAATAGCGAGCTCATTTGTAGAACCACTGGAACGGGCATAGCTCAAGGGGATCCTTTATCCCCACTCTTATTTAATGTAGCTACTATTCATATCTGTAAACAGTTAAATTCAATATTCATATCGCAGTACGCTGATGATTTTGTTCTTTATACCAGTTTTGACAATATTGATGACGGTATATCTGTCATTCAAGAATCTTTGTTAATATTTGAAACTCTAATCACAAGAATTGGTTTAGATATTTCTTACAGGAAAACTAAATTTTGTGTATTCTCAAAAGGAACTAGAAATACAAATAGAATGAGTATAAATTTATTCATAAATAATGAAAGAATCCAACAAACTCAGAGTATTAAATATTTAGGCATGTGGTTCGACAGTTACTTAAAATGGGGTCGTCATATAAATGAAATAAGGGAAAAAGTTCTTAAATTTTTAAATATATTTAAAATTTTAGCAGGTTCGAAATGGGGTATCCATCCAAAATATTTAAGGTTACTTTATATATCTATAATTAGAAGCAGACTTGACTATGGTTCTTTTTTGTATGATAGTAGTGCGAAAACTCATTTGTATAAGCTAGATAAAGTGCAAAATCAAGCGATGAGAATAATAGGCGGTTTTATAAGGACTACGCCCATTCACGTCATGGAGAGCGAGTTGTGTCTTCAGCCGCTTTTTATTCGAAGGCGATACCTGGCTGCTAAATTTTGGCTTAGATCTAAATCAATTAAGAATAACAACACGTTACATGTAGTAGACGAATTAAATAGTTTATGTCGGAATGAGCTTTGGGTGAGAAAGAAGCTGCCACTGCTGGTTGAGACTCGCCAGACTTACAGTAATTATTCTGTAGATTGTCATACTAAGCCGTTAATTTTTTCTCTTAAAGATTGGATTACGAAATACGATATATCTTTAAATATAAAGACTGTAATTGATAAAGTGATATCTGCCAAAAGACATTTCAATGTTGTCAAATTACATGATTTATGTTGTGAATATGTTAATCGGGTATACAATACACATTATAAGATTTACACGGATGGATCAAAGGATGAGTTGGGCTGTGGATCTGCTTTTGTGGACCCACAGGCCAACGTATGCGCACGGTTTAAATTAAATGCACAGGTTTCAATATTACACTGTGAATTGATAGCGGTATTCGAAGCTCTATCATATGCTGGTACTTTGGAAGTCAGTAAAATTGTAATTTTATCGGATTCCAAAAGCGCCCTTATGCATTTGGCTCGGTTAACCTCGACTTTTCGAGGTCTCCCGATAGCCTACAACATCCTAAAATCCATCCGTGAACTTCATGCTGCAAAAAAGGAAGTGGTCTTCCAGTGGATACCCTCCCACGTAGGCGTCATGGGTAACGAGGAAGCCGACAAAGCAGCGAGGCAGGCCACCACTGAGGGCATCTTGTATCACTGTTCCGCAACCCACACAGAAACATTGAGTTGCGTTAAAATGCATATCAGAGAGCAGTGGCAAGAGTATTTTGATGAACGATCACTTTCGAAGGGCATATGGTACAAGACCATCCAGTGTCGGCTCCCTCGATGTCCATGGTTCGCTTTGACATCCATGGAATTGGACAGGAAAACTATTGTAGCTCTACTAAGACTTCGCTCCGGGCACATTCCTTCAAATAAGTTTAAATATATGATGAAGGTTTCAAGTTCACCAAACTGCTCTGAATGCCAAAAAATTGAAGATATTTATCACGTGTTGGCGGAGTGTGTCCGGGGCGAGGCGTTGCGGCGTCAGCTTCCGGTCGATTACAATGTCGGTAACTGGACGAGTATTCTGTCTTCTCCATTTTCTGGGGAGGCCAGAGTGCTCGTTCAGTTATTATATCAGTGTATTTAGAGTTTAAGGAAGGAGATATTATTGTAAGATTGGACGGGGTGACATTATCACAAAGTGACAAAACCCCATATAATAAAGATTAAAAAAAAAAAAAAAAAAATCTGTACGTGAAATTTATCTTTGTTGGCGGCTAGGTTGTAACAATATTTTTAATTCATTTCTCTAAGTAAAATGGGTTGATAAATTAGGATGATAAAATTAGATCAATTTTTGTTTATTTATTTCATATTGCAATGGTTTAGGTGCGGATGTGAACCGAGGCCAGCGTAGTTCGTCGCTGCACTACGCGGCTTGCTTCGGGCGGCCGGCGATCGCGAAGGTGCTGCTGCGGTACGGCGCCAACGCCGACTTGCGCGACGAGGACGGAAAGACGCCACTGGATAAGGCGAGGGAACGTCACGATCAAGGTAATAAATACAAATCGCAGGACAATCACTAAAGCTGTAGATATTGAAAGTGTATATATGTGAAAATAGAGAACACTAGCTGACCCGGCGAACTTCGTACCGCCATATTTTTTGAATTCCTAAAAGACTTTGTTTCATGACACAAATACAAAATCACCATAACCGGTCCAGGTGTATAGGAGGATTCTAGAACCCGATGTCAACGCCACCTACCGGTTCTAATTGCGAATCTAAACCATTCGAGAACCTACTCAAACACACAAAAACAAACTTACCAAAATCGCTCCCAGTGATTAGGAGGATTCTAGAACCCAATCTCAGCGCCACCTACCGGTTTTAATTGCGAATCTAAACCATCTGGGAACCCACTCAAACACACAAAAACAAAATCACCAAAATCGCTCCCAGTGATTAGGAGGATTCTAGAACCCAATCTCAGCGCCACCTACCGATTTTAATTGCGAATCTAAACCATCTGGGAACCCACTCAAACACACAAAAACAAAATCGTTTCCGGTGATTAGGAGGATTCTAGAACCCGATCTCAGCGCCACCTACCGGTTCCAACGGGATAAAAAGTATCCTATCTTTTAAGTTGGATCAAACTGCACACAGTGTGGAAATTTGATTAAAATCGGTTCAGTAGTTTTGGAGTTTATTGGCAACATCATCGTGACACGAGATCCCTATTAATCCCTATTAATATTATAAATGCGAAAGTAACTCTGTCTGTCTGTTCCGTTTTCACGTAAAAACTACTGGACCGATTTGGCTGAAACTCAGCATGTTATGTATGTTTTCGATACCGAGAATGAACATAGTATACTTTTTACCCCGAAAAATGGGATAGTTTCCGGGATAAAAAAAAATTTGTCTTTCTGTTTGTTATGCTTTTATGGAAGAACTAATGGGCCGATTTGGCTGAAATTCCGTACGTATGTAAATTAAATACTGAGTGTGGACAAATGATAATTTTCATTTTGGCCTTTTTGGTAATTTTGGCCTTTTTGGTCATTTTGACTATTTTGGCCTATTTGGTCATTTTGGCCTATTTGGTCATTTTGGCCTTTTTGGTCATTTTGGCCTATTTGCTATTTTTGGTCATTTTGGCCTTTTTGGTCATTTTGGCCTTTTTAGTCATTTTGGCCTATTTGGTCATTTTGGCTTTTTTGGTCGTTTTTGCCTATTCGGTCATTTTGGCCTATTTGGTCATTTTGGCCTTTTTGGTCATTTTGGCCTCTTTGGTAATTTTGACCATTTTAATTATTTTGGCCTTTTTGGTCGTTTTTGCTTATTCCGTCGTTTTGGCCATGTCGGTCACTGTGGTCTTTTGGTCATTTAGACCATTTTGGCCTTTTTGGTCAAGTTTTGTAATTCATTTTGTTCACAGATAGACGAGGGATGGTATAATTAGCGATATAAAATGAAGTGAGTCTTTTGTGGGCAAATACATAAACATTTAATATAATAACCTGTAACGCTTGCTCTATAAACAAGAGAGACACACTAGAGGTTAACCCGCGGCGCAGCCGCGGGGTAAACTCTTTCTCAAGACTTTGTTTATTATGCTTTTACGGAAGAACTAATGGGCCGATTTGTCTGAGATTCTGTACGCATGTAAATTAAATACTGAGGGTGGACAAGGGATACTTTTCATTTTGGCCTTTTTGGTAATTTTGGCTATTTTAGCCTTTTTACTCATTTTGGGCATTAGGTCGTGCTAGCGTAATGACTAGCCCCTGAATCGAAGGGCGTGGGTTAGTTCCTGACCGGAACGTATGCACCTCTTGGTCAGTTTTCTGATCTAATGTGCATATTGTTACAATTACCACGTGCTAACAACGGTGAAGGAAAACATCGTGATGCAACTTGCACATCGAGATAACCGATGTGTCAAACCTGCCAAGCCGCCTTGGACATGCGTGGCGGGTATTCTGTCCGTTTCCCTTATAATGGGAGGCCCGAGCCCAGTAGTGGGACATTTATGGTCCGATATTATTATTATATACTCATTTTGGCCATGTCGGTAATTTTGGCCTTTTTGGTCGTTTTGATTATTTTGGCCTTTTTGGTAGTTTTTGCCTATTCCGTCATTTTGGCCACATCGGTCACTGTGGCCTTTTTGGTGATTTTGGCCATGTCGGTCATTTTGGCCTTTTTGGTCATTTTGACCATTTTGATTATTTTAGCCTTTTTGGTCGTTTTTGCATATTCCGTCATTTTGGCCATGTCGGTCTCTGTGGCCTTTTTGGTCGTTTTGGCCATGTCGGTCATTCCGGCCGTTTTAGTCATTTTGACTATTTTGGCCTTTTTGGTCATTTTGGCCTATTCCGTCATTTTGGCCATGCCGGTCATTTTGGCCTTTTTGGTCATTTTGATTATTTTGGCCTTTTTGGTAGTTTTTGCCTATTCCGTCATTTTGGCCACATCGGGCACTGTGGCCTTTTTGGTGATTTTGGCCATGTCGGTCATTTTGGCCTTTTTGGTCATTTTGACCATTTTGATTATTTTAGCCTTTTTGCTCGTTTTTGCATATTCCGTCATTTTGGCCATGTCGGTCTCTGTAGCCTTTTTGGTCGTTTTGGCCATGTCGGTCATTCCGGCCCTTTTAGTCATTTTGGCCTTTTTGGACAAGTTTTGTAATTTATATTGTTTACAGATACGGGGAATGGTATAATTAGCGATATAAAATGAAGTGAATCTTCCGTGGGCAAATACATAAAAAATGAATATAATATAACCTGTAGCGCTTGCTCTATAAACAAGAGACACGCACTAGAAGTTAACCCGCGGCGCAGCCGTGAGGTAAACTCTAGTTTTTATATATATAAGATAAGATATGCACAATCGAACTCACTTACGCCGTTACAAGCATATTACTAAAGATTTCCTGTACAATTATTCACAAGGTTGATAGTAGATTAAAATACGATAGTAATGTATACTAGTGACAGTTAAGTTGATTTCACTAAATAGTGTTCAAAGTATATATAGATCACGGACACTAGATATTTTTAGTTTATTAGCAGTATTATTGGAATTAGAACATGTCAGTTCATACTTGTAACTCATTTGATATAATGAAAACCTAAGAAATTTATAGTTTTAATCATACTCCTGTATACTGTATTTATTTATCTATACTATAATAAATCTGTAAATTTTTAGAGTTTGTACAATGCTTTTAAAAATACGAAAAATATCAGGAAGGAATATTCGGACCAGGAGATTCCGAAAATTCAATATTTTGGATTTTTATGTGACGGTCTTTCTCTCTTTCTGTTTGTCTTTCTCTCTTTCCTGGACGGATTCAAATAAAACTCGACATACAGCTAGCTTATATCCCGGGGCATTACTTAGGATCTTATCGTGATAAATGACGTAGATTCCGTGGGATAGACGAAAGTACCGAAAAAATAGCGCAGCGCATTTTTTGAAAACTACTGAATGTAAGTATTGTACGTATAAGAATGAAACTCGATATAGTGCAGGCTTATAACCCGAATCAACACTTAGGATACGTTATCCCGATAAAAGACGTCGTTAACTTGGAACTTGTGTATATGTACTTCTAATAAAGTTCAAGACTTACAAGCGGCGTTTAATTAGAACCGCGCTATACGCAACAGTATTGTTACACTAACAGTCCCTCCTGAAATTACTCGATAGATTAATGATAATGTAATACGCCGATAATTTTTATTTTTTGATCACAGGCCATAGAGAAGTTGCTGCAATACTTCAATGTCCCGGGGAATGGTTGGTTGTTGGTAACAGCGATACACCGTCGCCGTCAAACGATGACGATTTCCCAGAGACTGGGGATAAAGAGATGGCGGCCGTGTACTTAGAGTAAGATTATTTTTAGAATACACATCCTGATACTGAATTTTTAGCTTTTTCTTCCTCTTCTGCTAACAAAAAAGCAAATACGACGATAATGGAAAAGAGCGAAGAAGCTCTATTCCATTATATCACAAACATATTCCGCACGTACTCTCGCTACGAATGAAAGGGCACCGGCAATCCAATTGCTACCGATACAGTGGAGGCATTGTGAAAAACTAATCCGTTGGATGCAATGTGTTCCATGCTAATGAAGCGGACATGTGGGGTTGGGTTTACATGTATATCCCCGGATGATTTTAATGGTTAATGTGTTTAGGAATATATTTAAGACTTATTTATAACAACTGAAATTGGTTTTGAGTGGAAAAAATACATATTCAATTAATTATCGAAGTTTAAAATTCACGACAATGATTTGGTAATTTTGTTGCCGAGACGTTTTTTTGTGCACCGGAAAGTGTACATTTTGAAGAGGACGGGATTTATTTAAATAGGAGACTGTATGTATCCGAAAATTTAAATATGTGGAGTTTTAAACAGTTGGTTAGGTTAGGTTGTTTATGTGTACACCAAAGCGCAAGAGCCGAGCGAGCGAAGCGAACGTGTCTCGGCAGCGCCCGGCGAGTGGCAGAACAGACTGGTAACCCTTCACTATTTATCTTATATATAAGTGAAATATTAGTGATAAACAGGAGTGAGGTTAGATTGACAAAAACATTAATAACTCAGGAACTATACATTTCCGCCACATAGGAGTTGCAGAAGGGGTAAGTTTTCCTCCCCGCCTCCCCCTCCCCCCTTCATTACTTATGATTACGGGGACATATATGTAAATCACACCCGACATGTGGACGCTTACCTTACAACGGTTGTGTGGGTCATCTGAACATGCCCTTATGGTGGAGGTATATGAACAAGTAAATAATCCTGGATTGGGTTGTGGTCGTGCAGACGGTTGATCAGCGTGTTCTGCGCGCGGTTCCTGGGCGCTGGTGGCGCGGGCGTGCGCCGCGCGTGCCTGTCGCTGGTGCGCAAGATGGTGCACTACGCGCCCGCGAAGCTGCTGCGGCAGATATCGGCCAAGCGGGAGCCCCCGACAGCGTCACTGCTCACGCAACTTATAGCCGCGGTGCTCGACAATGCAGTGAGTATACTCACTCATACAGTTCGACGTTTATAGATTATATTCTACCAATTGAATAAAGATATACGTAATATCTATAAATCGCCTCTTTGCTTCAATAATGAGTTATCTTGAAAATTTTAGAAAAGCGTTTTTATTACCCTTCAAAAAATAATTGTATCAAAACAAACAGCTTTTTTCTGTCAATCTACAATTTATTTTAGAGATACCACGTTATTCATTTGGATAAAATTGTTGTATTTTTTTAAGCTAAATAAACTCTTCTAAAATTTTAATTTTCAAGATAATACATACATATGTATGTATTGCCTCTGTTTTAATATATATTATACATACATATATTAAAACAGAGGCAAAATATTTGTTGTATAAATAGCTATAAATGATTTTAAAAAACGCATTTATATATGTTTATTGGTACAGCAGTGCATTCTACAGGTTAATTGTTATTATTAACTTATAATTTTGTAACCACAGAAATTGGTGAAATATAGGATTAATTATAAAAAAACCCATTACAGACATTAATTTTAGTTTTAAAGTTACCTTTTCAGTCATATAACCAATAAAAACAATACCAATTATTTTATCTGAAGTCAAAGTGGACAATTTTGCAGATTCGTATTATGAATATGATAGGTATCAAAATAAATTAGTACTTTATGCTATATCTTACTCCTACCAAGTATATCTAGACAATTACAATTTCATTAAATGATCCTCCAAAAGCGACCGCTTTAGAGCCCTTAAATATTATTCGCGTAGATGACACTAGGACACAAAGTCCTTGTAAAAAAAGAAAGACCAACATACATAAGAATAAATATTATCAAGTTTCATGATAGTTAAAAAATTGGCCAATTTCGATAATAAGGGGGTATAAATTCAAAGACGTGAGCTATGAATGTCAAAGAAGCAAGTGAGGTGTGTAAGAATAATCCTGAATGGCGCTCTGTTGTTCGTACCTACCCCGCAAGGGACCTGGCGTGAAGTTATGCATATGTATGCATAATATAAAGTTTCCAGTATGTTATGTCATTTACATGACGTGCAAATACTTACTACACTCACTAAATGTCTTGAAGCTATAACCCTACATTAATGTTTCCAAATTAAATATATATGTAAAAAAATGATAAAAATTTAAAAGACATGTAAATTATTAAATTTAAAAATGTCAATGTTAATCTTATTTTGTTGTTCGTGCCTACCCCGCAAGGGACCTGGCGTGAAGTTATGCATGTATGTATGTAAGAATTAAAAGAAATGAACAATCGAGATACTGCGAAGTTTGTAGGCGTGACATTACACATGAGCAAGTGGACTGATGTCCGAATGTTGTGGCCAGGAGAGCGTGGGCGCTGGGCGTCGCGCGCCGCCGCGGTGCCTGCGCAGCCGCTATATCCGCCCTCCCGCGGTAACGTTCCGATGGTGTGATAACTCTCATGCGAAGCGGCCCTTAGTCTCCGCCGTGCGGCTCTATTTGTGACCAATGATCCATTTGTTTGATTCCAATACACTATGATCTAAATTAAATACATACTATTTATTGTTTTACGTTTAGAGCTGCCATGTGTTATTTATTGCTTACGATGACGTCAGGCGGATGTTATTTGTGATAAATTTTAATTGTGAAACATTTGAAATTTTCAATCAAAGATTGAAAATCAAACTTACTAATGTTACTAAAATTATTACTTTGCATTTTCTGTTTCTTGGAGTGCATGAGTTATTTATACTGTTTAAATTAAATTGGAAACGTTATTTAAATTATCTGTTAGAGGTTACCCAAAGATTTGAACATGGTTAGAAATCCGAATGACGATGTCGTCTAGTGATTCGGCTTTTAATAACTAAAAGCATTATTTCGTTAGTGTAAATTTTATCATGTAACTAAATTATATCAATGTTTACTAATATATTCCCCATCGATAATTAAACTATTTTCTTTTCCTAGATGATCCATACCTCATAATATGTTAATCTGCTGCATCCACATTTATGTAAAAAAATCACACCATCGAAATTTACTTGCATTATACAATCCTTTTAGTCTTTTACCCATTTGTTTACAATTGTACATGTGATATGCTGTTATGATCCAATTGTTGACTTGACTACTTCGGGTGCGAGTGACAGGTGTTGTTTTAAATTCGCTACCGAATAACAAAAATTATCATACATGGTAGTCTATAGTAATTCCACGCATGTTATATTCATAGTTTCATTGGACAGTTCGAGATTGTTAACGTATTTTACTAATAAAATGATATTTTATTCAGGATGACGACGACGGTCATCTTATTGTACTGGCAATTGCTGAAGAATTAATGTCGAAATCAGCCGATATATACTTGGAGCAGTTCGCAAGGCTTGGTGTGTTCAGTAAAGTGGAAGCGCTAACTGCAACACCCGCAGTACGCACGCCTGCAGATAGCCAAAACACCGCCACGGCTGGTACGTATGATATGTTGACTTATGGCCGGTTCCCATTGCTACTATTCTTTCACTTGCCTTATCGTACTGTTGTATTTTGTCATTTTTTGTAGATGCATTAAATAAATGGGATTTTGACACTGTGATAATTGTAAGCCCATACAATTTTTCAATTATTTATACTTTGTTTAAGAACACAGACGTAATAGCTGAATGAGTACTCTAGCCTCTCCAGAATATGGAGAAAACAAAATATTATGCCAGTCACCCGCATTATAATCGACCGGAAGCTTGACATTGACACTTCGTCAACATGTGATAGATATCTTCAGTTTTTCGACAATCAGAGCAATGTGGAGAATAAGAAACCATCATAGATAATTGAACTCGTTTAAAGGAATTTATCCGGAGGGAAGTCTTAGCAGAGCTTTATTAGTTTTCCTGTCCAATTCTACAGTTTACAAAGCAAACATTGAATGGTTTACCATATGCCCTTTGATAGTGATCATTGAACAAAATATTCTTGCCACTATTCTCTGGTATGCATCCTGTGCGGAAATCTTATGTGCTTTGAATTTATATTTTTCTAAGAAATAATGCTCTAGAAAAATTATATTTCTCCTAAACATGGAATTAATGTTTCAAGGACTTATTTTTTTAAAATAAATGTTAATTATGGCAAATGGGCTAGTAATCAGTGCGTGTGTCTCTCGGTGTGTTAGGTGCGTCGGGGTGCGCGGGCGGCGCGAGCGAGGACGCGTCGTGCCTGTCGGCGGGCGCGGCGTACTCGTGGGGCGAGTGGGCGCTGTGCCGCGGCCGCGACGCCCTCTACGTGTGGAGCGACGCGGCCGCGCTCGAGCTCAGCACAGGCAGCAACGGCTGGTTCCGCTTCCTGCTCGACGGGAAACTGGCCACCATGTACTCGAGCGGCAGCCCCGAACACCAAACGGACAACACAGGTCAATACATTATCATAATTTAAATTTGAATTTTCGTGAGAATCTTTAATTCCTTGGAATCCACTCATCAAATCCTGACATGGTGACAGTGGGACCAATTCGGGAATATATCTTATCGATTAAAATAATAATTTTGAAAATTGGTTAACAATTGGTGGAGATATCAAGTAACGAACATAAAAAAAACATACAGACGAATTGAGAACTACCTCCTTTTTGAAGTTGGTTAAAAACAACATCGACTTCAAACTAAAAAGCAAAAAAATAAAAAAAATTTACGACATCTTGAAGTTGGTGCCAAGTTAAATATAAAAACAACAACAAAATTGCTCAATGCACCGACTCAAAGATGTTGTAGACTGTTACATATTAATATTTTGCTTTTTGGTTTCAGTCGTTGTTGTATTTGTTAAAAAAAATTGACAAGATATTCAAACAGTAACATTGTTTTTTAGAAAATCGAGGTGAATTTGTAGATAAACTTCAAAGGGCGAAAGCTTCAGTGAAAAATTCAGTCCCCATACCGATACTGTCAAAACCAGGACCTACCAAATTGGTACTAGGCAACTGGGCACTATCCTGCAAGAAGTATGTATATGAACTTCATATTAATAAACGTGCAGAAAAATTAAGAATTAGTATTTATGAAATTTAAATTATTTTAGGGAGAAAGAACTTCAAATTCATAATACCGATGGCCAGCAACAAACTACAATATTGAGGGAGGATTTGCCTGGATTTATTTTCGAGTCTAACAGGGGTACTAAACACTCGTTTACAGCTGAAACGTTTTTAGGTAACTAAACAAAATATATTTGTCCACTTAAGATAAGATGAGAGTGATTTATTTTGTTGATATTTTTTATAATTGTCGTGATTTTAGATATTTTGAACGAATTAATAGTGTGGTGTAAGATATATTCTTAATTGTTGAAAGTCATTCACATACATTGATTATGGTTATCAATAACTTATTTTATTTGCGATCTTAATTTTATGATCTGATGCTTTCTATTGTGTAATAGAAAAATATAACGCTTTTTTAAGCCATATCTCAACTCCATTACATATCTTTGTCCCAAAAATCGCCGTCTCCTTTGCTAATTGTTCAAATTAAATTTTTTTTTGTTTTATAAGATACACTTAGAAAATTTACATATCTCAAGAGTTAAGGGAAGGCTGACCTTCTTTTTGACCAACAAAAAAGCATTTTAATATTTTTATTGTTTAGTTTCAGTTTGTATGGGTTGAATTTTAATGGAATTTTGAATTATAAACTGTTTTTAATATACAGGCCCAGAATTAGTGAGTGGCTGGGCGGACCGCAGGCCTGTCGTCGCCACTAACGCCGCTTCGAATCAAAATCGATCTCGCATATCGGCTAAGGCTGAAGCACTCAAAGCACAGGTATGTGAATAAAAAAACTTTGTTTAGAAAAGTAAAACATGTCACTAACAGCCCCATACTAAAGTCTAATATACAATTCCCGAATCTGTCTTTTTAAATGCTTGCTAACTTTTGCATTTGCAGACATATAAATAGTTTTAGTTTATAAATGGTAAAAAATTCGTAGTAAACTGTTTTCCAAATAAAATAAATGAAGACATGAGTGGATGAAGGTGATAAGTCGCATAATTCCAATTTTGAGTAAATCGAGATAAAAGTTTTACTTTTATTTTAAACTGAACTGAACATAACAACTTTTTCAACTTTTTATTTTTTAAATATGCCTTATATCTATGGTCTAAGGTCTGTAGTAATTTGGTATCGACTTATAAGCTTCATCTACGCAAAAAAAGCAAAAAACCGAATATGCGACATATCACCTTCATCCACTCACGTCTTCAAATAATACAGAGAAATATAACAACAACTCCTAGAGTTCCTTCCACGCCTTTCAGGTGTCTAGAAGCAGTGGCCCTCCAAGAATACTGCAATTTGCCACCACAATATCCACTTTTAGACTAGGCTGGCTGCAGATTGTCCATTGTAGATCTGCTCGTGTAGACTTCCCGTTGTGCACTGCTGGTTATGGACTGTTCTTTCCCTGCCTGAACACCGCGTATTTAAAGTGATCGTAGCGGCCGCAGTGACGCCATCCGATATTGCTTTGGCGTCATTTCATAAAACCAAAATCCGTTATTTATATTATAGTACTTGCTTGATAATAAATGCCTGTACATTGACATTTAGTTATATCCGTTTACTTACTATTTAAATATTAATATTTTTAAGTATAGTTTTTATTGTTATGGAAATTATTTGTATAGGTGAGCGATCGCGCGAGTGCGTTGTACTCGCGCTACCTGGCGAGTGCGGCGACGCGACAGCCGCGGCCGCCGGTCGCGCGGCTGCGGGCCCTGCTCGCGCGTATGCAGCGCCTGGCCACACAACCATCCAGTAAGTACTTATTACGACTATTAGTTAACTAGAACATTACACGCCGCTTCCTAGTGGCCTTTCCTAAGGCACTGGTCTGACCGGGACATCACAATTAAAATGAGAAACTGACTCAGAAAACTTTCATATACAGGAGGGTATTGTTCGATGTATTAAAATTGACACGCGATGGGACAGCATCCCACATCTAAGGAAAAGTGATCGAAGTGACGTGACTTCTAATAGGGTGTCTCAGAAAGTGATAGCAGCGTGACGTAGAGGGAAAGGGACTGTAGCAGCGAAGATAGAGGTTAAATAATACTTCAGATGGCAGAAAGTAGTATTTATTGTTGAGTGCTGATGTGAACTGATTTATTTTGGAAACGGTAATCTTAAGTACGTAAGTTAAGTATGTTAACAAGTCATACTGCTAGTACAATGTATAGAACAGTGTGTGAGCGGGAAGGATGATGTGCGAGTGAGATAGAGCTATTTATATCTGCGCTCTCGCGCTGCACTAGTCTAGTTGATTGTCCGCTGCGATGAGTAGACGTATACAGCTCCCATAGGACAAAAAGCTTATAGCGTGACATACTTTATGAACGGCGTCTTACCTCCTTAAAATTGAAACAAGCGTAGATTTTCAAATTATTAACCAAGCGTGATAAATTTTAAAATAAATTACATGTTTTAGAATAAGATATTTTAATAATTTTGTATCTCATTTACAGAGGATTGGCAGGAAGAGTTGAGTGAAGCACTCGATCAACTCACCGAGCTCCTTTGTGGAGATGAGAATTTGTCTGCCTACGAATTGCAATCGTCTGGCTTGGCGCCGGCTCTATTGCAAGTTCTGTCGCCACAAGTTAACGGTATGTTATGAAAAAAATATTGTTTAGTTTATGCTGTAGTAATTATAAAAGTATTCCAAGAACAAACCATTGCCGGCATCCACCCCTACCGCCAATTACTGAGCAAGTGTTTAAACTGTACACCTGTTATTATTTCTTAGTAATTGGATGGCAAGATACACCAAAGGCGCGAAAGAGTTGACTTTCACTGGTAAGGGGCGGCATAATGTTAGAGTAGACTAGGGATATTTTTTTGGTAACTATAAAATTCAGTTTTTTGTTTTTTTTAATTTTAACTTTGACCAGAGACTAAAAACAGCTAAAAAATAACTAAATAAGAATACCAAGTTTTATGTGAGCAGTGATTTGAGTTTGAAGTCTACCAAAAAGTCTATCTATCAAGTCTGGATGGATGGAATTTGAAGCAAAAATGTTTTCATTATAATTCGATGATATTTACCAAAGAACAGCCGAGATGATAGATTTGTAATAGTTTAGCGTCTTTTAATCAAATAATTGTTCTGTTAACTATTTATTACAAGGTGTTAAAGCTTTTGTTTACAGAATTATATTTATTATTATAGTAAACATCATAGGCTATGTTGACAAAATGCGTATGTCGTAACTAAAGCAACTTGATACTTGCACTATGTTTGATGTCATACTACAAATCACCAGTAAGTATCAAAATTACTCTTTACCTAGTATTGGAGTTGACAGAGTCAGACCTGTTAGACAAAGTTGCGAAAGTGGCGCCCCTATTATTGTCTACTTTATTTTGCGACCCTGTAGTTAGACGGCTCCTAGAATTGAGTACGTTTCGTTGTGACGTGTGCGTCACTTAATAGATTATACTATACTATAGCGTAGACAAATATATTAATGACAATAAAATAAGATTAACATTGACATTTTTAAATTTAATAATTTTACATGTCTTTTAAATTTTTATCATTTTTTTACATATATATTTAATTTGGAAACATTAATGTAGGGTTATAGCTTCAAGACATTTAGTGAGTGTAGTAAGTATTTGCACGTCATGTAAATGACATAACATACTGGAAACTTTATATTATGCATACATACATAACTTCACGCCAGGTCCCTTGCGGGGTAGACACGAGCAATAGAGCGCCAGTCAGGCTTATTCTTGCATACCTCACTTGCTTCTTTGACATTCATAGCTCGTCATGCACGCTCGTCTGTTCTTGAGGCTCCCGACATCACCTGCTAATATATGATCAATTTGATCATGGAAGGTGTGTCGTGGCCTTCCGCGACTTCTGCAATTTATATTATGTAATACCTATTCATGTACCTATGTGTTTGCAAATAAAGATTGATTGTTTGTTGCAGACGGGCCCGGGCAGGTTTGCGAGCGCGAGGCGATAGTGCGCGAGTGGATGTGCCGCGGCGAGGGGCGCGCGGGCGCCGCGGTGGCCGCGCGGCTCGTGGCCGTGCTGGAGAGCGTCGAGCGGCTGCCGGTGCTCGCGCCGCCGGGGGACGCGCCCGCGCCCTCCTCCACGCTGCACCACCTCACCAAGCGGATAAGGTCGGCGATGTTGTTCTCTTACGGCTCCGTAATCATGTTCGCAAGAACACAACTCTTATGTAACGGTTACGTTTCACCATCTGTCTCTAAGTGTTCTAAAGAACACTTTAAAAAAAGTGTTCTTTAGAACATGGATTTTCCCTTTCCCTAAAGGGAAAATCCATGTTACAAAATTTAAATTAAATAATGTACAGCTAGAATTTTTTTTACACCTGAAGCAGGCAAACAGGCAGACGGCCCACCTGATTGGATTTAGTAAGGTCAAATAAAGGTCAAACGCATTTCTTACAAAATACAAGAAGATCGTACGTTTTTTGGAATTTTAACTAGACAGAAATAATTAGGGACACTATTCCTCGAAATGGTTTTTCAAGTAGCTAGATTGAAAAAAAGTGAACAATCCCAATTGTGAATTTATATAAAGTAGATAATTAAAAAAAAATATATTGTAGAATTTCAAATTTTTTTTCCATAAAAATGATTTTTAGAAATATCAAATTTCCAGGTAAATAGTGCATTAATTAATGTTTAAAATGTAATTGGCCCACGTGGTAGAATAATTTTAGATTCATTTTTGAATTACATCCTCATACACAGGTTACGTGTGGAGCGTGCAACTGAAGAAACAACCGATGATAATAGTTCAAATAACGGTAACAATGCCGGACGGAATTTGAAAGTGGAAGCGCTGACCACGGTTCGCCAGTTGGAAAGGTTCCTCGCGAAGTCCGTCGCCCGCCAGTGGTACGACATGGAGCGGGCCACCTTCCACTTCGTGCAGAAGATCAAATCCGACGCACCGATCACTTTTACTTATGATGTAAGGAGCTTCTATTTATAAAATAATTTTATTGTCTGTGTAGGAATGAAGAAAGAATACTAAGTAATGCGGCCTGTTGTAAGTAACGACAAGACGACACACAGCAAAGTAGTAAGGCACTTGTCAGTATGGTAGGCTATCACCCCTGATTTAGAGTATGCCGTCATAATAGGTTGTGTTCAGTATCCAGGAGCACTTATAGTGAAGCAAATGTCCATAGGTAAAGACAATCACTTTCCATCGGGTGGACTGGTGGCCTGCATGTTGTAATCCAACCATTAAAACAAATCACTCCAATGCTCGCTGGATATGTTATATTTAATTTTTTGATATGAATAGGCCACTATATTCCTTTTACCATATTTAGCATGTTTAGGTTTAGATTATTTGGAGTGTCTTTATTTTGACTTTTTGAAAAGGTCACAAATATTTTTTTATAGAATATTTTATGTTCAATCTACACACTAATAAGTTCAAATCAACGAGACTGTTTTAAATATTATAAATCTGTTTTTAATAATGATGATTATTTCCAAAAGATTTATTATAAATCACATTACCATATAGAGAGATTATTATAATCATACAGCTCATAAATTTCACGAAATTATTGTAATAATGCTTTTTTAAATCTGCATATACTGTCGTTCCACCGAAATAGAGAGATCTAAGCAAAGTAATTTTATATTCTTAGAAAAATACCCGAAAGTTAAGTTAGTCTATGCAAATCAAAAATGCAAATCGTACTTCTAATTTCAGCATGATTTCGACGAAAACGGCGTTTTATACTTTATCGGTAGCAACGGTGGAACGTGTGAATGGGTAAATCCTGGCGCACATGGCCTGGTTAGTGTGTGGTCTTCCGACGGTCGGCAGCTGCCGTACGGCAGGGCCGAGGACACACTGTCGCGGTCACCGGAGCCGCTGAACGTGCACACGAATGATGACAGGCGCGCCTTCATCGCCCTCGATCTCGGCCTGAATATCGTACCGACTGCGTATACACTGCGGCACGCTCGAGGCTATGGACGATCTGCTCTCAGAAACTGGTTGTTCCAAGTAAGAATTGCTTGTTCTTAAATTTAGATTTTAGCCATATTGAAAATGAATTTTGTAACTAAAACCCATGTTAATGTAATGGAAATTGGATCCGACAATTTAGATAATTTTATTCACAATTTTTTGAATGATTTGTTTCTTTGATCCTGCCCTCCGTGCTATATACTAAATTTTAAAGCTCTTGTTAGAGATTTAAAAATGATTAAAACATGAAAGAATAAAGTTACGTATATTTATATAACAGTATATTTAGTATAAAATTATATTTTAAGTACATGTAAAACTTAATTGCGGCTCTAGTGAAGTTAGTTTGGTGAGTACGAATATATGCAGGTTTAGTCAAATTTTATTTAACCTTATGGTCAACATTTGATTGAATCTGTCACAACTTCCACGGAGATTGTAAATGGAATTAGATAACAGATGAACGAGAGCGTAACATTCTGCTCTCAGGTCTATCTGTGATCCTTACAACTGTATTCTGTGCAGTGACGTGTACAAACTTCAGAGGCGCATTTCAGTTTTGCATGTACTATAATCTATTTTAAAAATAAAAAAAATTATAGATACTTCAACGTCTAACTACGTACGGTCTAAACACATTAGACCATTTGTATATGTACAAATTTTCACATGATATTGAGTGGATCATTATTTTAGATGTCTACCGACGGCGTGTCTTGGAGCACCCTCGTAGCACACAATGAAGAACAAGCGTTACAAGAGCCGGGCAGCACCGCCACGTGGCGAGTGCGTGCTGAAGCGCCATACCGCTATATGCGTATACAGCAGAATGGCAAAAACGCTAGTGGACAAAGCCATTATCTTTCGCTATCTGGGCTGGAAATATACGGAAAGGTAATAATTCGTTTTTGGCCGTAATTATTTAATCAAAAATGTACTGAATTAAATTTATTAGTGTTCACGAATATTACACAAAATAAAACTACGTTTTAACGGTTTAGGTGCGGTATTTTATTTTTATACCAAAGCAGCCACTTTTCACGAGACGTGATCACGGAAGACAAAGATGTCAAGTGTATGAGTAATGTTAAAGTTATAGTTTAGCCTACCTCCAACTTGTTCATATTCATTGTTTAATTGTATTTTTTGTGAATGAGATAGGAGCTATTGGAGCCTAATCTAATTTTATTTTCCTAATACATGAATTTGGAATATTTTTCAAAGTTAGTAATATATTTTTAATTTTTCGTTGTTTGAATGAATTGTTTACGTGTCCATGATTAGGTGGTAAGTGTGGTAGAGACTCCGCCGAAACAAAGCGGTGGGGGCGGATGTTGCGGCGCGAGTAGCGGCAACACAGCGGCGGGGAGCGGAGGCGGCGCTCGAGCGCGGCGGTGGTCGCGGGGCGCAAGGGGCGTATGCGCGGGCGCAAGAGTGGTGCGCGGCCCCGACTGGAAGTGGCGCGACCAGGACGGGCCGCACCCGGCCCTCGGCACGGTCACCTCTGACCTGCACAACGGATGGGTTGATGTCAGGTCAGTGCATTCATGTCTAATATCTATACATGAACATATGAATCAACATATGTCAGGAGCCTTAAGAACAGACGAGCGTACATGACAAGAGCTATGAATGTCAAAGAAGCAAGTGAGGTGTGTAAGAATTAGCCTAAATGGCGCTCTGTTGTTCGTGCCTACCCCGCAAGGGACCTGACGTGAAGTTATGTATCTATGTATGTATGAATCAATTAGATAATGTGCTTCTTTTTACTATCTGAATATGTATAATGTACAGTCGTGGTATGAAATGGTTCGCCAACTTTGAAATTGATTGATTTAACATTCCACGGAGCACTTGTTTGTTCACTGTTTCAAAATAAAGTTTAAATTTACTAAGATAAAATTTTCTGTCTTGTCTAATAATATTCCTTAGAGACGTAAACCATTTTTATTGGTTTTAATATTTATGACAAGCATAGTGATGGATATACCATTCTCAACAATGCATTACTTTTTCAGGTTTCTATATTTTATAAATGTAACATACATTAAAATGTTGACAATACTGTTTCTTGTACTCGTACAAGCAAAAGTCTATTTTAAGGTGACGAACCTTTTCATACCACAACTGTAATACGACATAAAAATTCATGAAAAGACAGTTATTTTTTACAGAATCAGATTGAAAAAATAACAGAATTAAAATAATGAAGTACTTTTTTCCACATTACTAGTGTATCAGGTAGTAAATTATTTTTTAAAATAACTGAACAAATAATACTTATGTTTTGAATATCTAAATCAGAGCAGCCAATGTTCAGATGACTGCACCACAGAATCTGTCTTAACAATGAGAAATTGTTTGACGTTAAAATAGAATTACAAGTATATATGTGGGCGATAAGACTGCCGATTGTACTTGTATATTAATTGTCTTGATTTTTGAACAATAAAGGATTTTCTATTCTATTCTTATGTAGAAATAGTCGTATATAGTAATTTTATTTCTATAAAATATGTTTATAAAGTTTGCCGGTATGACGTGAATTATCTATAACCAGGTGGGACCATGGAGGACGTAACTCGTATCGAATGGGTGCGGAGGGCAAATTCGATTTGAAGGTGGTTAGCGGTGGGTCTAGCGAGAGTGGGAAGCAGGGGCGCAAGAGCCACTCCACGCCCAGCCTGCCCGACGCCACCGCCGTCGACCATCAGGTGCATTTAACATCAACTACTTTCTTTGTGACTGTCAACTTTTAGTTACAGAACTTGAAACATATGTTTAATGTTTATGTCGTTTCTTATTGTAAAGTATATATAAAAATATCATAATAATCAAGAAAACAGTAAACAAAAAATATAACCGAAAATTTTAAAATACATAAATAAAATATTTTTGATGCACAAAAGTAATATGACAGTATAAACATAATAAAGTACCCAACATATACATAAAGAAATG
Organism: Dendrolimus punctatus; assembly: GCA_012273795.1. Lineage (NCBI taxonomy): Eukaryota > Metazoa > Arthropoda > Insecta > Lepidoptera > Lasiocampidae > Dendrolimus > Dendrolimus punctatus. Next base: position 8,643,852 of record CM022538.1, read on the forward strand.
TAAACTTCTATAAGTAGTTAACCTTGAACTGTATCTTAATGTTATGCAATAACGTACATTCTGTTCTATTCTAATATTCATAGCTTCATTATGAAATAATTACGGGCTTTTCTCAAAAACAGCCGGTTCGACTACTGACTAGGGTAATTGATTTCTCAAAATTCCGCCGCATTTCTCAAAACTCCGCCGCGGGTCAAAGTTTACAACACAGGTTACATTGTATTAAGTTGTTATGTTACTGCTATTTGCCCCGGAGATTCTCTTCATTTAATATCGCAAACTATCGCATCTCCCGGATGAAAAGAATCCCATGTCCACCCTTGGTATTAAAATTACATAAATACCGAATTTCAGCCTAATGGGTCCAGTCGTTTTTCCGTTAAAGCATATCAAACAGAAATCCAAATATATTTTTATCCCAGAAAATATCCCATTTTCGGGATAATAAGTGGTATCGTTTGTTCATTCTTGGCATCGAAAACAGAGCTGAGTTTCAGGCAAATCGCTCCAGTAGTTTTTCCGTGAAAACGGAACAGATAGACAGAGTTACTTTCGCATTTATAATATTGATAGGGATAGGGATGCCGAATCTGTAGAATACTAATTTATTGCTGCTCAGCTTTTATTTACATGTTTTTTATACTGTGTTTAGGTGTCAGTGGCGTCCACTGAACAGGCCTCATCGGCTGACAACATATCGGGCGAGGAGTTGGCGAGTAACATGTCGCGGCCGCGCACCCACGCCACCGACCTATCCGCCATCAACAATTCCACGCACCATATAAATACTGGTAAGGCAACACATCCAGACTTCTTATTAAATTTTGTTGACATAAAAGGTATGTCCATTTATTTATATAGACACAGGTGCTTTAATCACAAGCAAACAGCAACCGTGCTGTGTTTCTATGGATGATTTGTAGGAAAGGTTTCAAATCGCGAAACTATAAAAACTGAATCCCTTATCACTTCCATAATTACCTTTACTGTCTCTGGACTGATACTCACTTGCTCGATTTATTGTTTGTTCAATCTACATGGGCTTAAATCTGAGTTAATTGTTTTTAAATTTGGCACTTGAAACATTAAGTTTTAGAATATGGGAAAATTTTACTTCCTCTGGGATACAGATTCGAAGCATATGTGAGTGAAACTACGTATACAGCTACAGCATAATTTTTAAATGAGGAGGTTAAATAAATATACAGTCTCGTCTCGGCAGGCGAACGAAACGGTCGACTGTCGGTCGTTAATACGCGACTAACACGTTTGTAACCGAGTTTTTGCAACTACCTACTTTTATTGTGCTTGAACTTTATAACGCGTGGCCGCCTGCGACGGGCGAGCCGTGCAATGAGTAATGATAGTTGTTTAGTGGTTTTTGACGATTGTATAGATGAACAGCTTTTGGAGGAAAATAATATGGAAGATGTGGAATGTTTGGACGGACAAATTTTTGAAGAAAATGGTGGGAGTGATGGAAAAATTTATGAGATTGAGAATTTAACTCAGGCGGCAGACGGGACGGTGGAAGTGTCAATAGGTCCTGGTAAGAAAAGGAAACTGATTTTCAGTAAAAGAGGCAAACAACAAGCGATGCAGACAGAAGAAGAATGGATTGAGGTAAGAGGGAAAGATAAAAAGAATCGCACCCACAAAGAGAATGAAACGCACGCAATAATCGTCACTGCTAAAAATATATTACCAAAACAGTTTGCGTTGGCTCGTATACTGAGTCTTCACAAAGTAATGGGCATTATCAACACAAGATATTTGAGCCCATATCGTGTAAAAATTGAATTTGATTCGGAAGTACATGCTTCTTCAATTATGAAATGTCAAGAGCTTCTAAATTTAGGCTGGAGATTCCATGCAGCGTCAGAAGTAGGCATCTCTTACGGGATTATAAAAGACGTAGAATTAGACTTGTCAGAGGAAGAAATGTTAAAAGACATTATTTGTCCGGATTCGGTGGTACTTTACTCTATAAAAAGGCTTGATCGCCGCCATACAGAGAACGGTTCTTGGGTGCCATCAGAAACCGTACGTCTTGGTTTTAAGGGTCCTTTTATTCCTACACACGTTAAAATTAATCACATTAATGCTGTAGTGTACCCCTACGTGCACAGAGTCTCCCAATGTTCCAGATGCTGGAGGCTTGGCCACACCCATAAGACTTGTTCTGCGAAAAAAATAGTATGCCCAAAATGTGGTGGAGACCATGATAATTGTACTACAACAAACTTTAAATGTGTTAACTGTCGTGGGAAGCATATGTCGCTATCAAAAATATGCCCTATGTTTATAAAGGAAAAGACTCTAAGGGACATTATGTCCAAACAGAATTGCACTTATAGTCGAGCAATAGAGATTTATAATGCGCCAGCGACAACAACATATAATAAATCATATCAATTGGATCAAAATGTAGAAATAACAAGTTACGTGAGAGAAACTGACTTAGAAGACGGATTATCGCTTAACCTTGATAGAGGTGACACTTATGCTTCTGTGACAAAAAAACCGAGAGGAAAAACCGGTAAGAAGTCTAAGTTAGAGAAAACAAGTACTGGAAGGAAAGACAATAATGAAAAGGAGGATTATAATATGTTTGAACATGGTGACTCCTGTAGTGATAATGATAGTATTATGAATGTAGAAACGGACTTCAATGATGAGAATAGACCCAGAATGAAAAAACAAATTGCGTGGCAAATATTATTTAACAAGTTGAAGAAAATACTTTTGGGAAAATCACTCAGTTCTTGGGAGGACAAAATAAAGGAATGCGGAAGTATTATACTAGAAGAGATTTTATCATTTATCGGGGAATTTATTACTGGAGGGTCAATTGGTAACTTAATAAAACAATTATGGATATCAATGACCAAATAAATATATTGCAGTGGAATGCACAAAGTATTCGTCAAAAAGGTTTGGACTTAGAAGTTTTGTTGAATCGGGAGAAGATACATATTGCCATTATTAGCGAGACCTGGCTGGATAAAGACAAAGACTTTCGTATAAATGGATATAATATTTTCAGAATGGATCGCTGTGACGGATATGGTGGGGTGGCAATTTTAACTCATAAATCAATAAAGGCTATGCAATATAATGATAAACTACTCAATGCGCAGATAGAAATAGTTCATGTCAAGATATTGAACTGTGATAAATTAGAAAATGTGTACTCTATATACTGCCCTCCTTCTGCTAATACTTCCTTAAGAGATTGGAATCAAGTCTTTAGTTTAGCCGGAAGAAAAACTATAATCGCAGGAGACCTTAATGGCCACCATACTAATTGGTCCAGTAAAACTAATTTAAGGGGTGACCAAATTTTCGACTCTTTAGTAGATAACTTTAAATGACGGGACCCCTACAAGAGTCAAATTGGTTAATGGCACAGTACAAAAATCTTCCCCTGACTTATCAACAGCTTCTGCAGACATAGCTTTGAAATTTAATTGGAGGGTCTTAAATGAAACTCTAGGAAGCGATCATCTAATAATTAAAATGAATGTAGATTGTGTTGTACCCTATTCACGAGCACGTAAGCGAAATTTCAAGAGAGCTAACTGGGTACATTACAAGACTGTCATTGAAAAAGAGCTTGGTAATTTGACTCTTTCAGAGGACCATCAGTCTGCGTATGATACTTTTATCGGTTTAATTAACAAAGCTGCTGATGAATCTATCCCTTACATCAAAATTTGTGACCATCCTTTGCGTCAAAAAAAGTTTACGCCTAAACCGTATTGGAATCAAGAAATATCTAAAGCTATTGCTGAACGTCGCCGCGCTCTTGCTATTTTCAGGAAAAACCCTACACCAACTAATTTAGAAGTGCTACAAAACAAAATAAGAATTGCACAAAAAATGATTCGCTCTGCTAAAAGTCAGGCATGGAAAACCTTTTGTGATGGAATGGACGTTACAACATCTTTAAGTGAAATGTGGGCTAAGATGAAATGGCTCAAAGGATGTAAATTTGCTAGAAATAGTATAGATCGAGAGACGGCCGAATCTTTATTATGTAGTTTAGCACCTGACTCTTCAGTGCCCGCGGAGCCTATATTTTGTAGCAAAAATCTTCAACTTTGTTCACCAATTTCAATACAGGAACTAACTAACAACATCAAAGACTCGGACACAGCACCAGGGGTGGATGGAATATCATATTCTATGTTTAAAAATCTCCCAGATAAAGCCAAAAAAGTTCTGGTGTCTATACAATAGATTCTTATTTTCTAGTTTTGTTCCAAGTCAGTGGAAGGAAATTAAAATAGTTCCTATACCTAAAGCTAATAATAACGTCAGTTCTGCACCAAATATAAGACCTATTTCTTTGTTATCTTGTTCATGCAAGAATGGTATTTAGAGAAAAACGACTGTTTTTCTGAAGATACTGTAGGTTTTCGAAGATTCCGATCTTGTATGGACAATTTAACTAGATTAGTGTCACGAATACAAAGCGGGTTTAGCAGGGGTCAGGTAACAGTGGCATGCTTCTTGGATATCAATAACGCCTACAATAACGTGAATGTAATTAGCCTTCTAAACACTTTGGACAATCTGGGGGTAGGAAGATTATTATGCAAATATCTTTGGCATTTTTTACACGACAGGCAATTAATTCTGGAATTAGATAATAGCGAGCTCATTTGTAGAACCACTGGAACGGGCATAGCTCAAGGGGATCCTTTATCCCCACTCTTATTTAATGTAGCTACTATTCATATCTGTAAACAGTTAAATTCAATATTCATATCGCAGTACGCTGATGATTTTGTTCTTTATACCAGTTTTGACAATATTGATGACGGTATATCTGTCATTCAAGAATCTTTGTTAATATTTGAAACTCTAATCACAAGAATTGGTTTAGATATTTCTTACAGGAAAACTAAATTTTGTGTATTCTCAAAAGGAACTAGAAATACAAATAGAATGAGTATAAATTTATTCATAAATAATGAAAGAATCCAACAAACTCAGAGTATTAAATATTTAGGCATGTGGTTCGACAGTTACTTAAAATGGGGTCGTCATATAAATGAAATAAGGGAAAAAGTTCTTAAATTTTTAAATATATTTAAAATTTTAGCAGGTTCGAAATGGGGTATCCATCCAAAATATTTAAGGTTACTTTATATATCTATAATTAGAAGCAGACTCGACTATGGTTCTTTTTTGTATGATAGTAGTGCGAAAACTCATTTGTATAAGCTAGATAAAGTGCAAAATCAAGCGATGAGAATAATAGGCGGTTTTATAAGGACTACGCCCATTCACGTCATGGAGAGCGAGTTGTGTCTTCAGCCGCTTTTTATTCGAAGGCGATACCTGGCTGCTAAATTTTGGCTTAGATCTAAATCAATTAAGAATAACAACACGTTACATGTAGTAGACGAATTAAATAGTTTATGTCGGAATGAGCTTTGGGGGAGAAAGAAGCTGCCACTGTTGGTTGAGACTCGCCAGACTTACAGTAATTATTCTGTAGATTGTCATACTAAGCCGTTAATTTTTTCTCTTAAAGATTGGATTACGAAATATGATATATCTTTAAATATAAAGACTGCAATTGATAAAGTGATATGTGCCAAAAGACATTTCAATGTTGTCAAATTACATGATTTATGTTGTGAATATGTTAATCGGGTATACAATACACATTATAAGATTTACACGGATGGATCAAAGGATGAGTTGGGCTGTGGATCTGCTTTTGTGGACCCACAGGCCAACGTATGCGCACGGTTTAAATTAAATGCACAGGTTTCAATATTACACTGTGAATTGATAGCGGTATTCGAAGCTCTATCATATGCTGGTACTTTGGAAGTCAGTAAAATTGTAATTTTATCGGATTCCAAAAGCGCCCTTATGCATTTGGCTCGGTTAACCTCGACTTTTCGAGGTCTCCCGATAGTCTACAACATCCTAAAATCCATCCGTGAACTTCATGCTGCAAAAAAGGAAGTGGTCTTCCAGTGGATACCCTCCCACGTAGGCGTCATGGGTAACGAGGAAGCCGACAAAGCAGCGAGGCAGGCCACCACTGAGGGCATCTTGTATCACTGTTCCGCAACCCACACAGAAACATTGAGTTGCGTTAAAATGCATATCAGAGAGCAGTGGCAAGAGTATTTTGATGAACGATCACTTTCGAAGGGCATATGGTACAAGACCATCCAGTGTCGGCTCCCTCGATGTCCATGGTTCGCTTTGACATCCATGGAATTGGACAGGAAAACTATTGTAGCTCTACTAAGACTTCGCTCCGGGCACATTCCTTCAAATAAGTTTAAATATATGATGAAGGTTTCGAGTTCACCAAACTGCTCTGAATGCCAAAAAATTTGAGATATTTATCACGTGTTGGCGGAGTGTGTCCGGGGCGAGGCGTTGCGGCGTCAGCTTCTGGTCGATTACAATGTCGGTAACTGGACGAGTATTCTGTCTTCTCCATTTTCTGGGGAGGCCAGAGTGCTCGTTCAGTTATTATATCAGTGTATTTAGAGTTTAAGGAAGGAGATATTATTGTAAGATTGGACGGGGTGACATTATCACAAAGTGACAAAACCCCATATAATAAAGATTAAAAAAATAAAATAAAAAAATAAATATACATTGTTGCATAAAATGAAAAGTGTCTTAGTTGTATTTATGTAGGTTTTTGGCTTGTAAACAAACACCCACTTCAAAATTTTACTTCAATAAATCTTATTATAATGTATATTTTTTAAGTGAGTTATTATTTCTGGAATAATATAGGAGTAGGTAGACTATAGGAGTAGTTTTACGCGTTCATTATAGACCTAGATTATTGTAAAAGATCTTTTATTTGAAAACAATGTTCTTTAGATCTCGCAACAATAGTGGAGTCCTTGACACTTGGGGCAGAGACCAACAACTGTATGTTAGATTTGGGCAATTCATCATTCACAAATATGGAAATGGGACCAACAAGCATCACTGACATCACCAAACCATATCCAGCAAAGGAACCTCTGCACGAAGTCAACTATAAAGAGGTGAATATAGATCAGATAACACTATATGTATAATAGAGTAGTATTCCATTTGTTTATTTGTATTTAAGGGCCTTTATGGTTGAGCGGGCTAAGCCTTTGCCGGCCTACATCCCTGCAACACAGAGAAATTTGGACCAGGACCAGGACCAAATTTCATATTTTTAAATGCATTGTACAAAATGTTTGATAATTTTGATTTAAAAATGTTGTAGCCTGTAATAATATATGATTAGATATATACTTTTTGTATATGCTGGGAACTTATTTTATTCTATTATCTGAAAACTTTATATTCCCCTTATCTAATATAAAATCCACATAAAATCTTACTAACAATGACGCTTTTTCACTTGAAATAAATTTGTGGTGTGTTAATTATCATAATAATTATGACTAAATACACTGACAGCTTGTTGACCAATGTGTAAGTGCACTGTATAATTCTGGAAAGGTTTATGAACTATCGCTTTTGCACAGAACATAAGCATTGATTCATCAAAACATATTGAAGAATGTGAGCGAGAAGAAACTGTGAAAGAGAGAATAAAAAACATTTATATTTGGGGGAATGCTTCGTACTTATTTTTTAAATCAAACTGGCTTCACTAAAACAATTGTATAAAACTAAAAAAAAAAAACAACTTATTAGTTATTTAACGGTGTTTAGATTATGGAGTATTTTTAAAGACAAATTCGCGGTTAAAGTATAACATTGTAGTGTATAAATAGTTAATAAAAAAGGATGTGAAATTATTTACAATAATATAAAAAAGTAAAAACCAAAAACAGTTAAAAGTCACTTATGTGCAAGATCGTTTAAATTTTTGTCTCATTTCAAACAAATTCATACAAATCGAAAGACAGAATCTGTTTAATTTCATCTTAATGCAGGCATTATATTGCCATATTGATGAAACTTACGGTTTTGATATAATGAAACTTCATATTGGATATGCAACTGACATTAACTATCCGATTAGCTAAGACTTCGTACAGTTCTACAAAACTTATATTTCTGATCGATAGTTTTCGTTTCCGACATGTAAAAAATCATGTTTGTTGAAGTTGCAAGCGGAAATGGTAGTGTTGTTTGCTGTCTATTTTTAGTTCCTTTCTGCTCACACGGTTCCTACACTGTCGGACGTTTCTCTCGGTACTGAAATTGGTCCAGCGAGCAGAGACATCGGGAGGAATCATTATTTGGGCGGTGGTGTGTAATTTTTTGCGGGAACTGGTGTGCTGTGCAGTTTTGTTTTCTAAAAATGTGTAAAATTACTCGAAAATGAACAACAGTTATAGGATATCGATATATATTTTGAGTAGTAATTTGTATTATTGTGAGAAATGTGAACTTTGTAGTGAAATTGTGGCCTTTCTAGTTTTCACAAGAATACCGTTTAAGGGTGTCAGTTGATAACACTCAATTCAGCTGAGCTATAAGTATACTTAAGAAAATGAAGATGCTATATAACCTAAGATCTGGCTTAAGGGCCTAGTTGTCAAGCCGTAAACCGAAATAAAAACAAATGGGCGGTGATGCGGCGGTAAGTGAAGGTGGGGTTGTGTGGTCACGCAGGGGGGCGAGTCGCGGGGCAGCGCGGGCGAGGGGGGCGAGGCGGCGCGCAACAGCGCCAACGCAATGCTCTCGGCCGACCTGCTCGCCCTGCCGGCCACCCTGCTCCACTCGCTCACAAACAACGCCAGCCGGCTCCACATACAGGTACACACTCTTGTAATGTGTGCTAGATCTGCCTTCCGAAATCATTTGAATTTTGCTTGCTGATTGTAATTGATTGGACGGTATCACCGTAACGGACACTTGAGTTTTTTAATTTTACGTGGATTATTTTATATTCTCAAGTGAAAGTGTTGTAGATTTGTATGTTTATAAGTAATCTTTGTATTTTATGTGTATGTATTTATTTGTAGTAAATATTTTTGTTTCTGTTTTTCTTTTATTTTGTATGTAATAATGTATCTTTGAACAAGAGTTAATGTTTGAAGGCAAGAATGTGTTCGTCTTTATTGAAAGTAGTCTTTGTATCACGAGACGCTTTTATAATTTACGCTTTTTTACATAATTAATTACATTGTTCATTTAGGTTAATATTATATTTGGTTATATGTAATATACCACACATGGCACCTTACTGCAGATTTGTAGGATTGTGGAGCGCAGAGGCCAATGGCCCTGAATAAAAATACGGAATTGCGGTGAAATAGTGCAGACACGTCGTTATTGTCCACCATTCAAAAAATAAGCAGATCAAAACGGTACTCACGGTTGTCCCGTTGCCACTTTGCCTTTACCAGGCCTGGTACGACGATTTGAAGGTGCTGGACACCACTCGCGAAGGAAATTTGTGTGAATTAGGGCTGCGCACACGACAACGGAAAGGTGAGAAATGCCACTGAGCTCGTCGCGGGGTGAAATATGCGTTTAACAAGCGCATGCTGGCGACCGCGGGGAATTGCGGTGTGGGGCGGGGGTGAGTACAAACCGGAGTCCACCTTTCTTTGAATTAGGGAAAATTACGAAGTGACCCAAACAAGGATGCTGTTTTATCCACGGTTCACACAAAAACCTTAAAACTTATATACATTCCTAAACTGCATTATTGTTTCTTAATTATTATTTTATTTGCACAAGACCGAGTGTAAATAATGGTTTTTAAGATCAGCATCTCAACGATGTCAAAGACTAAATAATGTATGCACGTTATGCATTAATTTAATATTCTTGTGGTCCGGCCCTCTGTATGCGCGTGGAATATCGAACTGTTGATCATATAATTTTGGTTTTATTTAAATTTATTTTTTATTCTCCTGACTTCACGACAATATGTATAGCTGATACATCCGTAAAACCTAATTTGTAGTGTAATAGTATACTATTTGAAGTAGAGTGTAGCGGCGTGCCTGAACGTAGAGTAACGATGAGGCAATGTTACCGTGTCGTAGTGCGAGGAGGGCGAGAGCGGCGAGACGGAGTACTCGGAGCACAAGAAGGAGGGCGGCAGCGGGGCGATGAGCGCCAGCGAGCCCGACCTCACGCAGCAGGGCGCGGCGAGGCTGCTCGAGTCGCTGGGCGTGGCGCGCGCGCCCGCGCCGCCCCGGCCCAACAATGCGCCCCGGGTGCAACGCAACAACCACTCCACTAGCCTATTTCCTAGGTAATATATATATATATACTCCGTTCAAGATAACTTGTCTCGCTGGGCTACCAACGATCAAAAACATTAACGCTTAAAGCTAGAATTAAAAAGATCTCAAATCGCGATAGTTACTAGAAAATGCCAACAAAAATGAAAAATAGTTAACGTTTTGTAATAATTTTTCTTTATAACTAACATTATGAAATGATATTAAGTGATGTTAATTTTTAGACTTTGGTAACTCTGCGGGTCAAGTTACCGTGAACGGGGAATAGTCATGGACTCATGGTTTTATCAAGAATCTTTGATTGAAGAATAGTTAATAACTTAATTATACCATTTTAGTATTTATTAAAATCGGCCCCGAGACTTTTTCAAGAATTTTTTGATATATCTTATATGTAGTTTCAAATTTAGCCTTAGAGGAAGTCCATGTAAAAAAATCATTCTGTATAATTGTGTATTTTGGGTAATAGAGTGAACATAGGATTCTTTGTAGCCTAGAATATGCACTAGTTTTCAGGATATAAAAATCATAGGAAACGACTAATGTTAATCCGTTGGTACACATTAACACTATAAATATTTATAATAACTAAACATATATGTATAGTCAGTAAATTTTGTCTTATTTTAGTCTTGTACGTCTGGCGCTGTCAAGTAACTTCCCAGGCGGACTTCTTTCGGCTGCACAAAGCTACCCTTCGCTGGCTCCCAACGCTCAAAACGCACTCACCCTTTCACTCACTTCTACTTCTAGTGAGAGTGAACAGGTTAGCTCTATTTTCATTTTATCGTGTTCAGTTTGTATCGCGGATAATGAATACTAAAAATGACAATCCCAGTAGTTTGATGTATAGTTCTGGTTTGGTTGCTTAATCATATTAATACACCGGAATTAATGTAACTTTTTCAAGGAAATTTTCTTAAAATATTTAAATTCTTTTATTGTTGACATTCACGATTTAGCAGTAACAGATTGTGATATGACAATGATATTTTTTTATGTAGTTGTAAGTATTAATTTTTATTACATGTAAATATTTTTTTCGCATGAATATTATTAAATTTGTGCTCGTGCCCACATGGTGTAACAAAAGCAACCCGTAGGTGTCCCTAGAGGACTTTCTGGAGTCGTGCCGCGCTCCGGCGTTGCTCACGGAGCTGGAAGACGACGACGAGGCTGACGATGTACTCGACAGCGACAAGGAGAACGAAACCACATACCAGGAGGTAGTGAGTAAACTTTTGGTGATTATTCCAGTTTTATTTTGTTTTTTATTTTATTCTAATAAGCGCTCTACATTCTCGCGAGAACACCCCAGTACGAGAACGTAAGATCGCGAGATAACTAGACATATAAGGTGGCAAAATAAAGTAGTAAATAATAATCGGCATTTTCACAAATTTGTATAAACTATAGCAACCCCAATGAAGAATAATTTCAATACTTACTGGTGATTTTAGTACGACATCGTGCAAGTATCAAGTTGCTTATGTTACAACGTAGGCATTTTGTCAACAAAGCCGTTTTTACCTTAATAATAATGACTATAATATTGTGATCAAGAGCTTTAACACACACCCATAAAAAAAAATAGTTTTCATTTTAATCATTATGGGCAGGTTATACATTCTTGTATTCTTTTCTCGCGAGAATGTGGAAGGCTCTTAACTTATGCTTTTCACTATCAGTTATGATGACTTTTAGTTGTGATTTAGTGCATTCATCGTATTGTGTTCAAAATAATGTGTTATTTGCTAAGCAAAAATTCATCGAATCGATTAAGTTTATCCTAGATTGATCCACTAGAACTCAGCGGGTTTGATTCCCGGTGGGGTTAATTTCATTATCGAATTTTCTGTTATTTATTTTTTATTTTGAACTAATTTTTGGGATAGCCTCATAGTTGCCCATAACAAGTGTATCTTACTTATACATACATAATACAGATAAGGAAACTTAGTAAAATCGATTAAGGCTGGTGTGCGCCGAAATTGAACCGACAGTTAACCAAAAATAATCACTGTTTTTCCATACATTTTTGGCGATTATTTTATTTTAACCATCAGTTAAAAATCGGTGCACACCAGCCTTAGTGACAGTATAAAGGATTGTGTAATAACAGAATGAAAGTGTAGTATTCTTTATTTTAGTATACTACTCTTTCCTTTCAATATCTCTGCTCGACATGTTACAACCACAACTAAGGCAAACTTCATATAACAAAATATACTGATTTTTCTTTTTTGTTTGGTTTATGTTTTGTTTGCATTAAATGCTATGCCTTGAAATGACACATTTTATTAACTTTTTAAACCTGTTCAGCAATTATTGTTTGTTTTCTAAGTGTGTGCCGTTTGTAGAAATTCACATAGTAACTCGATGAAGTTAAAAGTAGTGTTACTTATACATACAATACATCTTCAGGGTGCATTTTTTGTGTTTTCAACATAAGTGTTTGTTTAAATATTTTTCTTAGGTTTCTGTTATTGCATAAGTTCGGCAGACAGGAACACAGCACATCTGATGGAAAGCGGTTACCATCATCTATGAGCAATTGTAACACCAAAGGTGCTCTCAATGTGCTGCGGCTCTTTAAAGGACGACTGGAATGTGGTCCATAACATAACTTAAGGTATTGTTATGGCGGCATGTTCTAGACCAGGGCTAGTGACTATCCAGACGGGCGGATATCTTACCTCCTGGCCGTGCGTTATTATGTCGCCTCCTAAGGGCCATCCATTATGTAACACGAATTTCATGATTTTTTTACCCTCTCCCGTTCTTGTCACAGCTGGTCACATTCGTGAGACTCCTCCCTCCTTAGTGTGACGTCACATATTAGGAAATTTTACATCAAGAAATTATTAAATTAAAATTGCAGTTCTGTAATTAGTTTTATTTCCATAATATTATTTTTATTAATTTAAACACTATACTCATTCAGATAGAGATGGAAATATTTTGAAGTTTTTCATTAATAGTTCGTATTTCGAGTTTTATAGCTTAAATATATTAAAGTTTGACATGTGATGTCAAGATAATTAGGACCTCTCCCAACTTATGGATGGGCCTCCCGGCCGCAGAAAGTTGTATTTGTTCTTCATTCCTGCATGGACAAAGGACAAGGTGTTTGTAAATAAATTAATTTAGTTTTCGATATTAGTTTTTCTTAATTAGTGATGTTGGGGTGTTCAACAAAGGTTTCCCGCAACCTCCTATCCCTAATGGAGGAGGAGGCGTTGGAGGCGGTGCGGGGCGGGGGGGGCGGTGGCGGTGGTGGCCGCTCTCGTCGCCCCTGGGACGACGACTTCGTGCTCAAGCGGCAATTCTCAGCGCTCATACCCGCATTCGACCCGAGGCCCGGCAGGACTAACCTCAACCAGACTGTCGGTAAGTCTTAGTGTTTTATATGCGTTCGCTGAGTATACCTTTGGCATTCAAAAGTTCAGAATTTTTTGTCCCATTTCTTTGAGCTGCTGCGCTCAATTGTGAAGTACTTTTGTAGAATGTTATTCCGCGTACAACAATGATTTGAAGGGAACTTCCCGCCTAGGTGTTCCCTCTGCGCTATGACATAGGATCATAGGTGTCATATTTCTATAGCAACACGTTTCCAACGCCCTTGCTTACAGGGAGCCATGGTAACTACTTTCTATCAGATAGGCTGCCTGCCTATTTGCTTGCTTCAGGCAATAACAAAAATGGAAAGGTTAAATTTTCATTTGTTCTATTTCATTGCTTTGAGTGCAAACCAATTTTCAGGTTTAATATATTATTATGTATGACTGTTTTCCCTTGTTGCACATGAAACTCATTTGGCTAAGGTTTTTGTTTTTTTCTATATAAAAAAGGTCATTGGGTCTCGTAATCATTATTGTTAAAAATATATTTTGTTAATGTTTAAGATTTGGAAATTCCATTGAACGAGGATACGGACGGTGAGGAGGGCGAAGCGAGCGAGACGGTTGAAGCGGGAGTCGCGAGCAACACGACAAGTTCGGCCGGTGGTGCGGGTAGCGCCGGGGGCGCGGGAGCCACAGGGGCCACGGGGGGCACGGGGGGCACAGACAGTGGGCGCCTGCCGGCGCTGCGGCTCGTGCTCACCGCCGGCGGGGTGTCGCTGCCCCTCAACCGGCCCTCGTGGACCCTCTACCGAGCTGTGCTCATGCTCAACTCCAGGCAAGCCACGCAGGACGCCCATCGGGATACTACCTACACGTAAGTCTTATTCTTATGTTTGCTTGTGGGCAAAATTCCAAATGGTCCACTTGCACACATGGACATATGCAGTACTAAGGCAGCCGGTGTGTTGCCTACCTCGTTGAGACTTTCCTTTTACACCATTTTTGAACAGCAATATATTGTAGCCCTCTGGGTAAACTGTAGGAGAGAGTTCATTCCACTGCTTGCACACGTATGGTATATAGGAGCGGGAGCCACGTGTATATAACGAGGACAGTTGTGGGCCAGGCGCTTATTTAGAAAAGCTCTTTTATAAAACCTTTGTTTAGACAGTCAACTTGCTCTGTTATATGAAATAACAGATACATATTGAAAATATTTTAGTTTTGATGGGTAATATTTTTTAAAATTAATTTTATTAACTAACATGTGGTACAGTAATAATTACGCTAATTACTTTTAAGCGCCGAAAACTTAATGCCGTAGGCCGCGTCCAGTGTGACGCTGTACGCGGCCTACGGCATGCAAGGACAGTCCAATGGTTATTATGAAAATGATCAAAGTGGTTTTATCGCACGCCTAAAACGCGTTCGCCATGCGCGATGTCCATACGTTGCACGCCGCTTCCAGTTATTTTTGAGCTTTCTATCCTAAAACGTCGCTTATTTGACATCAATTAACGAATCTGTCCAATCATACAGTGGACGAAAAAATCTGAAGCATGTCTAAGACTTTAAATGTTTGTCTATGATAAACCACAACCTAAATGTAGCTAAGTGTGGTGTATCACTAATTATGACTGCTTTCGATATTGTCCATTTTGCAGTCGTAAAATTCAAAGCAAATACTAACTGCAGATATATTTTAAAATAAAAGTTTGTCCCTTCAGATTAACTTATAAAGAAATCGAAGGAATGGAAACATTCACTTCATCGAGCGATAGCGAAGATGAAGAACCAAGAGATCCAGGTAAGAACATTTATTCTATCTATTTATAATATTATAAAGTGTCTGTACATTGAAGCTATTTAAAAACCAATAGAATGTATCATAAACGATGGAGAACATGATGCAATTTCTTTAGATTTCTTGTCTATTTGTTCAGGATTCATGTAAAAACTACTAGGCCGTTTTTAGTGTGGCTATGGCTGGTCGACAGCAAATTCTTAGATTTAAATTTAGTCCTAAATCCGTTAGAGCTGATTTACATTGATCCAGCTACTGACTTCAAATGCAAAGGAAGCCAGTGCTAACTTCATATACTGGCATCGTGTAAATAGATCGAATTCAGTACAGGTCCTTGACTAAGTCTGACTGACCTCAATATTAGAATATTTTGAAACCAGTCCGCTCCCCAAGTCAGCTGGCTGGGTCAATGTAATTAGCCGGGTCCACATCGGATGATCATCACGTGCAACGCATTACAGCGCGCGCTCTTCGCTGCGGTCGATCCAATTTTGGTCGGTTTTTGGACTTCCTCAAAGGCGCCTCGTTTGCATGGAGCCATCAGTATGGACTGTTGTGTGTGGTTCGCGGGATCAACCCTGGAAAACTCCGAATGTCGCCGTTTAATTTCCCTTATTCAAAGAATATAAACGTAAAACGAAAGCAAACGATTTTTGTAAAACTGATAGTGGTATAAGAAACGATGCTTGGCGTCAGATTTCTTCCGAAATGAGCAACCACCATATTCTCGGTCTGGCACGAGGCTATAGAAGAAAAAAATTAAGAGAGAAAAAAGTCAGCGTTTGATTGATCCACGACGCGCCTATAGATCGTTTGGAGCGTTATTGGGGATCGCAAGTTTCAAAAAACTGAATCAGCCTAATACGAGACACCGACACGAGATCGTCCGGTGTGGATTAGGTTAATGAGACTTCACTGATAGTCGATTTGTCGTGCAGAGCGCGGAATAGTGGGAGCCGAGGGTGGGGAGGGTGCGATGGCCACGTGCTGCGTGCGCGTGCTGCGGCGGCTGCGCGCGGCCGCCCCGCAACTGCCCCCCGAAGCCTTCTTCTCCACCAAGCTCACCAACAAACTGCATCACCAGCTGCAGGAGCCCCTCACCCTCGCCGCGGGAGCGACGCCTACCTGGTGATTTCCTCTCTATAACTCGTAACTATATAACTACTCGTACCCAATAGGGATGTGGTCACATAATACAATAAATTCTAAAATTATTTACATTTATTTGTAAAATTATTAAAATAGCAACATTTTACTATTAAAATATTGTAATAGAATTCTTTTTCAATTTCTATTTAAACAATTATAGAACGACTAGAGTTTTCCTCGCGGCTGCGCCGCTGACCTATGAGTCTGAGATGTTTTGTGAAATAAGTCTCTCAGTTGATTTTACTGTCCACTACCCTACTTTTTTTAATCACATACTTGTGTTATATGACACTATAATTTTTTTTTGTGATTATGGTACAAATGATACGTATGTAATAAAGGTAATTAATTGCAAAAAGAAAATATTAATTAAAGATACTACTTTTTAAGAATTTTCATTAATCTTAAATAAATTGACCTCCAAATAAGGTTGAATATCCTGATTTGGAGGTCAATTTATTTAAGATTATATTAAAATTCTTATAAGATAGTATCTTTAATAACCCTTATGACCTGCTTACAAACGTATCTTGAAGACGAGTCGTGCTTAATTAATTCGTTTTTTTTAAACTAGCTTGAGTCATATTATAGGTATTTGACTGTCATATCGCCAAACAAAGGAGTTCTTGTGGTAACTCATAAATATGTATTTCAGATATGATTTTGAACATAATTACATAACTGTTGCTTTTAAGAAAATCAATATATCAGAACTATTTTTTTTATAGTTTTAAACAAAACTTTACTGATACACTCTTATAAACTGCAAAGACTTAGAGCACTGTTAATGGTTTTGTTCCTTATGTAGCTGTGGCGATATAAATGTATTATGTGTAGGTGTCATCAGCTGAACGACTGGTGTCCCTTCCTGTTCCCCCTGGAGACGCGGCAGATGTTCTTCGCCTGCACGGCGTTTGGCACCTCCCGTACGATCGTATGGCTACAAGCTCAACGGGACCGCGCCCTCGACAGGCAGAGGTGAGTCATCTTTTTATACCTATTTCCGAATATTATGCATTCACGATCACGTGACGCGCATCGATGGTTTTCAACTCCCAAAGATTGACATTATTTATGTGGTCTAATAAAATGGCTCATCAAAATAAAGTGGCTAATAATTACAAAATTTATATTATTATTTATTTTTAAGGTATTTTGAAGCAGGCGATATTAAGGTTTTTTATTAGCTTTGGGGGTTAATATTTTTGGGAGTTGGTTACCTTGCGTATCAAGTTAAAGACACTATATCTTTAAGTTCGTCTTTATTTTTGTTAGGACTTTGCATTTAGCTTAGCCAATATAATGTTCTGTTTGGTGGGCCGCGGTATCAGTCGCTTTTGTATGTAATAATAGTATTCTATATTTCCCTCTGAACTCATGACCGTTAGTTCATATCTAAGAATATATTCATAGATAGTAAATACATAATTAGGAATGCTTTATGAAAAGAATTGTCCGTAATTCATTAGAATCATTGTACTAACTGTGAAAAAGCCACAATATTAAATTTCTATAACTACATCTTGCTTAGAATGTACTCTCATTTTCGTCTACCTTATCATTACAAACTATATTTGCGTTGAACGACTTTAACGGGTTGCGGCCAAGGTCACGAAATTTCGTTTAGGGTCAAAAAATATTGGTATTAGTATACTTTTGTCTCTCTACTGTGAAAATTCGAGCCAAGCACTATAATGTATCTAAAAACTACAACGGGTGTCATGTTACTTCTGGCATAATAAATTCATCGAACTGAAGAAGTTTCCAAAACTCAATCTGAAGACTCAAGTGCTATGCATAAAACTGGCGGATAAAGAATAAGGCATTGTATGTTTAGAGCACTATATTTATAAAAGTTTTTTTTGATGATTTTATTGAATGTGCAATGTTTGTTTTTGGCAACAGAGCTAGCAACACAGTGTCGCCACGCCGCGCCGAGCTGGAGGCCACCGAGTTCCGCGTGGGCCGCCTGAGGCACGAGCGCGTGCGCATCCCCAGGAAGCCGGACCTACTGCGCTCTGCTATGCAGGTCACTTGCAAATATTGAAAACTTCTACATTTCACTCGAGCAAAGAAAGTTATAATGTCATAACGTTAACGAGTTAAATATTCTGTACTTATTGTATAAGCAATTATTTTTATACTTATATTTTAATGTATATTAATTACTAATTATTACTCTTCAGTGTATAAGTTGTTTAAGAATTTATTGTATAATGTGTTAAATATCCAATCACGTTTTGTTAATCATTTTATTAAGTTACATGAGAGGCATAGTCATCAACAAACGTTATTATTTTGCCGTTCAGGAGCTGTAGCTGGCACAAATCATATAGATTCTTATAATATATAGAATTCAAATGCAAGGTAAGCCACAACAATCAGAAAGGCATTTCTCAG
The DNA here is from genome assembly GCA_012273795.1 of Dendrolimus punctatus. Taxonomy (NCBI): domain Eukaryota; kingdom Metazoa; phylum Arthropoda; class Insecta; order Lepidoptera; family Lasiocampidae; genus Dendrolimus; species Dendrolimus punctatus. The sequence continues at coordinate 8,662,754 of CM022538.1, forward strand.
GCATCTTATTTTACCATTACATGAACGGCGACAAAAAGCAGACGTTGGATACTAAGATAAATAGCACTGACTAAAATAGACACATCTTACGTCTTATTAATTAAAAAAAAGTGCCTACAAGATTCTTTTGAAGCCCTAAACGGCTAACCGGCTAGATTACAATGTCTTAGTTGTTTCACGTCATTTAGATTAATTTAATAATAATCACTAACTGTCAAGAACTTTTTAGTAAGATATTGGTTACAAAAGTAAGCGAATCTTTCGCAATCTGATGTATCTTAAGTTTGTTTCTTCCTTCATTATTTCATATTTTCTTTTACAATAATTATGTTCTTATGGTTATACAACCATCCATATTATATCCAAGACATACATATATCATGATTTTATGATAGTAAAAACTTAGCTTAAATTTATGTAAATTAAATAATAATTTAGTGAAAAGTAATTTGTATGTGTAATGTTACAAAAATGTTGATATTTTTATGAATACTATTTATGTTGCGTTTTATCAGTGGCTGCAGAAAAAGTTGGGTCATGATTCGCATGTATCTATGGTTCGCATAATTAAAAAAAAATCCACTGCAGGGAAAGTCCTTCCCCAGGGACGCAAAGTACTGTTTTCATCCCTGTGATCAGGCTATTCCAAGCGTACTTTCAGAATATGCGACATGAAAAAATTCTTTATGTGGTTGAACACATCGATACTATCTATTTATTTTAATACGTTTGTATGGCTACCACTTACACTCGCGAAACTAGCGCGTATACATAAACACTGCCGTGTAAACGTTATCAAAAACGCAACACTCACAATCTATGTTTCCCTTCACGCTGACTAGATGACGATAATTTATTTGCATAGATATTTGCTTTATCTTAAACGCGATCGAGTAGTCAATAAAAATTGGCACTAAACACACTGATATCCCGCAAGTAAATTCTGTCAAGTCCCATCATCAAAATTGTGGTAATGGACGAGCGAGATAGAAGAATAAAGAAATGCATTTAGTTGTATGTATGTTATGGCGGTGTGTTCAGGTGATGCGCGTGCACGCGTCCCGCAAGTCGGTGCTGGAGGTGGAGTTCGCGGGCGAGGAGGGCACCGGGCTGGGGCCCACGCTCGAGTTCTACGCGCTGGTGGCCGCCGAGCTGCAGCGCGCCGACCTCGGCCTGTGGCTCGCCGACCACCAGCCCGCCGACGACCACGAGCACCACCACCTCGTCCTGCCCGACGGTCAGTTGCGCTTTCTTCGTCATCATTCACTTGTATTCAAGTCATTTTTAAACGTAGTATTGTTGTATTTCACTATTCATATTTTTACTAATCATTTTTAAACCGACTTCGAAAAAAGGAGGAGGTTCTCAATTCGTCGGGGGTGGCTGCCATGTGGTCCCCTAAAAATTTGACATAGTTTGGCCCAGTAGTTTTTATTTTACGAACATTCTTTTGTTCCGGTTTCTTGGGACCTATATTTTTTAAGAAGCGTGGCACCATTCGTAGGTCCACCCATACATAGCTAGATACTAAAAAGTAACAAATAAAAGTAAAAACTTCGTTTAAAAAAACCGACTTCAAAAACTAAAAAACTAAAATGTATAAAATAACTTATTTCTAAAGCTATTATTATTAATATATATTATCTAAAACATCTTGAAGTCAGTGCAAAGTAAAACATAAACATTACTATGTTTTGAAAATTACTAAGCACCTACTTTAAGATGTTTTAGATAATATATATTAATAATAGCTTTAGAAATAAGTTATTTTATACATTTTAGTTTTTGAAGTCGGTTTTTTTTTACAAAACAATATTGTGTACTTTACAATAAACAATAATAACGTAACAAAAACATGAACATTTAGTTTGATTTTTCGTAATTAGTCTTGTAATAATTATCGTACCTATATGCTAACCGAACAGTCGTGATACATGTCGTTATAGTAGTGAGTATTAACTTAACTTTGTTTATTTTTTACGCTTGATTTAGAGTAAATAACAATTATCATAACATTTTTTTTCAGAGAAACCTCCAGGGTACTATGTAAGCCGAGCGGGCGGCCTGTTTCCGGCCCCTCTTCCCCAAGACTCTTCTATCTGTGATAAAGTTTGCAAATATTTCTGGTTCCTAGGAGTATTTTTAGCCAAGGTATGATATTTTTCTCTTTTACAATTATTATTTTATAGTAAAACTGATGTATAAAGCGTAGTTTTCGCTAAATGTTGAAGTGATTACTTCTTATGGGAGGGTAAGCCGCTTCGTTACGTAAAACGTTACGGCACCAGTCTGTCTGGCTTCGCTTTGTCTCACGCAACTTATCACTTCTGTCGGGCGTCCCGAGACGCACACGTTTTTTTTATAATTATGTTTGTAACATAAACCTATTAACGTTTCTCCCACTTGCAGAGGATAACAATACACTAATCTCATAACATTGCCTTGATATCCTGATCAGGATGACATTGGATTTTGATTCATTTGTCCCATCTAACAATCTGTATCTAGATTTATACGTTTTTCTATCATATTTATCTATTCTTCATATAGAACCAGGTATTAATTAGCACAGTGTTCTTTAGCTAATCTGGATAGGTCCTAACATTTGATAAAATACTTTTTATCCATATGAATAAAGAAATTCTTATAGAAATTATATAATAGTTTATATCTTTTATCAAAGGACATATTATATACCAAACAATTGGTCTATCCAAACTTTATTTAGTGTAAAATCTGTTAACTTTTTCTAACATAAAACTGGTAACTTTTTCTTACAATAATCAGCAGTAATCTGCATTTTCCGTTTCTTTAAATTAAGTAGTAGTAAAGTGGTAACTATTAAGTTTGAATCAGTGCATATTTAGGGAATTGAATAAGAATATTTAAACATACAAGAAAATTTATATGTTTGTACTATTGCATATAAATTATAACATTAACATTTTTGTTTATTTTACCAGGTCCTTCAAGATGGCCGTTTGGTGGATTTGCCACTTTCGGATCCATTTTTACGAATAATGTGCGGTGAGGAATTAACTGCTGAACACCTCGAAGAGGTTGATCCCATTCGACACAGGTAACATTTTTTAAACTTTTTTAAAATCCTGGTCAGCGAAAATTGTAAAAAAATTAAAGCTGAGTGATGCTGAAAGATGGTTGAACTAAATTGGATCAATTGAAGACAGACTTTATTTGAAGAAGTTTATTGAAATAAAGAGACATGATAAATTCAGTAATTACCTATAGTGTAACACTACATTCATTTTGATAGTGTTTGTATTGTAGTGTGAATAAATACAATGTATTTAAATAATAAAAATTGATAATAAGCCAGTAATGTAAGCAGCAATTTGGGAAATTTTATTATATTAATTTGCATGTAGATCAGAATGGTCACTATAATAATTTTTGTTACTACGTAGTCTAAGTATGGATGAGTTGGCACCAAAGACAGTGCGACGTAAACCAAGACATTATCCCCCCTGTCCCCTGGTATCTCTTTCTACAGTAGTACTATGGGGTTTAAATGGTTCAATTGTAACAGGTTCCTGCGTAGCGTACTAAGTGCGGCCGAGGAGTACGAGAGAATAACGCGCGACCAGACAGTGGCGGCCGAGGAGCGCGGCCGAAGGGCGGGCGCGGTGACCGTGGAGGGCGCCACCTTCGAGGAGCTGGCGCTGACGATGACGCACGTGGCCGCCTCCGCGGACCCCAGCGCGCAGGTGCAGCCGCTGTGCGACAACGGGGAGCACATCGAGGTCAGTGTTAAACTTATATACAACCTTTATCTTGGCATTGCTGGCCAGATAATGAAATAGTATACAATATATTTGAAAATTTGACGTATAACATATATGGAACGTTATGAAAAATGTGCTTTAATATTAATACGTGATTGTAAAAATATGTTTTCATTTAAGTTTACCTAAATTATTATTAAATTGTTTCAATTGTAAATCCAGAGTTTCGTTACGAGACCACGGCACGCTTGGTACCTACCAGCAATTTCTCCAGTCGGCTTCCATGTATGCAAAACAGTTCAACATTAGAATACTTAATTTAAATTATCTCTTAAGTGTGTATATTTTTTTTATAAAATGGTAGGTGTACTCTAATCTACGAGTTTGCAAATTCTATTTTTCTACCGCTGACAGGAAAAAACAGCGAAAACTATCAAATAAATACTGTTAAAACCTAGGCGCCGACAAAGACAAATTCCACGTACTGATTTGTAGAAGCATATTTATTACCCATCGGCATTTGAACTAATCGCAATTCTTTAATGATCGTATTCTTTTGTTTACTTATTTATTGGCATACGTTTCTAGAGAACAGTCCGAATCATTAACCAGGTGTTGCGGATTAAGTCGAGTACGATACGGGCACATTTGTATCTGTGAGGTAGAAAACGACGGCCTGATGGAGAGACGGCAGTTCAGCGACACCTATGATTAAGGCGTGACGTGTATACTACAATCGGGAATCTAATAGTGCCGGACTTTGCGCGTTTTATTGAATTACGCCCTTCTGCATTACGTTTGGGTTTGTTGTGTTCGGTTATATTTGTACCTGTGTTATACGTGTTTGCGTATTTCTAATAAACTCTAAAATAATTCCAACGGCATTTTAATTCGATTCTCGCAACTCGTAACAAAACTTATTTAAACACAGTTTATTTACACTAAATATGAATCGGTGCAAATTAAATATATGCAAGTACTACTTGCGTACGATTAATTGATTCTTTCTACTGCTGTATATTTGTTTATTTCTAACGAACAAAGGGCAGCTAAACATCAGGCATCATATTAAGTAGTGAGATTAGAATATCGACTTATTTAAATTGTATTACATGGATTTTTAACTCGGGGCATTCACTAGACGATATTAAGCAACTAGTCTAGTTCATCTGCCTCTGTTGCTGTTCATGTCAGATATTTTTGTCCCCTTTGAAGTAATAATTTCTTATGGGAGGGTAAACCGCTTCGCAGTCGGTTTGGCTTGAAGTTGTCATTTCTGACGGGCGTCCAAGACGCACATGTATTTTTTTTTATCTTTTTTCAGTAAAGGTTTTTTGTTTTGTTACTTTTAAAAATCGTATGTTAGCGTTGCAATACGTTGTGGTGCGGAACAAGTGACGGACGGTTTGCGTCGTGCAGGTGCGCGGCGAGAACGCGCGCGCTTACGCGGAGGCGAGGCGCGGTGGGTGGTCCGCGAGGGCGTGCGCCGCCAGACGGCGGCGTTCCGCGCGGGCTTCGGGCGCGTGTTCCCGCCGCGGCGGCTGCGCGCGTTCGCCGCGCCCGAGCTGCGGCTGCTCGTCTGCGGCGAGCGCGGCCCCGCCTGGACCAGGGAGCACCTGCTGCAGTACACCGAGCCCAAGCTGGGATACACCAGGGAAAGGTCACTCTCTCTTCTCCTTCTCTTTCACTCTCTCTCTTTCAAGACAAGTTAAAAAAAACATTTATTTTATTTGCAATCAATAGCGAAAGTAATTATGTCCAGGGGTTTATTACAAATGGGCGTACAGATAGATAAAAGTGCACTTTTACACAAAGATCAAAATTGTGATTGAAACAAAACTAGTTGATTGTACAAGGCTGAAATTTGGTATGCCCTTCTTTTTAGGTACACTTGCACTGCAGACTTAAATTGTAATGCACATTTTAAAAAAACAAAAAAATGGCATTTTTGTTTATACGCCTATTGTTATGAAGCCCTCGATATAATATACTTCTGTTATTTAAAGAAAAAAAGAGAAAGAAAAAGAGCTTGAGATAGATTTATGAAGTAAATACAATAATTTTAGTTAGACATGTTGTTGGGACTTTCTAGCCGCTTTTTCACCTTCATACAAACTTTAACATAACTATAATACGGCCGGCGTAACTTGGCGAAGGTGAATATAGTTATACTTGATATGACTACTGGAAATACATTTAAATGTGGAAAACACAACACATTACCGGAAATATATGATGAATAAAACAAGATTAGGCTTTGCCTTGTAAAATTATCTTTCATGCACCAACGTGAAATCAATAACAAGACAAACAATCACAAACTGGACTCTGTAGAGTTTTAAGGTGGTTTTTGTTACTAATCGCATGCCTGGAAGGGCAAAAACATAAACAAACATAAAATAACATATTGTCGTATAATGTTTTTATTTGCCATGTTTTTGAGGAAATAAAATATTTAATTTGATTTGAAATGAGAGGCTGTTCTTTAGATGGTTACGAACAGACATACTATTAGTCACAGCATGCGTCATAATGTGAATGTGTCGAACAGCCCCGGGTTCCTTCGGCTGGTGGACGTGCTGGTGGAGATGTCGATGCGCGAACGCAAGGCGTTCCTGCAGTTCGCGACCGGCTGCAGCAGCCTGCCGCCCGGCGGGCTCGCCAACTTGCATCCACGCCTCACCGTCGTACGGAAGGTATAATTATTTCGAAATAATATAATATTATCAAACCATAAACGGTTCTTTACCGTGAAAAGTGGCCGGTACGTCGGATTAAAATTTAAAATAATGCGCTAAATACTGTTAAAATGAAGTTTTTTTCGCGAGTAAACAATGCATCAGCTTGTCAATTTTCATTTATTTGAGTTGTAACACGACAATGATGGCAATAATGAGCTGGTTTGATTTGGTTTCCCGTAAAATGGTGTCGCGTTCCTTGTGAGCAATGTGTTTGTGAATGCAGGTGGACGCCGGCGACGGGTCGTACCCGTCGGTGAACACGTGCGTCCACTACCTGAAGCTGCCGGAGTACTCGTGCAAGGAGGTGCTCCGCGAGAGGCTGCTCGCCGCCACCAACGAGCGCGGCTTCCATCTCAATTAGTGTTACCTTTGTATCGTCGGCACACACATTGCAGCGCAGATTATAGGGTAGCGCGGACATGCGTATGTTACAACTCTAACATTATTCGCATGTAAAAGAATAGGCGTTAAAAAAGCACCTTATCGTCATATTTTTTTTAATTATACATTATCATTTTACTTAATGTTTCCAATAATAATTAATGCGCTTATTGACTCCTTATAGTCGTACAAAGTTATAATGTCATAACTTTGTACGCTCATAAAAAATCTGTGAGGCTGCACATTTTGTAAAGTGATGAAAAAGTATCTAGGTAGATTTGACTGTCCCCTACTCTATTCATAGATTCCCTGCAGATATTAGAAAGACAGCTGTAATTACAGAAAATATCAATGATGAATTGTCAACGAAAACGACTAAAAAGAATATATATCCTAAATTGTATAAAAAATGCATATTATTTATTTCATGGCAATATCTCTTATTGTCTATAAGAAAATAAAATTTCAAGATATAGCAATTATACTATAACCTATAAATATATACCTATAAATTTATACCTATAAACAAATTTTATTTTACCAATAAAATTAATGGGTTTTTGACTTTCTTTTTTATACAGTTTTTGGAATTTTATCTATACCAGTAGGTTAAATTAAGTTTATTATTTTCAAATAATGACATTTCATTGTTGATGTACCAAGTTCTAGTTTTAACAAATATTGAGAACTGTCAACATTTGACATAGGCTTATCAGGGTTGCATTTCCATCAAACGACTCATACCTGCAGGGAAACTCAATCTGTGGCACATTTAGAATTTAGTAATCTCTTTATTGATACTCATAGGGAATATAAATGTAAGATAAAATATATATGATTCATAAATTCAAATTACGTTGAATCGGGATACGGAATATTTTACAATAAATTTCTATTTTTACATATACAGGCATAAATGATGAAAATTACATCTTATTTAATTTTAATTACCTTTTACGCAACAATTAATGCTCTATTTGACCCTTTTATTACTCTCGTACAAAATCTATGAGGCTGCGACTTTCCCAAAGTTTACAAAAAGTATCTCAGTTGATTTGACCTTCCGCTCCCCTGTTCTATGATGGGAAATATGCTCGCTATTTATTTCAATATACCTAAATACTTAAGTGATCCTTTGTTTGAATTATATTCAGCACAGTACAGCATCTAGCGCTAGCTTCAAGGAGGCACAATCGTACACCCATAGCTTTCTTTACAACTGAATACCCCCCTCGTTTACATTGTGCTCACTTCCACAGCAGTAGGCAGGAAAGTGGCGAGGAAGCTGGGTAGCACGATTATGTTTATATACAAACATGAGTAACGCGAGTTTGTAAACGCAACTTGTGAACATCCTAGTTGCTGCTGTGGAATTGGGCATGATGTAAACTAGGGCTGAGATTTTGGGATCGTGTAATTTAAACCTTGCCTTAGAAGCTCATTATCATGGCTAGGATACTGGCACTGAATTATGCACAATAACATTAATTTTAGTGAATACCGACATAGACGTTTACTGAAAATTCTCTTAACAATAGGTTGTATTCATATTATGTAAGCAACAATAATGTTTTAAATGTATTGATGTGCAACATGTAGCTCAAGCCTCTGTCCATTCTGTCATGCCCAAAGAGATTTTGTCCATCATTTTAAAGATGATTAAATAAAGGGGAAGCGTACAAGAGAAAACAATTTAATAACTATAAAATAATTATAAATATTGATACAAATAAATTTTGTTTCTGTTAACTGCATCTTTAATACACAATAAAGCATATTCATTCATTCATTCATTCATTCAACTTTAAACACTTTTAACGTATTACATGTCGATACACGCCAACAAAGACGACTCATATAGTAACAATGCGCATTGTACAAGTTTGCCGAACATGCTTAGCGTTACATGTTGCTGCATCAATAAAAGGATAATGTTGATGTATAATATGAAGGCACCCTTGTAATATCTAATTTTGAATTAATTCAGCGAAGAAAAAAAAAGAAAAAAGTACATAATAATACTATCAATATTTGCTATCATACGTTTAAAGAGTTTTCTAAAATTGTGATACACCTGGTATTTGGATATAGGATTGTTCTCTTATTGTTAACGGGGAAAATTAATCCCAATGACACAGTATTGATAAGTTTTATTTTACAATCTGAGTAATATTAATGAGTGTGTATGATAAATCCATGGGCTTAATTTATATTGCACTTGTTCTATATGTAATTATAAAAGTTTGTTTAAGCGTTATGTTATTTTTATGATTTTCTTGGAATGAGAAACGAAGTCAAATAAAATTAATCAAAAAAATGTTTTTCTGGGTGTGAAACACTTAACGCCTTTCAAAATGTTTAGCTGTGTTCCTTTACTTTAATGATTTTGTCAACTGAAAGTTGGTACATATTGTGATTTACTATATAAATAATTGATATTTTACGAAATGATAATATTTAGTTTAATATAATTTTTAGATTAAAATATATTAACTATTTAGCAATTCTTAGTACACTTGTAATTGTTGTTGAGAATTGTATTAATAAATTAAGTGTAATTCGAATGTTGTTTTTTCATTATCCCCCAATTCAATGATGCGATCAACGCTCTGAAGTTTTTCTTAGATTTGTTTAAAGATTCTTATTTGTTTTTTTCTATTAACGAAAAACAAAAACAATATTTCTTGACTAGTGTTTTATGGTTTACTTTAGTTTATAAATTAGTATTTTTGGAAATTTAGTTTTCGGTGGTTTTTAACCTATTGTGTATATATATTTCACTTTCACAGCAGTAAGTAGGAAGGCTGCGAATAAAATCAGCAGTTCGAGTAGCATAATATACGAATAAGTTGCGTTTACATACTTGTGCTCCCCATTTCTGTTTCAATTGTCCCACTTCCTGGAGGAATTACTATTACTATTAAATTATACGGAAAGGCTCTAGCTGCCAGGGTTTTTGCTCGTTAGCGGTGATAAGTAAACTACGTTTTAACGGTTTTAAGCGCGGTAATTTATTTGATTTAGGTTTGTCCGACGTTAAAACGTAGTTTTATTATGTATACAATTCGCGAAAATTTAAGAAAATATTACTTTATAACTAAGCTTTTGGTTTACTTATCATTTTGAACTGTTGTCCCACGACTGAGGTCAGTTTATGGTTAGAGTGTGAAACCTGGTTTGGGATGATGCAAGAAACGCAGGGTTTAAGAGGCTATGGACATGTGCTTAACAAACTCCACCTAACAAATTAAAAAATAATATGTCCTTATGAGTAAAATTACGAGCTTAGGTTATATTTAAAGGTAAGGAGTCAAAAGGCTGGCAGTGTTGCTTCCTTTAAATATTTTAGACATATTTTGTGTGCAGAAACAGGAACTAACAGGACGATCCATTATAAAGGCTTTAAGCCTCGGAACTCCTCGGGCCATATTCCTAAATAGCAAATGGCACAACCTATTCGTTCTCATCGAGGGTTGGTATTTACACTGCTAGAGTATCTCCGCTGTTTCTGGAATAGTATGTCGTTAACATTTCTATCCAAGTATCAACTTAAGCCTGTCATTTCTTTCTTTCCGTAGGACGCCATTGAAATGGAGAATTGTGACTATTTCGTATTAATCGATGTCTGTAAAGCACTTTAAGAACACTATTTTACATTGTAAAGTGACATAATTTCTGCCTATGCCTATGGTCACGGTGGCGTAAGTACATCAGTACATTGTATATTTAAAGAAAGTGCATTACAACAATTTGTTCAGTTTTGAATCAAGCTTTCAACAACTACGGGTAATATCTCCTTTAGGACAGAATAAAAAAATACCGAAATATTTGTGTACGGAGTTCCTTATCTCACGTTACTCGGCGGTTGGGAACTAGACGAGAAAGTATTATCTCCATATAGTCAATATACTCTTTGGTATTAACCGAAAGGCAAGATGCTGACAGCTGTACAATTGTTATACAATATATACAATTTTGAACTTTAATGCAATGAAATCTATACCTATCTAAAATGATATCCATTACAATAGTGTAACGTAAGATTATTAATTTATTTTAATCGACTTACAAAAAGAGGACATCAAATCGATTGTATGTTTTTTTAAATCCGAGGTAATTGAATTACGAGTTTGTACAATGTATTGATACAATTTGCTTGTTATCCTGGAAAATGGGATAGTTTGCGAATAGCGCCTGTACTTCAACTACTAATGACTAATTAGTCACTACTGACTTTTGAGATTTTGATACTTTTCGATGGTCTTCGAAACTGTTCCAACCACGTGTTCCTAAGACCAAAATAGCTTTTTGTTATTAAAATGTAGTTGCAAGTAAATGTCACAATATGTACGTATTATTTCCGATACAACATTTGCACACCCTATTCTAGTCAGGAATAAGAATTATAAATAAAAAGCCATGATGTGAATTTGAATAATTATTGTGGTTAATAGTATTAATGAGTAGATACTATAATTATATGATCAAACTTCAAATAAGTTTGTAAAGATATTTATTTTCCCACGCCCTATCATCTATACAGGAGTTTTAAGGAGGAGCTTATATTTCGAATATTATCTGCGCTTGCTTATATTTTTGTTCGCTTTAAGGTTGGGCTGAGCGACTCGAGCATTTCAGGGCACTCATTGCCTTGAATACTTCTGTGAAAAGTTCTATGGGTTAACTTTCTATAATATTACCTAACGTAAGTATTAATATTCCTTTCTACAAGCCTGGGTTTTTATTATCAGACGATTATTTGGACTACCTTTTTTCTGAGTGTTTGGGCTAAGGTTTTCATATTGAGACATCGAGTGCCGCAATGTGCTCGCTTCACGGCTTCGCTACTGCAACCTTGGGCTTTGCATAATTTTCATACAATACTAGCAAATCGATTTACTACTATAAAAACTTGAGACCACGGGAACTGATATCAGTCAACAGCCACAATCGAATCAGTGTACAGGAATTATGAAGGCTTCGCTTTTAGTTTGCGTCGCATTAGCGGCGTTGACTTACGTCAGCTGTCGTACGGCTCGAGAGAGGCGGGATGCCGACCTCGAGACCGCAGCCAGTCACCACGGTAAAGGTGGTGGAGGAGGAGGAGGTAAATGGGACAAGGGCGGTGGTCACGAGCATCATGAGCACCATCACCATGACCACGGCGAAAAGGGCCACAAGGGCTACAAGGGCCATCACCATCATGAACATGGCAAAAAGGGCCACCACCACCACGAGGGCCATAAGGGACACCACGACGAACACGGCGGCCACAAAAAGCATCACCACCATGATGATGGACATCATCATGAGCATCACCATGGAGAGAAGGGCCACAAAGGGCATGGGCACCACGAGGAGGGACATTACCACAAGGGACACTCTACCAAAGGTCACCATGGCGTTCACAAACACGATGAATTCAAAAAGGAAAAACATTTCCATGATAAGCATCACGAAGGGGGTCACCATGAACACCACGGTGGACATCACGAGGAGCACGGCCATAAGAAGGGAGGCGATTTCCATCATGGTCATAAGCACGGTGGCCATCATCATCACGAGCACGGCAAGAAGGGCCATCACGAGAAGGGAGGACATCATCACGACCATAAGGGCCACCACGATGAAGGTGGCCATCATGAGCATCATCACCATCATCATGATCATGGCGACAAGGGAGGTCATGAACACCACAAGCACTGGGGCCACAAGAAGGGTCATTAATCGATTGCCTTCAGCTTTTAAATTCGGCTATCCATGCATGTTAAGAATTATCTAGGTTTATATATTTTGTAATTGTTACCCTAGATTTTAAGTATGTTGACTGTGATGGTTTGTTATAAAAAAACAATATTTCAGAAATCATTTTGGTATTTTTCTTTCTTCAGCTTCGATGATATGATTGGAAAAATATTTTTTGATGAAATTGATGATGGCTAAATGTTTTAATCTCAAAGGAGATTCGGATGAATGTTGTAGCCCAAAGTAAAGATAAATGACTGCATCATTTATGCAGTATTGTTATTGTTTGATCGGAGCATGTTACTACAAAAACAAACCTATCAGTTTCACTGCACATTTCGACAACAAAGTTATATAAAAAATGTTGGCGGTGGCCTGTTGTCTGTTGGCAACGACTCCCGGCGAGATAAGTAACTTAACATTGAGAAACTAGAGCAGCGCCCGTGATTGGCCTACATTTATGCGAGCAACGAATTAGTTGTGGCTGCAATCAAGCGTTTCCAATAGAAAACACCTGTACCAACTGAAACTGATATTATTGCTCAAGACGAACTTTTCTAAGACCGTAGGCTAGATTTATGATAACAGTTTACTTCTTGCTACGCGAAGCTTTATTGTAGTTTTGATGCTTTTGAACGTTAACTGTCTCTGTGTTAAGTTTAGTATAAATATACTAATTTTTTTATATCCTTAAACACAAGTAAGTATTTTTATTATAATTTTAGGATCTTAAATATAATCATGTCCCATTCGTGTTTGGAAAAATACAAGGTTTTTTATGATGTTTTTCCTCGTCATAATTGTATTAAGAAAGTGATGAATGACATAGTACTACTTCACGTTTTAAGTTTGAAGTACTAAGATTCCGGTTGATGTGTGTAATGGAATTAGAAACTTGTGTATTAGTGTAATAATATGAATTAATCATGTGTTCTCAATGGTTTATTTCTGCTAAAGGCGATGTCTTGGCAATCTTTTACATGCAACTATAAAACACGAGAGCTTTGTCTAAAACTTTTCTATAAGAGACGCACAAACATTGTAATCTTTCTAGAAAGTGCACTGACTATAGTAAGTACGTCGTGTTCATCTGAATAAATTATTTCTGCAATTTTTAATCTTTTTTGGAAAGCGGGTGGTTTTTATTTGTCTTAAATCTTTGTTATTAGAATTGAAATGGAAATGGCGACATAATTGTAGAGTAATGACGTCACAGCAGCACAACACAATAAGATAGTGCAAATAATGTATGATTCGTAAAAATAGGTTTTTAAGCAAATAACGTTGTTTTATATTGTTATTAATTCTCCAAATATTGTTATTTAAAAATTCACCCCAAACCTTATTATCCTAAATTGTAAATTTATCTTGCACGAAAGTAAAACATGTTATTAATCGATATATGTATTTTTTTACCAGGGCAAGTGTGATTGAGGCCCCTAGCCGCGCGAGGGGCAAAAGTCGCGGCCCGTGTGTGGGTTTCGGGGTGGCACTGGCATCCCCGCAGGAGTGCTGTTGCGTCACGGTTTGGGATACCCACTAAAACTCTAGCCGACGCTCGAATGTCTCTTGTCCGGACTGTGGCCTTGCTTGCGCATACACCTCCAGCCTGGACGGACGACGGCCAGCCCCTTTCCGGGCTGGCCCCACCATTTGCTAGCCAGAGAGCTGGGTCTTTCCGGATACCTCGGGTATATTAATCGATATTACTGCAACTATTTGAAAGTGTGGTCTGCTTGTAGCTCTTTATATATTTTGTTCAGTAGTTTTCAGCCAGATGTTGTTATTTGATAAAACATTATGTTGTGCTTGTTATGACGATAGTTGACTTTCTATATAGATAAGCTAAGATATGCCCGTCACTTCATCTACGCTTGATTTAAAATTGCATTGGCATTCCCGCGACACAAAGTATCGCAGCATTTAAAAAAGTAGCGCAGATTTTAAGTCTAAAAATTTGCTATCGGTCAGCGAACACGGCATCGAAATTGGCTCAGTAGTTTTTACGTGAATCCCGAATACACAAACAGACAAGAAATCTAAAAAAAATTGCATCATGTTTTCTGTCATTTATGTAGTCTCTTTCAGTTGTTTTTTTTAAGTATCTTTAATGTACAGACACTGCATTTATAGAATTTTATAAAATTATAGATAAAGCTTTTTGCTGACTAGAACTTAAGTAAACAGAGTATTCTTCGAACAAATACTGGTAGAAGCGGATGTGAAGTAAGTAAGTTGTATTAATACAACTTTTAATATTTATGTGCAAAGTTGCAGTTATGGAATCGCTGGGTGGCACTCGTCAGTGCAATGCTTGCGGTTATATTAGTTGGTGTTTATTATTCTATTTTCCAAACTTACAGTTAAGTAGATCTTGAATAAAAAAGGTAACTTACATATAAATACTTATGTTTGTTTTTTTTTCTATATTTTATTGCTTGAGTTCAGCAGACAGGCCCACATGATGGAAAGCGGTTACCATCGCCTATTGGCATTTGCAACAAGAAAGGTGATATAAATGCGCAGTTGCTTTCTGAAGTGGAACCTGGCCAATATTGCCGAGACATAACAAGGTTGCTATGGCGGCATACTTTACACCAGGCGTGGGGGCTATCCAGACAGGTAAATACCCTACCAGCTGGCTGTGGGTTGTTTTGTCTCTTTGTGCGACAGGCCACCCGGCCGAGAAAATTGTATTCTTTCACCGTTCCTGCACGCAAATATTATGTAGGGATATTGGCCATATAGGCATAGCCAGATATGGTTCCTGTAAAACGTGACCGTATCAGCGTAAACGACTTTTTCCAGTTTATCTGGTGTAAGATAAAGTAAGGTAAATATGTCCAGTTATAACAAGATTCATCTGGAATCATAAATTTTAGGGAATGTTAATGTCAGTAATTAAAATTATTTTTATCATAGAATATCTTTCAACTAATAACATTCGTAGGCTGGTGGTTGGAAGAGGTCGGCCAGAATCTCGCAGATAAAACCATCAATTGTGTTTGCTAGTCGAGTGTTTTCTGTGTACAATAATTAAGCTGGTGACAGTGGTACTAGGCGACTCCAACCGTTGCCGCCTAGGCCGTATATGTAAGGATGTATGTAGGTCTATCACCCTATTCTTAGATACAGGTCTGTATATATACAATGTACATAATATGGGAAGCATCATATTAAGTGACTGAACTAATAAACATTATCTTACTGAGTGTGCGGGGCTTAGAGCTACTTTTTTGAGATATGTTAACTTTTGCAAACAATTCTCAACAAATAAGTTGAATGCAATTGTAAATAAAGCCTCATTTACATTCGCATTAGTTACAGTTACAGTTAAGTAGTTAGTTGCCTAACTTGCGAAAAAGTATTTTTCATCGTTTAGAGACAGTCATGGTCATACTAAGGTATACTTAATCATTAACTTAATACTTAACTATAAACAACAAAGACTTATCTCGCCGGTTTCGCAGTTAACTAACTCCTATAGTAACGTGGATGTAAATCAGGCCCTAGTAAAGGCCATAGAAATGAAATCGTCTATGACACGTTACGTAGAAAGATAAATAAATTAATTTGTACTAATGGAATCTTACGTATTAACTTACATGTATTACCGTAGCAGTGTTCCAGAGCAACATGTTGTTATGTCGTGTGGTGCTCGCCGTTTTACCCAGGGATAAGTTTCAACTTTAACCACGTAACTTTACATGGGCTGCTTATTAACTCTTAATACATAGCATACATAACTTAGCAGAAGCCAAGTTAGCATTACTTTTTGTATGAATGAAGAAACATCAGTACTTATTAAATACTTACATTCAAATTTGGCAAGGAAAAGTAAAAGGTTTGAAAGATATGCAAATTTTGTTTTGTGGATCTAGCCAGATACGTAATAATGAATATTCATATTGTAGAATAGTCTTCAAACAAATAGGTGTCATGTGAAAACCGAAATCTTATATACTCTCGAACTTGGTCTCAGTAGAAATTGCCAAATTTCATTGACGCCAAACGATCGATGGTTCTAGCTTCTCTAAGTTTTATTCTCCCAAATAGCTAAAAACACCCATTTCGTTAAAAATAATAAAGTTCCTAGATCTGTTCACCATTTTTAATCAATTAAAAATTAGTCTATGATAAAACGATCACATTTTAATTTCTCGTTTAATAATAACAATTTCTTTATTGTGTTTATTTATGTAAATAATTCTATCTATCATTGTCTCACTTAGTGTTGGTTTAGCGTCGTATCGTCATGCTGCAACACGGCCACGGCACAGAATAGTCTCGCGACGCGTCAATTACCACAGCTTACACAACTTTTTATATAAAACTGCACCGCAATCATTGTTATCGACAATTTTAGGATTAGAGCACATAGTATAAGCATCGAGTGGTATTGATTAAAGTACATATTTAACATGAAAGCGTTACTAGTATTAAGCTTTATTACGTTAGTTGCCATTGCTCACGCGAGACGTTTACCTGCGACCAAAAATGAACCTAATGTAGCAAAAGTAGAGACGAAAGACCAGGATCCAGCTGCATCCGGTCACAAGAAAGAGGAACATCACGACCATAACTTCAAGCGCGGTGGTGGCAAAGAACATCATGCTCATCATGACAACGAACACGAAGAGCACGGCCACAAAGGTTACAAAGGCCACCACCACCACGAGAAGGGAAAAAAGGGCACCACGACGAAGAACACCACAAAGGTGAGTACGACGACAATGGTGGCCATAAAAAAGAACACCATCATGAAGATGGGCACTACGATGAACACCATCATGGTGAAAAGGGAGAAAAAGGTCACAAATACGAAGAAAAAGGTCACTACAATAAAGGGCATTCAACCAAAGGGCACCACGAGGTTCATAAACTTGACGAGTTCAAGAAAGACAAACACTTCTTTGACGAAGAAGGGGACTCCGGGCATGAAGAAAAGCATGGTGGGTTCCACGAAGAGCATGGCCATAAAAAAGGTGGGCACTTTAAGAAAGGTCATCATCACGGTGATCATCATGAGCATGAACATGGCGAGAAGGGACACCACGAGAAAGGCGGCCACCACCACGAGCACAAGGGGCATAAGGAGTCCGCTGGGCACGATGTGCATCACAAACATCACCACGATCACGGCAAAAAGGGGGAACACGCCCATCATAAAAATATGGATACAAGAAAGGCCACTAAATCAGAAAGTTGTTGCGAAACCCAGCAATTTAGTTTTACGGCTAAAGCCATGATGTCCTTGTTATTGTTAGTGTACGTACCTATTTATTGTGAAATCTAAGGATTTTTTTATAGATAATAATCATACAATTATTCTCGAGTTGCCTCGAATGTAAGCGTTAATATGTTGTATGTGGTGTTACGACTATTAGTTATTTAAAAGAAATAAATAAATTATTGCTTTTTCTACTACTTTTCCTTTCTAAATCGTCCTATATGAATATTCTATAATTTTAACTTTCGTGTGATACACAAATGATATTTTCATGGTAAATTATGAGGTAAGCTTCGTAGTCAGTCTGAGTATGCTTTTAAACTAATTAATGTTGGATACCGCCACTCAGGATTCTGCGGCTTTCATGAGTACGGGTAATAGATATTGTTAGCGATCTACCAAGAAGGGGAACGATATCTTATAAGGTACCTATTTACCTGTACTCCGTGCTACGCCTGTCCGTCTATGAAATATATTTATTTCAATACCGAATAGTTGCAAAATCAAATTATTTCAAGGGTATTTGACAATCGTAAATATCTTCTAGGTTTCACTTCGTAAGCAATGATAAATTAGAATGATAAATATCATTAATTATTCAAAATTTCTTTAAGAACCATATTAATATAATAAGAATTTGTAAGATGTTTTTTCTTCTTCCCAACTCTGGGAATAAACAAATTATTTTGAAATTTGAAGTACTTAATTTTTTTATTATTAATAAATGGATTGGCTTCAATTGAGGACATAATATTTTACCTACCTATAAAATAACTCTGCGTTTACAGCATATGGAGGCAAAACGGTTGTTTCACTCGTCATGTTTCACTATCAAACTAGAACGCCTTTTTTAATAACCAGTATGAACACACGTACCTAAAGTTTTTAAACCGGTACATGGGTCAGTTTTCTGTGTAAGTCTAGTAGGTCTTTACTTATGAAATTTCCGTTCTGCAGTACTGGGCATATACAATGTATTCCTTGGTACTGGCTATTTTTTGTTTGGCAATTTTTTTTTCAAAATTAGTTATTGATTAGCGTTAGGTTTTCATCTCATTTGAATTTCCGTCATCATAGATTCTTTAAAAAATTTAGTAATCTATCATCCTTTTTTTTTCGAAAACATGCGAAAGTTTCACTTATCGATAGCAAATTTTATGAAATAAAATCTGTGATGTTTTCTCTCGGGTATCCCGCGGGAATTTTCCCGGGAGCGATTTGTAATTGTGCGGGTGCATAACATTTTTGTTTATTCCGACACAGTTCTCACTAAAGAGAAAGCATTGCTTCCATTCTTTTTTAATACTGTGGTATTTTTTATCCCGGCAAACCCCCTGGAATATCAAGTCAACCGTGGACGAAGTCGCGGGCATATCCTAGTAATGGAATATATGTACCGTCGTGGCAGCAACGCGGCATGCAACTTCAACGACACTAAACAGAACGTATGTACACTACAAATGAACGCGTGACATGTCATTGGTTTGCCCGCTACCGTTCTAGAAATTTCGACCTGAAAAATGAATCTCTTGGTTGTCCGAAAATTTTGGTCAACAATAACTAATTGAAGGCGATTGCGGAAGCTGATGATACTCAATCTACGGCTGAATTAGCAGCAGCTTTCAAACATTAACAATATTGGTCCCTTTGCGACAAATTGCCAACACTTGACAAATGTGTGCTCTACGAATTCAATGATATCTAGCGCGAAGTACGTATCTAGACGTGTCTTGCAATGCTCAACAGGCTCCCAAACGAAGGAATTTTGAACCGCTTTGGTACCTGCGACGAAAATTGTTTTTGTCTGACGATGCAAGCGTTCAGAAGATGGTTGGATCGTGATTAAGCACCTAAACAATACCCCAAAACGAAAACTTATCCCTTAAAAAGAGACGGTCACTGTTTGGTGGTATAGAGCCGATATGATTCACCACAGTTTCTTACCAAACGAGATGAGCATTACTATATATACCGTTTAGTAAGAAACTGAAGATGTGTATTGCGAAGAATTGAACACAATGATGGAGAGTTCCTGCACGACAACGCGCGACCTTTTACAACACAGCAGAGGGTCTCCAAGTTACAAGACCTGGTGTTAGAAGCTCTCATCCGCCGTACTCCAGCAATCTTGCGCCTATAGACTTCTACTTTTTCCAGAATTTGGATAACTTCTTTGATGGGAAAAAATCAGTACCCGGGAGACAGTACAAAATTCCTTTGAAGAATTTGTTGCCTTCCGTCCAGCTGATTTTTCAAGAAGCATCAATAAACTGTCAGTGCGTTGGTAAATACTGTGGTTAACAGTGGTTGCATGGGTGATTACTTTAATTAATAGAAATAAAAAATATACAATAAAATTACATTCTTATTTAATAAAAAACGGTAACTTCATAGGTACCTAATACCGATTCAAAGTTAACATGATTGAAGCAATTTTTTTACTGCAGGAGTTCAGCGACAGGCAGACGGCCCACTTGATAGAAAGCGGTTACCATCGCCTATGGACATTTGCAACTACAAATGCGCTGCTGCTCTCTTAAAGGAGACAAGAACCTGGTCACTAATGTAATTGATCTGTATATTATGAATTTGATTTATTATATGTATTTCTTTTAAAGAGTTATTGGTCAAATGGTCATAAGTATTTTTCATTCCGAAACAAAAAAAGGATTTCGTGAATATATGTCGATTCGACATGTACTCGAGTGACTCCAAGAGAATAGCTGAAAATTATAAGATATTCAGTCTTTGTACTAAATACGTTTAATATTAGTTGCGTAAATTCTAATTTTCCGATATTGAAGCGCAAAGCACAGCCAATTGCAAATTCAATGTTTATTTAATTAAGAACCTACTAGAACTCTCTGTTTGTAATTTAATATTATTTAAATTAGTTACAGAGACTCAAACTAACAGATTCTATTCAAGTTTTTGTCCTCAGTTTCGAAACATGTCTTGTTTGTTATAATGAAAGTAGGTAATAGGTTCTATTTAAATTTGTAGGTGCTTCGTTGTCGGTATTAGTTTTATTTAACAAAAACAAAACCGACTTTACACCAAACCAAAAATGAATTAACATTTATGTTTTGGTTGGTGAAGGTTTTGTTTTTGTTAAAAAAAATATTGTTTACTTTTTAGTTGTGCAAATACTTCAATAGTTTTAGAAATTAAACACCTGTAGAAATTGTACAACTGGCACGGGTATACAAATTTGCCATTTCACTCTTCGGTGTATATGCTCTTCAACAAGGGTTGCTCTTGAAGGTTAGTTACCGTCGCCTTTGCCATTAGTAATACTGGAGGTGCTGCCAATGTGCTATCGGCCTTGAAGGAGAAACTAAAACCAGGCCACTGATGCCGGAATACAACTTAAAGTTGTTACGGCAGTATACTCTAGACCAGCGCTGGTAGACATTCAGTCGGGCATTTGCCCTCCTTCTTGGCTGTGGTTTGTTTTGTCGCCTTTTAAGATATACAAACCTGATCCTGACTTGGTGATCACGGTACCGCATCGGGAGTATATCTACTTACGAATAAAGAAAAAAAATCAAATTCAATTCACAATTGATGAAAAAATCGAGTAACATACATATAAAAAAATTAAGAGCCTGTAGAAAATGTAATAGCTACACACGTATTCAAGATTTTTCCAAGAATTCAGGCGTGCAGCTTTCTTTAATAAATGTTATGCTCGATAGCCCTGGGATATCCATCCACAAGATCCTGACATAGTGACGATGGGACCAATTCGGGAGTATAACCTTTCAATTAAAAGAAAATTTTTGGAAATCTGTCCACATATGACGGAGAAATCGAATATAAAAAATCGAAAACAACCTCACAGACGAATTGAGAACTTCCTTTGGTATTCTTGATATAACGGGTATTTCTCTTATCTCTGCTAATCGGATAGTATTGGCAGGAAACAGATAAGAATTTTATTGGATATAAGTCACATGGGACACTGTAGTATATTTTTAATGAGCGATTTGTTTTGTAATGCATTACTTATATTACATTTATAGCTTTATCCAGGGCTTTAGGCCTTTAAGCAGAAATAAACTAAAACACCAGAAAAGTAGATGGATGAAAATCAATATGAATAACGTTTACGTACAAAATACAACAAATAGGTTATGTGACTAGTAAATGGTGCCAGCTGGATGTTTTAGGTATTCTTGTTGCATTCTAATGACGGGTTCAGAGTATCTTAAAAAGAAAGTTTTCGTAGCTTTTGCGACTAATGCGCATTTATTATATTTAGCACACGGTGACGTGAAGAAAACGTTTATGTTAAAATTACCGAATGTGGAATCCACCAATCAGCCTTGGACAAGTTTACTTGGTATAATAACAACAGCCTACAAACGTCCCACTCCTGGGGTCGGGCCTACCACTATAGGCGAACGGACAATATACAGAGATGTTTGACACATCGACTTATCTCGGTGTGCAGGTTTCATCACGATGTTTTCCTTCATAGTTGTTAGCACTTGGTAATTGTAACGATATGCGCATTAGCTCATAAAAACTGCCTAACTGGTACATACGTTCGGCCAGGTTCGAACCCGCAACTTTTGAGTTTGGGAAGCGTACGATAGCCATTACGCTACCACGACTTTTAGTTGGTATACCACCCAACATTTTGAAGCATCAGGGACTTTGGCGCGAACTTGGCGAATGATATTTTGATGTATATTTATAGTTAAAAGTGTGTAATGTTTATTAAAACTTATTAATAGTTACAGAATATAGACTGTTTTAAGCCAATGTTGTGTTAGTGATGTAATCTTAAGAAAATAGGCACCTGTGTGATTTCAACGTTGAGGACAATCCTTTGCGTGGAATGGCAGTTTAAAGTGTGAGAATAGCCATTTTGAGGTAGCACTAGCGCCGCAAGCAGTAAATGCCATAACCAACCGAGTTTGGGGATACCTACTAAAGTTCTTCGGTTTTCCTTTTTTCGATTTATACTAGGGCTAAGGGAAATGCGGAAGCTCGATTATATATTATAGTCGGATGGGAAACAGGGAACCAGAAAAACAGAAAGGCGCTGCCTGCTCACGTCGCGTCGGCTGAAAGCCGAAAGCCGGCCTTCGGCGCCGGCGCATCTTTGGTGGGAACGGAGCTAGGACGTATACTTACGCTCACGCTCCGTCTCTTCATTGGCGAGCATTATGAGCTCGCAAAAGGAGGAGACAGTTGTGCATCCGGGTTTGCTGCCCGTTTCACGACCGGGAGCGAAAAGTCATGTCCATTCCACAATGCCGACGGGTTCACGGCGCTGATTTGTCCAAACGGAAGAAACTTGGATGGTGTGCAGCGCCGTGTCCTTGTTGCCATGCTTCTGCCGTGCCCCAACAACTACCTTGTTTTACCTCAGTGAAAGACCTGCAATTTGGTTAGGGCCTTGTTACATGCGCTACATTTATGAGGGTTATTACTTTGTTACATTTTGCCTGTTGCCATTGACTTGAAGATTAAGAATATTAATTGATAGACAAACACACATCGCTGTATATTCCTGGCTAAGCAAATTATGCTTGTTGTGAGTTATAATATACACCGGACCACTTTGGGGCCGATCCCACACGTCCACATCATATTGAAAACGGAAACTTCGTTTATAAAATATACCGTGTTGTTGATGTTGTGAATACAAACCACTGCTTTTGAGTTGTAGCGGGGTAGATCGGCAAAGCTTTATCCCACTGAACACAGGGGAGCTCGATTATATTGAAACTTTTATATTTATGAATGTTTTACACCGGCGTGATACAAAAATTGTCCAGAGCCATGTCTAAAAATAAATAGGAAGGCTCTAGCCTAGCTGAAAGACATAATTGGGCTGATATTATTATTATCTAATTCCGCCCCTTCGAAACCCCCGCGACAATCTATAACCTAACTAACCTTTCCCTCATTAAGAACAAGAGTACTAGGTGCTAATTCCCCAGTCTCAAGAATGTGTAGAATTCTCAACAGCAGCAGTGATGTTACTGACATTTACTTTGACTCCCAAAATTCATTTTATAAAAAGATTCGTTTAGCCCAACAGGACACTTATTAGACAGACAGACGGACAGACTAATTTCATTACTTTACACATTTTTGTTATATTTATTATTAGAGTCTAAGTAAATAACCGTGAAGAAATTATACTGCAAGTTGTGTTCACCTATAATTCGTTTTTACATCGCATTGTAAACCTTAGTCATAAGTCTAGTAACTGATCAAATGTACAAAACTGTTGGAGATCCTTATTAAACTAAAATAAAAAAAATATGATCAATAGGTACATTACTGATAGAATGGGTAAAATAGATCGAATGAATACAGTTGACTGAAGGCTTTAATCCACTAAAATCGCTTTTACACTAATTATCGTGCGAGTGCGGAGCTTAGTGACGTCGTGCTCAATTTACGACTACAGGCGCTGCCACTTTGTAATCCAAATTAAGTGACGAGGTTCTCGATATAGCATCTTCATTTTGCCGAATGTCATATACTCGTACATTTTTATATGCTCTACTATATCTGGCTTAATGTTAGTGTTAGTGACTTTGTCCAAATGGAACTTAGTAATAGCGTAAAAATTACCTAATTAAGACTCGTTTTCTAGCTATAGGGTTCACACAACCACAATTTGCGTGGATACATCATTTCGTGTGGTGTCTTTCTTTAAACTACTGAACAGAAATACTTAAAGGAAACTTGATACAGCTGGCTTATGTATGTCAGGTCAGGACTAATGATATTGTTTCCGTGGAATAGTCAAATAAATATAACTGGATGTAGCTGCGATCAGGGTATTTGGTAGCGCTGTTACAAATCACTACAAACACGTCGTTATATATGATAAATATGTGTCTTTTTTGTCTTTTAAAAAGAAATCTAATATAGGAAAAATATCACCATCACCTTCTATAGCATTTTAACCACAGAAGCCCAGAAACCTGGCAACACATAATATATTTTTAGAGGTTACGTTTATAAAACAAATTAAAGTTAGTAGAGTTAATTCTGGGCCTCCTCTCATTTACGGTGATGGGTAATGCATGTTTAAAAATTAACAGAGTTAAATTCTCTAATGTAACATTAACATTCCATGAATTTTTAGTGATGCAGATTTTAAACACGCTATACATGAGAATAGTTTTAGACTCTGCTTTATTTTTAATCGTCATCAAAACAACAATATATTTTGAAATTACATTGTACATGTATAAGTAAATAATTTAAAAGAAAATTATCAGAATCAGACACATAAAACCAATTCGAGTAGAATTTGTATTTAATTTATTCATTAAATTATTAGATTAAATTTTGTATTTTCTAACCGTTTCCATATTACATTTTTTAATAATGCCTATGCCTGTTATGTTTTCTTGAAAATGAAACCTTTTTTATGTCCTTAGTTGGAATATATCCACGAAATTAAAAAATAACAACAAAATCGGTAGAGTAGTTTCGGAATTCATCGCGGTCTAATACTGGGACAGGTAATTTTAAATTATATATGATAAATATATATACTAGGGTATGCTCGCGACATCGTCTACGCTTGACTTGAAATTCCCATACCATTGGAAATTTCCGAGACACAAAATACCCATTTGAAAATGAATGTAAGCTATTGTTTTAATGAAAATTGTGTAGGAATAAGCTAATTTTTATACACCGGAACAGCTATAAACCACTCCCAGAAAATTCCGGCGGGGTCCTCGGCATAAAAAATATCATACACTTTTTATAACATCAAATTCGGTATCCATCAGTAAAAAAATTATATTGGAATTCGTTTTTTTATCTGGCCATTTTCCCAGGATAAAAAGTAGCGCAGAGTTTAAGTCTAAAAATTAGCTGCCGACTAGCGAAAACCGCATCAAAATCGGCTCAGTAGTTTTTACATGAATTGTGAATAAACAGACAAATAGACAACAAATGTAATAAAAATTGCATCGTGTTCGTTTGTATAGTCTATTCCAGTTGTTCTCTTCAAACAGCTTCAAAATTGATTCCTTCGAATCCTTGGAAGACTTTTAACTCGGCGACTGATGACTGATTTTATTGTCGCCGAAATCTTCCATGCCTATTAGTACCTTCTGAACATGTTTACCTCATTTCTTTTATGTACAAAAAATTGAAATAAATTGTTTATTATTTTATTTTCTTAAATTATTATAATTTATTTTCTTATTATTGGTTTTAAAACGAAATCAAAAAATCAGAAGACTAGTTTGATAATTAATGAGAATATTTATTGTCCTCCTATGGAAGGTTATGGATGGTTCTTTTCCAAGATAGTTAAAATTAGACACTCTTCTGGAGTTGGAAGGCGGGTGAAGTCTTCAATTGATGGGACTTGAGGAATTCAGTAGATTGTAACACTATAAACACGTTGACGCGGGGAGGAGTCCGTTTTGCAAAATAAATGGGTTAACTACAATAAATTAATTTTAACAAAAAAAATGGGGAGAAAATGAAAATGAGGTAAAAATGATACGGGGTTGAGAAACGTTATCGAGGTACGGATTGCGACTTTCGGGAAAATATGTCTAATTACAATGTCATCCTGATGACCTGATCCTGATCCTGGATAGGACATTGGAACAAAGTTATACAACTATTGTATTGTCATCGGTCCTTATAACATGTGCAAAAATTTACAAATTTATCAGTAGTGGGAAGTTGAAAATAATGTTGACAGTTTCTGTGACATACAATTAAGTCATCATACATACACATCAAGCTACTAAAAGATATTATTGCGACGTTGTAACGTTGTCGTCGTCGTCGTCCTCGTTTGATAGGTAATGTAAATTACAGTTATTTTCGGTAGGGCAACGAATTTTTTAGCGTGAATATACATGAATTCCGAAGATAAACCCGTGATAAGTAATGTTATTAAAGGTATACATAATTTCATCTGCAATGAAGAGGTCTAAATATATATATACAAAATGACATATCAAGCAACTCTTAATATGACATGGAGTATATTCTTTTAGTATTAATTGGATCCAATTCAGCTATCTTTTATGTATATTACTCCATTTAAAACTCTCCCGAAACAATTCCCGTGGGCTTCTTGGAATGTAAAGTATCACATGACTTGTAAAAGTAATTAAACTATAATATCGTTCTAGTGAAACCGTATCGAAAGCAGCTGATATTTGATGCGACTCAACAAATATACACCTTTTTCGCGAAAAATCGAGTGGGATTCCCAGAATAAAAAAATCGCAGATTTTAAATCTCGAACAAACAGACAAGAAATCTAGAAAAGTTGCATCGTGTTTTCCATCGTTTATATAGTCTATTCCAGTTGGTCTATATTTCTTGTTTGTTGAGATTCATTCAAGTTAAAACTACTGGGCAGATTTCGACGCGGTTTTGGCTGATCGACAGCAATTTCTTAGACTTAAAGCTGCGCTACTTCTTATTCCGGCAATCCAAACGAATTTTTGTATAGGAATTTTATAAATAGGCCAGATTAAAAACAAAAAATGAATTCCATGATTTTATTCATGATCGATAGCAAATTTTATCTAATAAAACGTCATTTTTTCCCGGGAATATTGTGGGAATTTTGCCGGGAGCTGTTTGTGGTGCATAAAAATTAGCTTATTATTCCGACACAGTTGACACTAAAATGATAGCTTACATGCTTTTTAAATTGCTACGGTACTTTGTATCTCGGGAATTTCAAGTCAAGCGTAGACGAATTCACGGGTATATTTTGGTGTAAATATAAAATTACAGAGCAAGCATTATTCCTTATTTAAATTTTTGAATTAGATCCGGAAACATGTACCAATAAATTCGAATATATATTATGTATAAAAGTACATAATATATTTTATACATAAGAACAGGCGTGAAAATAAATCTTATCCCGTATTTTTTTTAACTTCCTACTTATGACGTCATAAGTAGCTACGCTCGTAAAAAATCTATGGCGCTGCAATGTTCTATAAGTTTTTGATAAGTATCTTGGTTGATTAGACTGTCCGCTTCCTTATGTGTGTCCAGTACATTAAAAAGTTGATATAAATTTTACCTATATGGGTGACTATCAAAAAATTTGGAGCTGTGAAATTAGTTTTAATAAAGGCATTTAAATTAAGCTTTCTGAGCGCGTGCTGTTAGAGTTGCTCTAGTTTTTAAACTTAACAATAAATGTTGAATGTTTGTGATTTTTGACTTTAAAGCTCCGTGATGCCCTTTACAAAAGTACATCCTCTGCCAAGCTTTATGGCTGCTCTTTAGAAGTTAAAGTTTGTCTAATGGGCGATTTTCCATACAAAATCAGGCATTGTTCAAATTTTTGGTGGTAATACGGAGAGGCCAAGTTTTATGATATGTAAAAATCATGTAAAGTTAATTTGTGATATTTTTGTATTAAGAGTATTTTTTCTTTATCTATAAGTTAGTGTTTTTATACTTAATCTGACCAGACCATACCTTAATCAAAATGTATTGTAAAAGTCAAGAAATAAATAAATGTGCGTGATAATGAATTCTTAACATTATAATAATTATTTACAAAAGGTATAAAATTTGTACTAAAATACAAGACTACAGTTATTAATTAATGTCCCTTTTTCCAGCCCCAACCCTTGTGTTCTTCGTGTCCACCTTTCTTGCCATGTCCGTGATGGTGGTGATGGTGCTCATGATGGCTGCCCTCGTCGTGGTGTCCTTTGTGGTCATGGTGGTGCCCACCCTTTTCATGGTGCCCCTTCTTTCCATGATGGTGTTCATGGTGTCCATGGTGGTCGTGTCCTTTGTGGAAGTGTCCACCCTTCTTGTGTCCGTGCTCGTGGTGGTGCCCGCCATGTCCTTCTTCAAATCCTGACTCACCATGTTTCTCATGGAAATGTTTATCCTTCTTAAATTCGTCTACTTTATGGACGCCGTGATGACCTTTAGTGGAATGCCCTTTGTGATAGTGGCCCTTTTCTTCGAAACCGTGCCCTTTCTCCCCCTTTTCGCCATGATGGTGTTCGTGATGGTGTCCGTCATCATGGTGGTGGTGCTTTTTGTGGCCCCCGTGGTGTTTGTGGTGTCCTTTGTGACCTTCATGGTGATGGTGGCCTTTTTTGCCATGTTCATGGTGGTGATGTCCCTTGTATCCCTTGTGGCCTTTGCTTCCGTGGTCGTGATGATGGTGGGCGTGGTGTTCTTTTCCACCACCCTTTTCGTGATGATGCGATGCTGCTGCTTCGAGATCTACATCGCGTTTCTCCCTCAGGTCCCGTGCACTAGTGTACGCCACAAGCGCCACCAGTGTGGCAAAGCTCACGACGAGAGCTACCTTCATGTTCCGATGGTTACTGTTCTATAATACACTATGGTGATATTATTATGAACGACAGCTTTTATAGACACTGCTTCAGATTTTCTACGGCACCAGCGTTGGGCAATTTATTGCAGTGGCGGGCGCACTCTGTTTGCACTGTGCGCTACTGTCAAGGTTAATACGATCAAGTGCAAAACGATTAACGATTCGATGAACGAAGCGTAGTTTCAATTAACTTTAAGTATGTTATTTGTAAACCTATAGTTTGTTTTCATAGAATTTTTCATTTACATTGATTGATTGCTGGGATATAAGCAAAATGTTTTTACCGAAGATCGATTTGAACGACACGAGTCGTGGTCGTGTAGTGTCTAACATATGGGATATTTATGGTTAAATGTTTTATTTTTACTCATTAATAGAATTGAAGTGTCTCTGTTTTAAAACAAATGCCAAAATTGAACGAAAGTCTGCTATTTATACGATGCTTATTCATAAATCACCGTACTTAGAGGTTTTTCAAACAAGGGAGTTTAATATAATTACAGAAATTAAACAAAAATGTTACTTAAAATTTTCGTTTTAGTCTCTTTTCAACGTCTTACACGATTCAGAAACAAATTCATAAGTGCCACACGAACACAGTCAAGGCTTAACACTTGTTTAATAGCGCCTTGGGCAGACTGCCCCAAAATTATGTTGATCGATGTTTAATATTTTGGTTGGAGAATGGTTGGAGATATTTATGTTCAAGGATAGAATGTTAACATTGTATATATCTTTCTATATTTCTCATTTTTATTATTATGGGATGCTTACAACCAAGGGGTCCGAAGAAAATACCTGGATAGAATCACGAGTTAAAGCTAACTTTATACAGGAGTGCTAGATTAAAAAAAAAGAATTTATAGCCTAAGATTAACGCTCCCTCAGCATAAGTTTTGTTTTGTTAATTTTCAAAATATTTGTATTTTCTAGGTTGAAAATGTTCTTGATGTATATCTTTAAAAATAATTTTAATATTATTTACATCTGAAGTGTGACACCATAAGTCTCTTACGCACTGCAATAAAAAAAGGTTACGAGTTCTTAAAGGCCTCAACTACATTAAACTACTAAATAAGTATATCCATATATATACGACTAGATATAAAGCTATGTGAAATAATAGTTTTATCGTTTCTATATTTCAGTTTTTATTCCAGTCTGATCATTATTGTAAAATACAAGCCTAAGGAGGAAGTATAGTGAGCTATCTCCCTAGTGCCGGTGTTAAAAGCATACTTTGCACTTTACTCAGTGTACTTGGTAATGATATTAAAATCCTCTCAGCGAAGTGAATTGGATAATGCGATGGTAACCGGAGTTCCTGAGTATACTTTAACTTGGATATTTCGTAATCTATTTGCAGTTAGTTCAGTGTTCTCTTCAGTGACTATGATAATCGATAAATAACTATGCAATAAAAGTGATGTACGATTTTATCCATATCACAGAAGATATTCATAAGCTTATTATCATCGGGTAGACTCTTATAAATAGTGTATCATCTATGGGGTAGACCGATTCAGTGTGACCAGATTTTATTTGACGAATCTACTGAATGTGGAGGTTAAAAACTACTGAATTCTACCAAAAGAGAACAAGAAAATACTAAAAATCTACTATATTAATTTGCTGTCGTGTTACAACGTAAAAACATGAATGTTTTCTTGATTAAACGATAAAATAATAAAAATAACAAAGAAACCACCATCATTTAAAGGAACCAATGTTTTCTTTAATTAAATATTAGAATTTAATTTAAAAAAAACATTGGTTTCTTCAATTATTTAGATAAAAATGTAATTAAAAATTACATTAAATTCCACATATTAACGTAAGTAAAATACGTGAGAAGTGTCTGTGGCATTTTTTTGAAAGATGGACTAACAGTGGTGGAACAGGATGATGCTAGTGAACGCAAGAATTAAGAAAGGTTGGCTTAAGTGGTTTGGGTTTAATGTATCACATTGATTTTATACATTGATGTTAAAAAAACGATGTTTCATTTGCATCGCAGGAACAAGCGTCAAAAGTTTATGTAAAAGGTGAAAAAAAATATCGTTCTTAAAGTGATGTTTTTTGACGATATATCGATATGTATCGTTCATAAACACCAATATTTTTAACATCTATGTTTCACTTTTGAAAACATAGATATCTTAACATCGATGTGTTTTATGAGCGATGTTGCATCCCTAGATATGCCAAAAAGCACTAGAATAATTGAAAAGCGTGAATTCTACTAAAATATACCAAATTATTTTTACATACTAAATTCTTTTGCCAGTATCTCAAAATCTACCAAAAAAGTAGAAATCTACTAAATCTGGTCACGCTGGACCGATTGCTTCTTCTTAGGAGTTTTTGGCGGGAACTGAAAGGAGACGTTGTGCTGTGCAGTTTTATTTTCTAAAAAATGTGTATAATTACTCTAAAATGAACAATAGTTGCAGAATATTGATGGTTTTTGAGTAGAAATTATGTGTTTTTGTGAAAATGTGAACTGTATAGTCGGATGTGATCTTTCGAGTTTTCACAAGAACTCCGTTGAATGGCGTCGGTTGTAGACTGCAATACAACTGCGCTACTATACGAAGACCTATTAATTAACATGTTTCCGACTGAAAGACTTTGATTCTATGGTCATGAATAAATTAATAATAATAATAATAATGCTTCTTCTTATTCTTCTTCTTTGTTCAATATTGGCTTGGCATGGTTTGTGCGTCTAGCCAGACTCACGAGTAAATGGCTTTTTAATTTAGGTTAAAAGCTAAAAACGGGGGAACGCGTCGCGAAAAATAGACAATTTAACAAAAAATTTGGAAGAAATCTGTGAAAATAATTAATAAATATATGCAAAGTAGAATTAAAGTTTTATTTGATTACTAACAATACAGGAATTTAATATATTATATGCATCAAATTTACAATCCTTAAGTTATAAAGACATAGGTTTGCTTCGTTAAATGCTTCAGGCAATAAAATAAACAACTGTACCTACTAGGAATGGTAGTACTAATAATGTGTGTTGCCATGAATATACTACTGTCTATATTTCATGATTTTAAATAGGTGGTGGAATATATATATATATATATATATATATATATATATATATATATATATATATATATAATAATCTGTGGAAATTTATTTACTTAGTTCACATAAGCTGTTAAAAAAACAATGAAAAATATTCATTGTGCTTCAAATTTCAACTAATTTCAGCTGAAAAAACATGTTTTAAATAATAATACATCAAATGATCTACGGTCTATATCTATTTATGGGGAGTTTGAGAGTTTTTGAGTAGTAATTATGTGTTTTATCGTGAATGGCGCTAGCCGATTACCTGCAGTTAAGCTGTGCTACACATAGGCAAAGAAAATGAAGAAACTATAATGTAAACTAAGATCTGGCTTAAAGAACCTAGCTGCCAGCCATAAACCTAATTAATTATTAATATGGGGAGTTTTTAGCGGGAAGTGAAAGTAATGTTTTGCTGTGCAGTTTCTATTTTCTAAAAATGTGTACAATTACTCTAAAATGAACAATAGTCAAACGTGGCCATTCAAGTTTTCACTTGCCTGCCTTTGTGGCGAATTCTACTACTACTACTACTAGTATGTAGTAGTAGAATTCGCCATACATAGCTATAATTATGTATGGTCATCTAGTTTTTAGTTGCAGGATTTGTTTTCAGATTGGCATTCTTTACTTGTTTGATTAAGTTGGAGTATTGCTCTTCTATGGCCAATTAATAGTTAATAGCCGCTTGCATAAGGTTGCTTAAAATTATTTAAGAAATACAAAAAGTATTAACATCCTGAAATACAATTAGCGTCCTGCACAATGCAAAATTTGCCGCTAACTATGTTTAAAGAACTGTCAACACGTTTTGTGTAAAACGTATTTAGGCAGTTTAATATGATTAACTAATTTTATTTAAAGGCGATCGTTAAGCAAGCGGCCCTAAATTTAGTTTACATTAAATGTTATTTATACGAAACTAATATCTTTGTAATGTTATTCATAAAAGTAAATAAAGTCACTATCATAAGCCATATAATACTCATTTAAGAAAAAAGTAATTTTAATGGTAATAATACTATTGCAATGCATGACAGAATTCTCAGTATTTTAACTATAGAAAGAAATCTGAGTATTCTATCTACAGTATATGGTATGTATGATGCCTATTTAATTAGAATAATAGAAGAAGGGTGTCAAATAATGTAGCAACAATACTTTTTTCTAAAAAATGTATTTATCTTTATATATTACAAACATAACAAAAATATTCGTTATTAACAAAATATCAACAAGTAACAGAATTGGACTAGCCATGAGCAATTTAATGACCCTTTTTGTGTCCCCAGTGTTTATGGTCCTCGTGACCGCCCTTCTTGCCATGATCTTCATGGTGGTGCCAGTGCTCGTGATGGCCGCCCTCTCCGTGATGGCCCTTATGGTGGTGATGATGACCGCCATCCTCATGGTGTCCCTTTTTGCCGTGGTGGTGCTCGTGGTGTCCGCCGTGTTTGTGTCCCTTGTGAAAGTGGCCGCCCTTCTTGTGACCGCCCTCGTGGTGGTGGCCGCCGTGATGTTCATGGAATCCTTTCTCGCCATGGTGGTCATGGAAGTGCTTGTCTTTCTTGAATTCGTCGTGCTTCTCAATGCCGTGGTGGCCTTTTGTGTCGTGGCCCTTGTGCCAGTGACCGTGCTCTTCGTGTCCATGACCGTGTTCGCCCTTGTCGCCGTGATGATGGTGGTGGTGGTAGCCCTCGTCATGGTGGTGGTGTTTCTTGTGTCCGCCGTGCTCGCCATGGTGGCCCTTGTGGCCCTCGTGGTGATGATGCCCGTGTTTGCCATGATGGTGCTCATGGTGGCCCTTGTGTCCCTTGTGGCCCTCGCCGCCGTGCCCGTGGTGGTGGTGGCCGTGGTGCTCGTGGCCGCCGCCCTTGTCCCAGTGGTGTCCTGAAGCTGCAGCTTCCAGATCAGCCGATCGCTTCTCCCTTATTTCCCTTGCGGAAGTTATGGCCGCTAGGGCCACAAGGCCGAAAGCTACCAGTAAACTCCTTCTCATTGTTAATGAGGCTTGTTACAGTTGCTGAATGATAACTCCACCGGTGGCGATGATTTTATATACTAAAACGGCGGCTATAGTTGGGCAAGTCAACGTTGCTCGATACTGTCAAGGTCGTTGTGGTTTACGTTCCGATATCTTTACTTCCTTCCAGGTTTAAGCAAGTGTCAACATATTTTGTATTCCTATTATATTTAATTGAAATTAGGTTTAAAATATGTAATACATATATCATTAATTAATTAATGAATGAATAATTTATGCTAAAGCATAAATATACATTAATTTAACATGAATTAATGCCGTGAAGAAAACCTAAAAATTCCTAATTAATACCGACAGTAGTTTTATTTTAGATTTTTTATTTTCATAAGTATATATTGTTTTAGATATTAGTACGAATGTAAATATATTATATATCAAACAAAATTAATTACAATTACGACATTATTTATGTACACTTTTTAATAGGAAGTAGATTTAAATTTTAACTAATTAATAAGTTATATTATACCAATAACCTCATAAACAATTGTTATGATTTAAATATAATTTTCTGCTAGTCCGATTTATTTGCAATGCTCAAATGTGCATACAGCATAACGGATTACGTGGCTTAGCTTAGAGATAAACAAACACATATTTGTCTCCCAATTTAAATTAAAAACATGTGTGCGTACACACGTAAGAAGTGAAACTTTTTATGACCTTATTTTTCAAAAAATGCTCTACTAAATTGGTTAAATAAAGTTAAATTCGATAAAGTTTAAAAGACATTTTATCATAGACATGAATACAAAAAATACAATTATATCATTTTACTTTATTGCTACTAAGATTATTACAGCATTTCATTAATTGTAATTACTCTTCGTTCGAATCGACCGTGGTAGGGGCAAGAAAAACATGGCGCGTAACGGAAAAAATGTGACGCGTAACGAAAATGTGACGGTATTTTTACAACGCGATAAAAGTTACTTCAATAATACAATTATTTCATTTTACCTCATTGCTACTAAAAATATTACAGCATTTCATTTATTGTAATTACTCTTCTTTCGAATTGATTGTGGTAGGGGCAAGAAAAAGATAGCGCGTAAAGGAAAAAGTGTGACGCGTAACCGAAAAATGTGACATTAATTTTTTTCCAACGCCGATAAAGGAGTTTCACTTCAAAAATCTAATGTTAGTAAGTGGAAGATTGTTTTTTGATCAAATTATTTTATTTCACCTTAATTTTTGA
Source organism: Dendrolimus punctatus (assembly GCA_012273795.1). Taxonomy (NCBI): domain Eukaryota; kingdom Metazoa; phylum Arthropoda; class Insecta; order Lepidoptera; family Lasiocampidae; genus Dendrolimus; species Dendrolimus punctatus. The sequence goes on from CM022538.1 coordinate 8,698,276, forward strand.
GTATCAAACTGAAAAAATAGACAAATAAAAAAGCAAATGAAACTCATTTAATCATTTAAAGGAACTGCAGGATGAAAATATCGACTTGCGGGGATTTTTAAAACTTCGTTCGCATTCCATGACGATTTATTTATGTATTTGTTAGTAAAGTTTAACGGCGGCACCAAAAAAGCAACCTTTTTTAATATATTTGTCTATGCTACGGAAACGATGTCGTTTCTTTGTATATAAGTGTCGAGTTTCATTTAAATCGGTTAAGTAGTTTTCACCTGATGCTTTAACAGACACAGATAAAAATTCTTAAACTTGTATTTTTGGAAGATAATGATTGGAAGTACTTTGTACAAACTCCAGCCCTCGACAGATCGATTGTATTATAGACATTTTAAGTCTTATAAAAACCCTATCCAATATTTTGTCTCTACTACTTATATTTTATCTAGACGTGTCGGATTTAGACATGTTACAATACGATTGTAAAAACATATTTTTAGAGTACAGGAATAAAATTAATCTAATTTGTAGTTTTGAGTTTAGTACTGCATTTACTATAAATATTATTCACATTTACAGTTTTCATAATTCTATATCTTGCCATAGACATCTAGTTTTGCTCGCGTAGGCCTCTAAGGCTTCGGCTTAGCAAGCATTACGATTGTCAATACCGGCCACATCACCATCTTACGTGAGCAAATCTTACAGATATGGCGCGGCTCACCTTTCAATTAGCAAAACTGTTAAAAAATATTTCGTCTACATACATCCACGACTTAGTAAAATTTGCTTACTCGGGTTATGTGAAAAGTATTAGTATATGTAGTTTTACTATAGTGTATATAAGAATGAATTTGTTAATGAAGTTACTGAATGAGATGAGATGAGATCCCATATCGTTGTTCTTCGGGAACATTTCTAAAATGCCGGCCGTATTTCTATGATGGGTGTCAACGTTTGTGGATAACCCCAAATTCAAATCAGCTTTGTAGTCCCGTGAGAACTGAACTGACTAAATGCCAGGGTATTGACGTACCTAGAAGCAAAGGACATTTGGGGCGACCGAGAATACGGATTCCGCCGCAACCGATCGACAGACCTTCTAGCATATATTTAACACGTCTGTACTGAGGCGATCGAGAGTTATGGGGATGAACACTAGTATCTCGAAAGTTTGCAACAAGGTTTGGCATGACAGTCTCATAGGTAAGCTCCCAGCGTATAGTATACTGGATGGTCTTCGCGCTTGGATATCAGACTTTCTGAAGAATCGATCGATACGAGTGGTTGTAGATGGCCACTCCTGCAAACCTATAGCTTTTCAATTTTATCCCACTATATTCATCATTGAACAATGAAACGTACTGGCATAGGCACCGTTATATGGCGACATGCCATCCATACGAACAAAGCGCTTTAAGTCCACCTTCATTATGCCCACCGCAAATGAGTGGAACTCATTGCCGGTGTCTGTTTTTTCCGAAACCTATAACCTGGGCGTCTTCGAGTCCCGTGTGAATAGTTACCTTCTAGATAAACGTGCTCCATCTTCGACCATATCTCCGTCGAAATCGTGGGAGATAATGGTCAAACGCGAACCTAAATGTACTAAAAAGATATTATTTTAAAATTAAATCGTGTATCGACCACTGCACACTAGTCGATCGCTAGATCTTTATATTTTAAGGCCTTATAATAATCTGGTTAAGAAACGATTAGGCATCTCTTAAGTAAGAGAATCAGAATCAGACCCTAATCAATGAATATCTTTTTTTTTCTCTTATAAATGTGTGTTACCTGTTGTTTACCTAAGAGGAGCACAGATAAACGAAATTTGAATGATTAACGTAGGTTGTACGCAAAATATTCGACTATAGAGGATGGGTTCATGGGTAAGATTTTCACTAATCAGTTGCTGAGCAGTATCTTTAAATTTAAGAAACGATTATAAGTAAGGCCCATAATGTTCATATATTCTTTGAGGTTTAAAAAAAATATAATATGAGTAACATGAATTTGTCGTAATCCTTTATCCTGTCGTAGTCCTTTGCATGCGAGTAAAAAACAATTATAAATAATCAAAAAAATAATGTTTATTTTCGTATCACAAAATAGTAACAATAACAGTAAACCAAGTTTTATAAAATATCTTATCATTTAATTAAATCATTTATGACCCTTTTTCCAGCCCCATCCTTTGTGTTCTTCGTGGCCACCTTTATCACCGTGGTCGCTGTGGTGGCCGTAGTATTCATCGTGGCCGCCCTCGTCGTGATGGCCTTATGGTCATGATGGTGGCCGCCCTTCTCGTGATGACCCTTTGAGCCATGTCCGTGTTCATGGAATCCACCGTCTTTGTGACCCTTGGCGAAGTGACCGCCCTCCTTATAGCCTCCTTCGTGGTGGTGGCCACCGTATTCTTCTTCGAATCCAGACTCACCGTGCTTATCATGGAAGTGCTTGTCCTTCTTGAACTCGTCTATTTTATGAATCCCGTGGTACCCTTTTGTGTCATGGCCTTTGTGGTAGTGTCCCTTTTCTTCGAAGCCGTGTCCCTTTTCTCCTTTCTCACCATGATTGTGTTCTCCGTAGTAGCCCTCGTCGTGATGGTGATGTTTCTTATGTCCGCCATCTTCACCGTAATAACCTTTGTGGCCTTCATGATCCGAATGCCCTTTCTTTCCAAAGTCGTGTTCATGGAATCCCTTGTATCCCTTGTCCTCATGGTCACCGTGTTCACCGTGGTGGTCGCCATAGTGTTCGCCACCACCGCCTTTCTCCCATTTATTGGAGGCGGCGGCTTCGAGGTCGGCGTCTCTCCTATGCCGCGTGTCCCTGCAGAGGGCGGCACTGACCACCGCCAGTAAGCACAATGCTGTAACGGTCCTCATTGTGTCCTGTTCTCCTGGTTCTGTTGAGTAATGATTACCAAATGATACCTGTTGCTATTTTCTGACAGCTTTTATAGTATTGCCAATACAGTGCTGTTGTTATTTTTAATGTCAGGGTGAATAACGACGGCCACAGGTACGCTAGTGACCTGAAACACATTTTGGATCGTGAATTAATGTCAAGATTTCTTTCTAATATTTGTTAATAACATTTTCATTTATAAAGTGTCAAGTTCATCTAACTTGGCTAAACATTTCGAATTCTTAAACAAAATGGAGGGATTTTAATTAGGAATTCCTTATTTGAATAAGTTTATTGTGTCTAGTTGTTTTGTTACTAGAATTTAATTAACACATGTTTAAAAATTGTTTATTCGAATTAATGTATTTGAGTAAGGCAAATGCGAGATTTTAGTTCATTATTCGTCACGTAATCTCAGTGTTAAAACCAGGTTGCGTTCGGGCCGCCTGTTTCGAAGCTCGGGGTCAACTTTCTTATTAAATATAATAATAACACGGGACCATATAAAATGAAAAAGTGGTCTGTACTTTTGACCTTCTATTCTCTATTTTTATGTATTTTGATACGCTGAATCTGAATCTGCAATTAATTAATTATAAAATAAGATGTAACGTAATTAATTGATGAAACGTAATTAATTTGAATGTTAAATATAATCCAAAGTTTCATTAGTGACTGAAATGGTTGGGTTTCACCAACTTTATATTTTGATCGATTTTATTGCGAGAGTAATTTATAAATGTAAATTACGGTTAACCTAAAAGTGGCCGAAAGTCAGAGTAAAATATTTTTTAAATTAATTTATGTTAAATACTATAAATATTAGCTTACTAATTGCCTGATTTGATTAGTTTCGTAGATCGAAAATTCTAATATGTTCACTAAACACGAAATATTTAAAAAGGTAAGACATGTACTGCCAGGATACGGACCTATGTCGTTGGAAAAATATTACTTGTACTTTTTGTTGCTAAAGTATAGCAGACGGCTGACGGGGTACCTGATGGAAACTGGTTAAGTCATCTATGATATAATAACATTCGTAATACCAAAAGGTCAGAAGACCTAAACTAAAATAAGTAGAAACTAAAATAGTGCCGTTCTCGATGGATGGGTAAACATCCAGCTGTCGGCGAACAGTGTGGAACAGATCAGAACAGTTTCTCAGAACACTCCCAATTATACCCATAGTAGAGAAAGCAGAGTTAATTTACGTAGTTATAAGTGCTACATCACTTTGAATAAAGGGACATGTCCCTGCACTCCGAGCTCAACATTGGGACGCACCAAAATTGAAACCTCGCTTTGCTAGTGTCAACCGTTCTCTTATTACCTACTCACCCCATATTGTAAATGCAGTCAAGAATGCTTAACAGATATTCTTTCTCCTTTTTAACAAATATAAATAATTAAAATATATATCCAAAATTGACTTGAACAATCATCATATACTTCAAATGTGTGTACGTAATTTCTGTATATAGTGATTGTGTGTGAGAAAAGCTTAGCGCAAAATTACACATCTTTTACTGATTTTCCCCGCATGTAACTGTAAAAGCTTTGAGATCCATTTTCATAGTTGGTATGTATAATTGCATAACATTAAGTAAGTTATTCGATTTATTATTCATATCTCTTTAACATTATTACAATTGAATAAAACATTAACTTATGCTTGATCAGCTAATATTTAATTTATGGAATATAAAGGATATTTATTATAGAGCTTGGTTTTATCATATTTCTGGGTAGTAATTACGATTCAATAGAGGAAGATATTCGATTTGTTGGTATGTCAATGGCACACAGTTGGGAACAATATTTAATATGCGATATTGATTTAGATAAGAATATAATAATGTTAAAATATCTTCTATTTTAACATTATGATATTCTTATCGTGTCATCGAATTTGTTGTGCGTAAGACGCACAACAAATTCGCCAGTAACGTATCTTTATTTCTTATTATTATTCGTGTTTTTTCTTAAATGTTATAGTATATACTAGTTCTTCAGCACCCCGTGTTTTGAGACCATTGGTACGCACGTCATCCCTTACAACGTCAAGCCAGCATTTCTCGGTCCTTCCCATTCAACCGGGAACTGGTGGAGGAAGCATGACTAGGCATTTGTTCCCCACATAATTAGCGGGGTATTTCTAGCAAATGTATTTCTATATAAAACTGACGATGCTCATAAGGTTGCGGTCGTTTTCACTCCTGTCAAGGGCGCTTCGTGTCAAGGTGACATTGCGAAGGCAGCGCTCTTGTTTTTTGTCTTTTGTCTGAACAATTTCATCTGATAGATTTCTTTCGTCACCGTTTCCGGTTGGTTGCGCACGCGGCGCTCTTTCAGTATAGCTCTGTGTTTCAAGTACGACGCCAGACGGGACAGTTGCCACTACACTCAATTTAATTTTCATCATAATTAACTGCATTCGTCACACAATATAGTTTAATTATGATCTATTCTCAGTTTTGTAAGTCTGTCGCTCGTATTCAGTGCAAACATGGCGTCATGTTGAGGTTATAAAAATGCTGAAAAGTTAATTGAATATTGGATAACCATACAGTATTCCAATGTTGTCGTTTCGTAACGAAGTGTTTCGAGTTTCACCCTAATCGCCGTAATATTTTAAATGACGTTTCAATTTTCGGTCGTTAGTTAAAATAATTTTACCCTGGGATTGGGAGCAAATATTACGGTGTTATTACCAAATTAATGTACCTATAAATATAAATGTGAAAGTGACTAGATATTTCTATGTTTTGTTTCTACTTTACGAAGAAAAGAATACATTTATAATGAAATTTGGTGTACTATAATATATACCTTCAATAACGAGTATGAAGGCACAATACTTTTATCCCGCAAAATGGGGCACCTGCGGCTGGATACAGGTTCAAAATATACAAGTTTAAATTTCTACTTATATAATAATAATAGCATTTACTAATAAAGCATAAATTCAAAAGAAACTTATTGAAGCATTGATTTTTTACACTAATAGATATAAAAATATGAATTAAATAAAAATAGCGTAGAAAAGACCAGCGGCCAAGTTTTGGAACCGTATTAAATTTATCCGTTTTTTAAAGGTCAGTCAACAATAACACTAAACCTGAATAACACCTAAAAATAGCATCTAAATATCTTTTGGACTAAAAACGTGATAGAGAGAGAGAGATAACACTTATTGCACACCAAAATCTACAATTACAAAAACCGACCATATTTATAATAGTTTATAGGAATACTAGCGTTACCCGGCAGACGTTGTCCTGCCTTTAAAAAATAATAATCTAGAATCCGATTCCAGTGTCATCTACCGGGACTAAATGTTAATCTAAACTATTCTCAAATCCACTTGAACAAACAAAAAATTTCATCATATTCAGGCCCAGCGTTTAGGAGGAGTATCGCGGCGTCATCTACTGGGTTCAATTGTTTATTCAAACCATTCCGGGACAAACTTCAACACACATAACAACAAAAAGAACACCTAAATTCTGGTACCTGATTGCAGCGCCATCTACCTGGTTCAAATTAAAATCTAAATCATCTTAAATTACAAAAAAAGGGTTAAAAATACAGGGTTGTATGTATTTTTTAATACTGCATCATAAAAAAATAAAAAATATCCAAAAATATTTAGGGGTGGACTACCCTTAACATTAACCAATATGTACACAAAATTTCATGAGAATCGGTCAAGCCGTTTTGGAGGAGTTTGGGAACGAACATTGTGACACGATAATTTTATATATAAGACAAGGCGGTTTTATCGGTCTAAGCGAAATCTCTTAACCGCTGTCTCGTCCAGACAACCTAAATCAAAAAAATTGAATCAGGCGATGTAGGTGGTGCAAGAAAACAGGCAATAGATACATACATACTCAAACTATTTTAAGAATAAATTACAAATATAAATATAGTCATACACATATACAATAACATATTTCAAAATACATAAGTTATTATAATAAATGTATTAGTATGATTATATCGTGTTAATCAGACATAGCTATTTGTGGAAAAAAGGTGTTTTTGAGTAAATTTCTAAATGTTGGTAAGATTTGGCTCTTTGACAGTAAGAGGCAGCATATTTTCTCAATCCAGATTCTAGCTCCAAGTTTAAAAACTTCCATAAGATGTGTTATGTAAACCTGTATTAACCAGTTTATTTATTCCCTGAGAGTTACTTTCTCTACACGACAACTGTTTCTAATATAAATATGTATTTTTATGCGACTGCAAACTTTCTATAACTACATGGCAGCACTTTGAAGGTGTGTGTCAAAAACTTCTTCAAAACCGGTTTATTCACAAAATCTATTTTACCAATTTTTGTTGCTAAAAACCGTTTAGTTGAAGTTCAGCAGAATAAAACTGGAAAGAAAAACTACGAATTTAGGCTATAACCGGTTCTTTTTTTATGTTCTGACTGTAGCACCATCTAATTATATTATAGTACTAGCTGATATCCGCCCGCTTCGCGTACCGTAAAATCCGTTCTAAGCTGACCTCTACTTGGCAAAAGAGGTAGGTAGGTATCGATGAGTCCCACTATACGGCCTAAATTTATTAGTGGTGTTCTTGTTTATAGAAGTGTATTATATTATATTTTTTATGTATTTGACGGAGATTCACTTCATTTATATCGTATTATACATGTTATCTGTCAGGATGGTCTAATGACCACATGATCGACATGCAAAATGACGGATAGCAAAACGAAAATGGCAAAATAATAAAATACAAATACCAAATAGCAAAATGACAAATAGGCAAATGATCAAAAGCAAATGACAAAAAGTCAAAATGATCAATAAGGCCAAAATGACCAAATAGGCCAAAATGACCAAATAGGCCAAAATGATCAATAAGGCCAAAATTACCAAATAGGCCAAAATTACCAAATAGGCCAAAATGACCATATAGGCCAAAATGACCAAAAAGGCCAAAATGGCCAAAAAACCAAATAGGCGAAAATGACCAAATAGGCCAAAGTTACCAAAAAGGCCAAAATTACCAAAAAGGCCAAAATTACCAAATAGGCCAAAATGACCAAATAGGTCAAAATGACCAAAAAGGCCAAAATGACCAAATAGGCCAAAATGACCAAATAGGCCAAAATGACCAAAAAGGCCAAAATGACCAAATAGGCCAAAATGGCCAAAATGACCAAATAGGCCAAAATGACCAAATAGGCAAAAGTTACCAAATAGGCCAAAATGACCAAAAAGGCCAAAATGACCAAATAGGCCAAAACGACCTAATAGGCCAAAATGACCAAAAAGTTCAAAATGATCAAAAAGGCCAAAATGATTTAAATAGGCCAAAATTACCAAAAAGGTCAAAATGATCAAATAGGCCAAAATGTCCAAAAAGTCCAAAATGACCAAAAATGCCAAAATGACCAAAAAGGCCAAAATGACCAAAAAGGCCAATCTGACCAAATAGGCCAAAATTACCAAAAAGGCCAAAATGAAAATTTTCCCTTGTCCATCCTCAGTACTTAATTTACATACGTGCCAAATTTCAGCCAAATCGGTCCAGTAGTTTTTCCGTAAAAGCATAACAAACAAACAGACAAATATCATTTTATCCCGGAAACTATCCCATTTTTCGGGATAAAAAGTATCCTATGTTCATCCTCGGTATCGAAAATATATATATACTGAGTTTCAGCCAAATCGGTCCAGTAGTTTTTACGTGAAAACGGAACAGACAGACAGACAGACAGACAGACAGACAGACAGACAGACAGAGTTACTTTCGCATTTATAATATTAATAGGGATAATAGGGATATATTGTTACATACCGACAAAGACCGCACATCTGGCATGTAAAATCGAAATCTTTTATTTACTTCGTGTTTAAACTTTAAAAACATCTATGTTATCGTACTTATTTTATGGCTGTAATTAGTGTCGAACGACTTAATCCTTGTTTTTATTGCATTGCGTCGAAGCTTGACAGATGTGCGTGAACCCTTTGTCTGTATTATACAGTTTAGTATTAAACAATGCCCGAACAAGGGGTGAAGCAGTCAAGCGACGATTACGAGACTGGCAAGACCTGTGTAATATTTTCGATTATCCACATAGTGACGGACTTTGGGTGTGTTGAATTGCATTGAATCGTGCAGAGTGAATTGGTTGCATCCAGTTTTATTTTGTACTTGTTTTATACGTGTTTGTACAGTTCTAATAAACTCTATAATAATTCCAACGGCATTTATTTTAATTCGAGTCCTGTAGCTCGTAACAATATATGTAGGTTAAAAAACTATTCAGAATCACTTTTTACTGGACGATAGTAATTTCTAGTATTTTTTGGTTCAACACTTTTCTTCCCGAGTTTGTTATATTTTTATTCGTTCCTCATATATTATAATTCGTATTAACTGTATTAGGTTGATACATGTGGATAATCCTCTTATCGCTCAATCCGTCCTATTCCGTTAAAAAAACACAAGACCCTTTTCCATTGGATTGTCTGTATAACGATCAACCATTTAGATTCTTTTTAAAATTAAAATATCCATATTACGTATTGTTTTTAGGGGTCCACAGGAGTTATTTATGCAAATCTGGAATCCTTCTGCAAATGTCTCGTTCTTACTACCTCTGTATCATTATTTGTAGAGATTTTTTTTACAACGGTGCGACTTACATGCTACTATAATATAATGGAATAGCGAAATTACGAAAAAAGTAAGTACATATATAATATGTTCTATCGCAGTAATGGCTGCCATACATATGAGGTTGGGGATATAATTGGGGAAGACAAGTTTCATTACTATAGTTGTGCATTACTGTGTACATATTGAATAAGTATGTTTTTAATAAGATTGGGAGATATTCGCTTTCAAAATTGTAAAAAGTGTGTTTTGAAAACTTTGACGTTTTAAGGTGGTGATAATATATATGTTACAGGCTATTTGATTAATCGGGCATTATTAATATGAACCGATCATTACGAATAATGACCAAGATCGTCGGTAAATTTGATAAATTAATAACTTTGGCCAGCCCGTATTAATAACCTCCGACGGCCCGTCGTCCATTTGAAAAATCACGATTTGAGATAACTTGTGTTTATCACTTGGACCAGGCACTATGAATACTTAGGTGGGGCCTCTTGGGGTATAGAGGTTCTCACTCACCTGCATATGCCGTCGAGATGAGGGCGCTAAGTGTTCCGCGCGTGCTCACCTCTCCTCCCGTGGGGCGAGTTACAGACCGCCCCACATCTAGAGAGATTGAAGATGCCGGGGGATACAAGTAGTCCCTCGGCAGTGGAAGAGGACTTGCCAGGCCCACGTCTGCCAGGGCTGCGGAGAGGCTAGGTCATATACCCGTAGCCCTGGCATAAGGCGAAGGACGGAACACCAGGGGTTTTAGTGGGTATCCCTAACCGGGGAGTGGCAATAGCAGAGTGGCACCAGTTCTGACTGGGAATGCTAGTGCCACCCCCGATTTGGCGAATCCCACACTAGGTCGCAAATTATCCCCCTAAGGTTGTGCCCTTGTCGCGGCTTAGTCCTCAATCGGATTTCCGCTGCTTAAAAAAATGCACTATGAATACTTCCCTATTTCTAGACTTACAATGTGATAAATTCGGTTACCTTTCCGTAAGAATGATTTAAGTATAATAGATTTAAGGGTGGGGCATATAGTCATGTGGCACTGTATTTATTACGAACAGATACGATTTTTTTAATGATTGTTAGAAGGCTATGTCAGGAGCGAAGCGAAGCTGGGCTCCCGCCAAACCCTTCGCAGTAATTTTTTTATATCCATGCAACATTCACTACATATCTCAAATAATAAATAAAAATGCTATTTAACTATATCCAAACCTCATTTAATAAACAAAAAACTACTCTTCATCTGTGTTTTATTATATTGCCCAAGATAAGTTAGTCATTATACTCATACTGACATATATACGTCACATATATGGAATTGGGTGGCACATAAGGGGGCTTCAGAAATGGAAGGGGATGTATGGATCAAGTTTTCTCGCTCCATAATATCGTGGAGAAGCAGCTGGCTTTAGGCCGGAAGGTTTTCTGCGGTTTTATGGATCTAGAGAAAGTATTTGACAGGGTTGTGGGGAAGGACCTCTGGGACATATTGCCCGTATATGGGATTAATGGCCAATTGCTGCGTGCTGTCCAGTCCACTTACGAGGACTGTATGGCATGCGTGCGGGTGGACGGCAGCCTGTCGCCCTGGTTTGACGTCAATATTGGCGTCCGGCAGGGCTGCGTGCTGTCGACTTTGCTGTTCATCCTATATCTGGACAATTGTCTCCAGAGATTAAGATTGATGGATGTTGGGGTGCGGATGGGTAATCTAGTTGTTAGCACTTTGCTGTATGCGGATGATGCCGTGCTTTTAGCCGAATCACCATCAGAACTGCAAACACTAGTCACAATGATGAAAGATGACTGTCAGGCGAGAGGCTTACATTTGAATGCGAAGAAAACAAAAGTTATGGTGTTTGAAAGAGAAGAAACCAGAACGAATATTTTTTTTACATGTGACACGGAAAAATGGGTAGTTAGACACCTCAAAAAATTCTCACCAAATATAAGCTTTTTTCTTTAGTTTTCGCTACTTTTATACATAACAATACTACGTTTTAAATCGTTCTAAGTGCGGTAGTGATTTTGATTTTGGTTATTCCGTAGTTTCCGTTGCTTTTCAGTTGCCGTAATCACATGTCATATATATCTTCCGTGATCACCGCAACTGAAAAGCAGCCGAAAGTTCGGAATAACCAAAATCATATAAATTACCGCGCTTAAAACCGTTAAAACGTAGTTTTATTATCAAATATAAGCTCTTAATTTTAATAAGAAGATCCTTCGCATCGCAGTTTTTTATTTTTTCTCATTCCAATGGAAAAAAATTATACCTCATCATTAATTGATTATACAGAAAAATGTTCTGGACGAATTTTGAAGGAAATTTAATACTCTACAAAAAAGGTATCCTATATTTTTTAGGTGAATTTCAGTATTTGAATGATATTGAAAATTTAAGTTGGATTATTTTAAGACAAATTTCATTTTTGTTTATGAATTTTATAACTCCACATTAAATGACTATTATAAATAATATCTATCGTAACTTTTCTGACACTACAATAGATCGTGATGGTAACAAATAAATAAATAATTAAATTATTTGTGCTCCGCACACACGATAATTGTTCCGCTTCTTTGAATCGTATCATAATGTAATATTATTATGCCTATAAGTTAATATAATATTCGACTAACTATATCAATAATTATTATTAATGTTTCTATTTAACGTAATTTCTTATGATGATTTGGTCACAGTTGTTTCTGAAAATATTAAAAACCTAGGTAAGAATTTCACCCATTAAAATGCGGAAAGTGGTTTTCAATTCTTTACTTCTATGAGCATTCTATTAAGATTTGATTACGCATCATGGAACTTAGTTTTCCACCATATTTGTCGATATTTATAGAAGCCTGTAAACAAAGCAGACCTTGAATAATTAGAATGAGAGTAAACGGTATCTGCGGGGGACGGTGCGATGGAAAGCGCGTTCGTCGACGGAAGCTATTAATGAAATTGGAATTGTCGCCGGGCCGGGGCTCCTCGTTTTCCCCAATTGATTTTCATAGACAGGAATTGTCATTCCGACGAGAGCCGACTCCACGACGTCGGCAATTGTCGTGATATGAAAAGCAGGTGGATCGACCTTTCGTGACTGGAATATTAAACGCCTTGTTATCATCTCATTCTGCCGCCAACGAAGGTTAAAATATCTCCGTTCTACTATTTCGATATTCTTTTCGAATTGGCTCTCGTTTTATATTTTAATTTACCTCGTTGTCTCTAGGGTATATCAGGAATATCATATTTTAATAATGACTGGTGTATAATGAATTTAACTATTTATATTTTATTATTAACAATTAAGAATGTTTATCTGTAGAAATTGTTTTGAAATATGTATATTGAATATATCATTTTTACTTAGGCGTTTGTAGAAAAGAATACATAGCATGTAGCTTTTTATATTGCACAAAAACAGTAATTACTAAACTTTATTACTTCTGTAGACTTGAAATTTGGCATGTACCTTCCTTTCGCCTTTCGTTAGCCAAGAACGGATTTTACAGCACGCGAAGCGGGCAGGTATCGCCTAGTAACATTGTAAAATTGTTGAATTGACGTTTTTTAGATTTTTTTGTTGTTGTCTGTTTGTTCGGGATTCACGTAAGTATACGACCGATTTCGATGCGGTTTTCGCTTATGGATAGCAAATGCCCGGACTTAACTCTACCGTACTTTATGTACCGGGCATCCTTTGAAATTTTTTGGTAAGACAACTTTTATCTTCCGCTTTTTGCCCTAATCGGACGAAGTCGGGGGTAAGTGCTATAATAGCAGCTAATATGGTCAATAAGTCGTGGTAGCGTAATGGTTAGCGCACGCGCCCCTAAATCGAAGGGCGCGGGTTCGATCCTGACCGGAACGCATGTACCTCTTAGTCAGTTTTCTGATCTAATGTGCATATTGTTACAATTACCACGTGCTAAAACCGGTGAAGGAAAACATCGTGATGCAACCTGCACATCGAGATAACCGATGTGTCAAACCTGCCAAGCCGCCTTGGACAAGCGTGGCGGGTATACTGTCCGTTCCCCTTAATGGAGGCCGAGCCAGCAGTGGGACATTTATGGCTGATATTATATTTATAATTATGGTCAATAATGGTTACAAATACTATATGCAAAAGGCCGCTTTAATTCTCAGGTATCGATTTTTTCAGACTACCTAGACTATTGAAACAGGTTGTTATTATAATTATATTTAATTTAGATTTAATGCAAGAATATTGCATCGTAATGCTCGCAATAGTTACACATTTTTTGTTTTCATAAGCTTTGTGTTTCTTTGTATTTATTTATTTATTTGTTTATATATGTAGACCTTCCTTAAAAATGATCTTTTATCCGTCCTTTATCCGTACATGAACGGAAAAAGGTTAAAATTTCCTGCTTGTCGTCATTGGTCGCCATAACAACTTTGAGTTGTGTTTCGATATTAGTGGCCAGATTTCAGTCTACGTTTAGAAAGCGGCCGTCACAGAGTACTTTATATATACTGGTAGCGGCCGTACATCGGCAGGTCTTCTGGTGTTACAAATAGTAACCGTTTTACATAAGGTGGGCTGTCTGCCTGTCTGCTGAAAGCATGCAATAAAAAAAATTTGACGGTGAAAACCACTTTAAAATTCGTTGCGTGGCTTAGGAGGTGTCCGCGAATATACAGACAGACATATGCGACTTTGTTTTATACTATGTAAGGAAGAAGATATATTGTTAATAGTTTAATAGTTATGCTTAATTATTTAAGTGAGTTCTTAAGATCTTATTCATATTAAGTTAGAGCAAGCTTTAAGGCTTCTTAAGAACCATAAAGATGCTTTCAAACTTACTTTAACTCAATATGAATAAGACCGTTAAACATATCCTTACATATTTGTAAATGTAATAAAATCAACTACTTAACAGGTGCTAGCAAGTTCTGCACTTCAATACGAAGCGTAGCTGCGGTTTGAAAATATGCGCTACGCCACTCCTGAATGCTACTGCCGCGCGCCGCTACAGCTATTTCAACCAATGCATTTCTCAGCTCGCTGACCCGGAATGTATATTTAATTGATTCTGCTATTGCAGTACCCATCCTGACGATGCTCGAATATCAATAAAGTGTCAGTCTTTTATTATTTGATGAAGGAATAAAACAAACAACATAAATAATGTAAGTTTCGTAGGGAGACAAAGAGTTGATTATGATTTTTTAAATATTTTGTTTTAGTTAGGTAATATTTAGTAACGCACACAAAACATGACAAAGATTTGATAGAATCTATATTATATTGATATGAACAGATAAATGTTTAGGCACTTATTAACTGGTGTATTGTGCCCGTGGAGAACTGTGAGGTTCGTCATCTCGTTCGGTACCTCCTCCGAGGAAAGGCCGGCTAACTATCCACTCAACGCACTTGCATCCTTTTCAGAGCAAATATCTAGAAGGCGAAAGGATATATGACGCAGCTAAGCTACAATGTCGTTCTAGTACGCCGAATTTGTTACGAAACCCCGGGAAGTAGGTCCGAACCACTACGTACTGTAGGAGAGGTGATTCCACTGATATCCCCGTAAACAGTGGTCCTCTATCACGCAAATGGGAAACCATTCCATAATTATGTCTAGGGACTCCCGTCTAATAATAGCCGACGGTCGAAATCTGACTACGCTGTCCTTTCCTGCATTCTCGCGGCGGCCCCTTTTTTAAGTCATTCATGACTTATAAAAGGAAACCGCTTGCGACTGAGAAACGTGAATCACTTCTCAACGAGTCTATCGACCCTAACTAACAAACAGTCTAGAGTAGGCTATGTGGTACAGTCCGCAAGCGTATAAAGTGCAGAGAAATGCACCGCACTCCAGGCGACCATCTTTGCAGGACCTGAGACTACATTCCGTAGCAAGATTTGATAACATGATTCAAAGCATTGATAACTTTTGTGAGACCATCGTTTTATATTAAACTGTGCAATACAACAAAAGACCGCTTAGATTGAGGTTTCTGAGAAACCGTAATCTGCATACCCGCGACGGGTAAACAACGGGTAAACGGTTCTAATTACGAACTTTAAACACGAAATAAACGAAAGAATTCCAAATGGGGGAAAGGTAATAAACCAGGTCTACGGCAGGCAGATGTGCATCCACTTTTTGTCGGCATGTAACAATATGTTAGTTTGCAATGTTAGTATGACCTTTATTTCACATTATGTCTCTATTATAATAAAATTTAAGTTACGCACAAAAAACATTTTTAGTTTATTCTGAAGTCTGAGTAATAAGTTTTATTAAACTATATACTAAAAAATATTTAGACAAATAATTTGGTAAATCAAAAACTATTTGCAATGAAAATTGGTTCGAACGTGATTACATAGCCGATGACGAGAACAACTGGCGTTTTTTGCCTCTACGGAACACTTCAATGTGCGAAGTCTGACACACATTAGTTGGATTTTGTTTGATGTTCTTAAAGATAATGTAACATTGTGTATAAAAGAAAATAATACCATATAATATGGTACTTATGCACTCGTAATACTTGTAGAATTTTCTCGAGACCATTCATTGCCTTCATATCAATCTTTTTTATTCTAAGAATATATTACATATAACAAGTTGTAGAAGGTTTATTTGGATTTATTTACTTTACGTACAAAATTTTCACTGTAATAATGAACACTTTATACGAAAGTAATGAAACATTCATTTGCGCGTGTAATTTTGCGGTGTTATTACAATGGAAAACCAGCTTCCAAAGTAAATAATGTCAAAGTCGTCATATAATCCTGCTGTTCTGTAAATAAGCTTTGTGTTTGTGTAATGTATCTTTTGGTTTTAATCAAAAACACTTCCTATGTGTTCCTCATTTGTACAGTTATTCTTAGCAACGAAATATAATTAGCAATGAGAAGATGATAGGTATATATGTAATTAAATAATAACATGACTATTTCCTTGTTTACGTGAAATGGAAGAATAATAATTGTGATACTTTATGAAAAGCAGCTTTCAGAGACATATATAGATTTAAAAATAATTAACACAGCGTGGAAGTGCATTGCAGAGCATATACTTCATAATATAATGAAATAATTTAAGACTGTACGTGTACGTAGTAGACCTATGTTGGAATCATTATTTGTGAAGGAACGGAGAAAGAATAATGTTTTTTGCAGCCGGGCGGCCTGTTGTAGAAGGCGACAAAACAACTCACAGCCAGGTGGTAGGGTGTTTGGCCGACTGGATGGCTACGACCCCTGGTCTAGACTATGCCGCCATAATAACTTTGAATTGTGTTCTGCCAATAGTGACCAGATTCCAGTCTCCCTTAAGAGAGCAGCAGCACATTTGTAGCACTTTTGGTGTTGCAAATGTCTGTAGGCGATGGTAACCGCTTTCCACTAAGTGGGCCGTGTGCCTGTCTGCTGACCTCGTGCAATAGAAAAAATAATAATTAGTTTACAGAAAATAAAAACCGCAGCTCTAAAATAAGTTTAAATTACTCAATATAATAATTAAATATTTTTTGTATTAAAAACAACTCATAAACATCCCACTGCTGGGCTCAGGCCCCTCATTATAGAAGAACGGACAGTATGCCCGCTACGCTTGTTCAGGACGGATTGGCAGATGTTTGCCATATCGGTTATCGTGATGTGCAGGTTTCATCACGATGTTTTCCTTTACCATATTAGCTCGGATAATTGTCACATTATGCACATTAGTTTAGAAAACAGCCTGTCCTGTGCATTATTTTCGGCCAGGATTCGAACCCACGCCCTTTGGGAAGGGTGCTCGACCATTAAGCTACCACAGCTTTTAAAGAATACATTTAAATATTTTCTTTAAAGTTTGATAAAGTAACAGTTGAATTTCATTTGTTCGTGTTCCAACTGGAATTGTTGCAAATGGAAAGCTGCGAAACGAGCTCCTCGTCACCTCGTGCAACTCGATTTTTGCGTAGCATGTGTTTCGAGTATGATTTTTTTCTAGCCCCGTCGGCGCGTCTCCTACGCCCGGCAACCAGTCCGCTGTCGACAAGTAAGTATTGTGGAATGATTAATTGTTCTGTAAATTGAATTCACCGTGATAAATGAAATATTCGCACAATAGGTAATAAATTACGCTGACCCGCTCGGGCGCAAGATGAAACGGTCTGAAAGTAGGTACGGACGGATGTTACAGGATAATACGTATAAAACACAACACACGTAAAACACCTGCCCGAAGGTATTGTCCGTATTTTAATTCGCAGGGGAAACAAACCCCATTGTTAGACATATGAAATATCCTATACTCGTTGTCTCATTACACACCGCCTAACCTGGATTTTCGGATCGCGGAATATTTCTCTTTAATATACCAGATTTTCTGTGTGAGCATATTTGCGTCTCTGTTACACACTAGGAAAATAATACAAGTAAGTTAGCGATTTATGCCTTTAGGTGCTTACGGTTATATAGTAGGGGTAACATTGTGAAAAGGTACTCAAGAATTACATTTATTGAACAAAGCGGCAGAAAAACGACGACAACAAGCGGTGCCGGCTGCTCTAAATTGCCAACACTTCTGAGCCGTGAACGTTTACTGGAGTTCACTCTAGTTCATTATTTGTTACATTGCATCGATCCCGAGCATTTAGGAAGTACAATATCTTAGCAAAAATCTATGCATTACATGTAGACAATGGCGAAAGGGAGCGCGAAGCTGAAGAGATTATCGGATTTCTTGGAGAGCGGATTTCAAAGATAACAAATCGCATCCATGGCAGGGTTTAAATTTTAAGCAGGATCATTTATGCTTCACGTAAATAGAGATAAAGTAAATACTTTAGGAGATATAAGCTTGAGATTAACTTTTTAACGGTAAAAATCTGCTTTTATAAATATCAAGATTCTTTGAGAGTGAGATTATTTAGTAATTCAGGTAGATTGCAAGGAATAAAAAATGTCGAGCAAAATTGATGTTTGTGAACATTTGTATGAAAAGAATCAGTCCCGTAAGAGAACTTTTTCAAATTCGAAACCAACTTGGTAAGTAATTAGAATTTTTTCAACGGCCCCATTATGCTACGAACTCTGCTCACGCAAACTTTTAATGCGACTTAAATTCAAATGCTATTTTACGGTTTCACTTTGGGAAGTTGATTTTAATGAAATATTGAGTAAAAGACGGCGTAAAGTACCTTTTCATTGTATTTTTATAGCCTCGTACCTGTTTTCTTAGGGTTCGGTCTTTGAGAGGATATACGTGAAGCTGATTTACAGCTGTTGTTAACAAATGATCGTGTTGCTCTGAAATAGAATTTATTGCTGTCATTCCAAGCATCGGGTGTTTTTTACGACGTAAGTATTATACGCATAAACATTTTAAGTATTCTTTGTATCTTTTTGACCGATTTTCTTTTTAATTTAATTTGCCCTAAAGAACTCTTTACTCTAATTTAAACATGCTAGTGTTGTTTTGAAAAAACTTGTATTAAAACTATATGACTGTGGCAAAATTTTACTCTAACAATTATTCAATTTTAGAATTACTTTGATCATTATATTGTTACAACTCAGGTCCCGACAAAAAAAAACAAAATCCACCTACATATCTGAAACAAAACACCGACGTTCAAATGCCGACGGGTAATATAAGCCGTCGGCATTTGAATAAAAACATTGAAACTATTGTAATTCTTTTATAATCGTCTTCTTTTGTTTACTTATTTACTGGCATACGGCCTATTGTTGTATTATAATTATTAGCTAGGTGTTACTGACTTTAAAGTACACGCTGACTCTAGGAAATCCGGTCCACGTTGCCGGGCGAACACATTGCATTTGTGCAGTATAAAACAATACCCGATGGAGGCAAGAGGAAGTCGAGCAGAACACGATCAAGGCGAGACGTACGTACTTTGGGGAATATCTATTAGTGACGGACTTTGCGCGTTTTTTTGAATTATAACCTTCTGCATTACGTTCGGACTTGTTGTGTTCGGTTATATTTTTTTCTATAATAATTCTATCGGCATTTTAATTCGAGTCTCGCCCTAGTAAAAATATTTTTTTTGTTAAATTGATTTTTTGTTTTCTGAAAGTTTGTCTCTAGGCTACTTCATAAAGATTGAATCTATATCAAAGAACAGACATTCTTGTATACACCAGGCATAGGATAGAAAATGTGAACATAAATTGTAAGTAACGTTGTAATCTCGGCGCCACATCTGTGTTTAATGCAGGCTTATTTAAAGCTGATAAACTGAAATATACTTAAAAACAAAAAGGGCTTTTCTAACGGCTCGGGAGTTCAGCAGTTCAATGTTTCAAACAAAATTCAAAATTGGGTTCATCCGCTGAGTTTTTAAATAAAGCTATTTTAAACGAATGATCTTCTAGAATTCTTCTTACGTTACTTGTAGCGACGTAAACAGTGGACGTGAGACAATTTGCAGACCTCTTTATTCTGAGTGGTATAAATAACACTCTGATTTTTACGTACTGACAAAACATTAAGAGCAAAATTAAATATTACGAGAAGATGTTTATTGCGCGTACTATGATCATTTTAATATACCACTATTATTAAAATATAGTCATTTAAGAAGCCAAGTTAATAATGATATGTGAATTACTGGGAAAAGAGAGAGACAGAGAATTATGTGAAAACAGAAATTAAAATGAAAAAGCCAGAACTACTAGAATGTATCAATAAGCACAGTAAAGAACACCTCTATTTGAGTCAAATAGAATTTTGACATCAGGTCCATACAAGTAATGTCAAAATTAAACTGATGATAGGCAAGTGAATGAAAGTATAGTAATTTTTGGAATCGGCAATAAGTCATTATAATTATAGGTAGGTATATATGTTAGAACTTTTATCCGTGCAGCAATGGAAAAAATAATAAACCCTGCGGCTGGGCGACCTACTGTAAGAGGCGACAAAACAACCCACAGCCAGGTGGGCATATTACCGACTGGATGGCTACCACCCCTGGTCTAGACTATGCCGCCATAACAACATTGAGTTGTGGTCCGGCATTAGTGACTAGATCCTAATTTCTCCTTCAAGTCCGGCAGCACATTGGCAGCAGCTCTGGTATTGGTATTGCTAATGTCCATAGACGACGGTAGCCACTATCCATCACAGCTGGCCGTCTGCTTCGCTTCAGCAATAAAATCAAAATCATCTGTGGCGGCACATATATACGCATATTTTATCTCGGAAAATATAAAAGACACCAGATCTAACTGTAGTACGTGGGCGAAGCTGCGTCGAAACCCCCGGTAGATTTATAAATTCAAGTAGTTTAACGTAACACCATTTAATACGCAACACAAAAGAAAGGTTACATAGGTACTCGTTCTGGTTTTAATCATCCAGATAATACTTGTGGGATTTGTCCAAAACAACATTTCGCCCGCGCAAAGTTCTTAATGAAATAAGTTAGTAATCCTCAAGTAATTCGTTAAATGTTTGTGCGATAGATACGAGCGTTATTGTAATGTGTTTTCCGACTATGTTTTGTTACGATTAGATAAGAATTTACTCTGGTTTCAGAACATGGCGTAAGAGTTTAAGCCTGCGGCTTTCTTTGCCTAGTCTACAAAATGTACGATTTTAACTCCGCAATATACTTATCACTGTCACTAAATATTAAACATCTTTGTCCTAAGCGTGAGGTAATAACGTTTCATGGAATAACAAGTAATTTATGTTTATATCTGTTATTAAATATACCTATGATTCTATGTAGTTGGTTCATTCTCAAGACCGTACAGAAATAGATAATTAAAAATTAAGTACATATACAAATACATACATACATACATAACTTCACGCCAGGTCCCTTGCGGGGTAGGCACGAACAACAGAGCGCCATACAGGCTTATTCTTACACACCTCACTTGCTTCTTTGACATTCATAGCTCGCTAGCTATACAAATACATACGTAAATATAGACTATTCGCCAGTGGAACGATAATCTGGTTAAGGTCGCCGGTAGGCATTCGAAGTTGGATGGGGACAGCTGACTTCTGGGATATGTGGTGAAAATCGGTGAAAGCTATATATGTTCAGCATTAAACTGGGTTTCGAAACCAACAACGACGAAGTATCTATATGTATCGGGAATATGGATCTAAAATTTCCTGTTAGCGAAGTACCGAGGTTTTAAAGTCGGTTGAAAAAAGGATATAAATTGTTTAAATAATTAAAGTTTAAATCAGAATATCAAACTACACACTCATAAATTAGGTAAATTTATAACCGACCGTTATTAATAGGAAGGTTCCTAAAAACTAGCCCCATTGCCGCGTTGAATGGCAACGGTAAAATAATTTTTGCAATTTAGCTTCAAATCTTTAAGATTCGCTAAAAATGTTTGGAACGTTCAAGAGCTATCGAATGAAAGCGAACATAAAATAAAAGCAAAGCCGTGAGCCGGCAGTCAGGCGCTGCTTATTTATACGACAGTTTCCCAACAATTTTTCTTTGCTTACCTAAGGATCACTTATAATTTTTGTTTGACAAATTGCTGGGATAACTGGACATGCTGACAGTTTTCTGCCAGTTCCTTTGGTATTTAAATATGGTTTTAAATTTAAGCGTTTAGAATGAGCAAAGCAATAGGAGAAAGCTGGATCCTTGTACCTGTCTACTCCAGTCTAAGCCATTTTGAAGGTTTTTGACTGACGGTAAATAATCAAAGTAAATCTATATAAATTATTATATAGATTTGTTTCTATAATTTTAATTGTTACATTTAAAGGAAAAAGTTTTTCTATACATTTTATAGTACCTACTTCTCCATATATTCAATGTACTCTTTGTACCTACTTTTAAACAACTTAACAATTCGTCTGTAACTGGAAGGAGATTTATTATAATCTAAATAATAAATGGTCCATCAGTAAGGAGTTTCTTCAAAGGCAAAGCAACTTAAAAAAACTCTTTGACAATACTCGTGATTAGAAGGCTAGTTCACACAGAGAATTGGCACTGCCATACAGCGTGGCAATGAAACACGTTTTCTGGACTTGCCTCTAACAGCGATTTGTTACATAATGTACAACTGTAGAGTTTTATATCTTAAGTCTTTGTATGTTGATTGTTATATATTAATTGTAATATCTATTAATCACAGAAAAATTAGTAATTACTAATCATTATATAAAAATGTATTTTTAAACACATGCATATTATGTTTTGTTGTTAACATCGTTAAAGATTAATTAGGCAAAATGGACCCGTCTATAACCGGACCAGCTCCACCAAACCACTGCCATAGGGCAGCGTGCCTAAAACGGTGGCAGCCTTACTTTACTAAATGCAGACTAATTTTTTGAGTGTGGTAACTCACGTCTTCTATTACCTGTGACTTCGCTTAGCCATTATAACTGCTTAAACTTTAACTTTAATAGCATATGCAGACTAAAAAAATACTGTGTAATGATCGGACAAAACGAGGCATATTTTATATATTTACCTTGTTATGCATGAAGTATATTGTAAGTATATTCAGTAGATGCTTTTATTTTCGTCTGAAAATCGTGCACGTGAATTCGTATTCTGTTCGTATCTACGGAATTAAATTTGCCGCTGCCAACCCGTGAAGTTGCTTACCAAGGAACATTAGGCACGAGTGGTGTAGCCTGTGTCATAGTACCAATTAGGACTTTGTTTTATCGCCTATTGTATTTAAAATAAATATATAGAATATGTACATAAAACTGTATATGTATATGTAAACATTGTATATGTATATCTACAACCAATTTGAATTTAAGCACACTACGGTACGGGTGGCAAATATAGTGTCTCATGTTTGGTTATGTATTACGGATCGGATTTACATAATAACTAGTTGCCCTGAAAAAATAATTCTGGAACTCGATTGCAGCGCCACCTACCTGGTTCATTTGTGAATCTAAGCCATTGTGAAATTCACCTGAACACAAAAAAATTATCGAAATTGGTTCAGCCGTTTAGGAGGAGTTCAGTCACATACATACGCACAGAAGAATTATATATATATATAGATAATATAGTAGATAATATCAGCTCATAAATATTCTATTGGTTGTTAGTCTCTACATTTATGTGGAATGGTATTCCCACCACGCTTGTTCAATGCGTGTTTTAGCGGGTAACACACATAGATAAGATCCCTTTGCAGATATTCTTGCGAAACTCTCCATCTCAAGACACGACAGAACCTTTTCTGACGTGGGTGACGTACTGTTACATTTATTTAGTTGCATGATTGTTCTTTTCATGTTTCTTTTTAAGGTTAATAATTAATGTTTTTATGTTCTCTTATTTCTAACGATACAATCGGCCATTTGCTTAGTTGAATAATATACATAACTTCACGCCAGGTCCCTTGCGGGGTAGGCACGAACAACACAACAACAACAACAACAACACAACAACAACATTGAATAATAATGTTATATTTCTATTTATTCTGTGATTAGCACCTGTTTTGCATAGAGTAGTTCTCCATAAATAACCATAATTTTATGTAACAATATTTATCTCTAATAAATATAATATCAGTGCATAAATGTCCCACTGCTGGGCTCGGGCCTCCCATTATAGGGAATTTGCTTTTAATATGATGTGCTAATTGTGTAGGTTATAATTCGAAATATCTCTGTTGTATATAGACGGTATTCACTACATTTTATTTTCATGTTTGCAGAAGCGATAGATATTTACTGTGTTCGATTTATTTTATTACACGTAAAACTATAAATATAATATTTTACATAATATCTTCTATAAAATATGGGTATGGTTAAAAATGGTTTATAAATGGCTTCAATCCGCTATCGATTGTGCCAATTTGCTAAGTTACTTATACTGTAAATTGTTGGAGGGGTGGCGAGGTGTTCTAAAAATGTTTATCCAATGTGTAGAGTCAGTATGTGAAATATGTTAAAACCGTAAGGTTTTCTGATTATATAAATATACTGTTACTGTTCTTTTATTACCATAAACCCTTCTGAGCTGTTGCAAGTATTACAGTATATAAGCTTGACTGTTATATTCCGCATAATTGATGTACGCAACTTTAAATTGTGACATTATTTTTTACGCTGTATGTAAATGATATAAAACCCTGTCAGTACGTGGAAATTGTAATAAAATACACATTAAACCAAAAAACCTACTAAATATTTCCATGCTTACTATCAAAATTCGGACTAACTCACGTGACTTGAATGAAATGCCCACCACGACCTTTTCATTTTAGATAATTTTAAACAAATAAAATATATACGTTTTTGATTTTGTATATTCAAATAACTTGGCTTCTACGTTTATATTTCAATTCGTTGTGAGGGTCATTCCCCGGGGCTTGCAAATATAATAGGCGTGACTGTGTGAATGCGAAATTTAATTAAGTATTTTTATGTGGGTCCTACAGCAAAACACCAACATAAGTAAGGTATGTACATTTATATTATTGAACAAAGTCATTGAAATACAAACGACGCGGCAGCAGTACGGAGTGGCTGCCTTCGTCAACCAGAAGTGTCGTTAAGTGCTTGGGCCGCGCCGCCTCTGACAATTACCGCTACGAGCCTGTAATGACCCAGAGAGACCCTTATTAAAACTTGCTTCGCCTAACTTCCACTAACTAAAGTTTAAAGTAACGATGCATATTAATTGTAACATCGATATCTAAATTTGTACTCTGTGCGGCGTCACAAGAACCACTTCATTGGTGTATGAAAATGTAACTAAAATAGGTATCTCGTTAGTCCGAATATCTATTAATATTAAAAAAAATCGATAGAAAATTTGTAGATTTGATTTAGAGGTCGAAATATTTTTTTAGACTTTTCTCTTTAGTTAGTCAAATGTAATAATAATAATTTTATTCGTGTCACAACGGCGAAAGAATACAATTCCCTGGGGCCGAGCGGCCTCCGGTAAGACGCGACAAAACAACCCAGGTAGTAGGGTATCTGCCCGTCTGGATGGCTACCACATCTAGTTTAGGGTATGCCGCTATAACAACCTTTAGTTGTATTCCGGCATTAGTGGCCAAGTACCAGTCTCCCTTAAAAGAGCATCAGCGCATTTATAGCACCTTTGGGTTGCAAATGTCCATAGGCGATGGTTATGGCGCTTTCCATTAGGTGGGCCGTCTGCCTGTCTGCTGAACCCATGTATTAAAAAATCGTAGTGTTCAATGGCTGTGTCTCATTAAAATAATTTTTTAATCCTGCAGGGGCGCAATAATTGGACAGTTTTCTGATTTAATAACAAATTATTACGATTACCATACGCTGACGGCGAAGGTAAGCGTAGCAAGTAAACCTACACATAGAGTTAATCTATGTGTGTAATCCAACAATCCGAGATCCGAATCCGCTACGTGTATACTATGTTCTTGAACAGTAATACGATAAACGGCTAATATTATTGTATATTATTCATTATACATACATACATAACTTCACGCCAGGTCCCTTGCGGGGTAGGCACGAACGACATTATTTATTATAAACTATTTTAATTATTTATCCCTCGTTTAATTTGTTATAATAACTTTCTGTAATCTTATATTATCTATGCCTAAAAACCATTTTACTTTATAGATATTAGCAAATGGTAATTTTAATTATCACTTAAGATCTTTTATTATTATTCACTGTATATTACAATGAAACTTTCGAACAAAGCCGGTAGAAAATATTTGTTTTCAGTACGATAAAAATTTCTTTGGGGTATAAATTTTTAGTGTCGCATAAAAAGGACGAATGTGTGATGCAGGCCGGTTTTATTGATGACGTAGAAGTGCTGATTGTGAACATGTCGTTTTATTGCATCCAGTGCTTATAGAGATTCGGGTTTACTACATGTCTTACGACGCAGTGTTTTAGTTTAGTGTATGTAGTGTTTGTTGTGTTCCGGCATTAGTGACCAGGTATCAGTGTTCAGACTTTGGTGTTCCAAATGTCCATAAGCGATGGTAACCGCTATTCATCAAGTGTACAGCCTGAACTCCTGCAATAAAAAAAATGTACTTAGATGAATATTCGATGATCAAGAAAGTTTTTTTACAAAGGCATCTGATATTCTGATTATTGATATTGTTTGAATGATTGGTTAAGGGAGTTTTCAATTTCCGTGCACGTGTGACGTCTGCGTCTGAGAAGCTAAGGTGGACGTTCTTTTTCGTTGAGGGTCTGGGTGACTGAGGTTTACATTTTTTCAGTGTACATAGTCGATATTAAATATTCTTAAAAAATAATTAAATATTTTTAAAGACTTGAATGGGTAGGTGACGAGATATATAATTATTGAGTGTAACCGCATGAAACGCTCTAGTTTATTCTATATTTAGTTTTTGTAAGAGACAACATCTTGAAAAAAAAATATTTCGAAGTTCATGATTTTTTTTACAAACCTTATGTTATTGTTATTAGTAGTAGTTTATTTATGATTATATGATTAGTAAGATTCGGTTAGTAATTAAATAAGCTAATATATAGCTGAAAAACAAACTTTAATATGTCATATTTTTTGTGTGGTTTTCAAAATGTGTTGCTGGCACAAACGTGGTTAATTAATTTTAGTTGTCCCATCGGTCAAACGACCAAGGGCCGAGCTACTTGATCCATTGTTTAGTGATTTATTGTTCGTAAAATTGAAACTCCGTGATAAATGAAATATCAACACATTTTGTGAAAAATAAACACAGTCGCTACTATCTAATATCACATCAAAGGAACATTCGACAGTACTTAAATACCTACCCAGTGACAACAATGTGTTGGTAACATGAATCTGAAATCTGTACAAAAACAAAAAATAACAAAAGCAAAAATTCTGAAATCAAAATTAAATATTCAATTTAAATTGCTCCTTGAACTAATTTTAAATTAGTTTAATCGTGATGGAATATAAGAATTATACAATACAATATAAACTTTCAGTTATGTGCAGTACAGTTCTCGAATTTAGCATCATGTTTTTTTAGTGGATCGGTTCCATCAAGACTTCCTCAGAAATGTTCCTCATTTATTTTCATACTGTGGATTCAGTAAATTACCAAAATATATCACACCACCGACGTGCAACAAGCTTTGTAAGCTATAAAAAAGGAATAAATCATTGAAAGGGAGGTGCTCTTGTCATGTACATATACACTATGGCAATTAAGGTAAACAAGACAGTTATCCCCGGGAGATTTACTAGAGCATGAAGAAGAAGAATAAATCATTCCTATTAAGACAAGAAGAAAGGCGACTACTTGTGTTTTTAATAATACTGCGAACACTTTTTGTATATATTTTGTAAGAGTTTTTATTAATATTATATTTAAGATACATTTTAAGTTTTTATAGTATTATTGTTTAAGTTTTAGGTATAGTTCTGGATGACACAGCCACAACCTGAATCGTCGTTTGAGAACCTAATTCAGTGTCATGAATGCTCTCAGGCACGATATTTCAAAGGGCAAAGAGGTTTGAGGATCCATATCGGGAAAGTTCATAAGGATCGCGATGAACACTCATCCTCTTTACCTAGCACTGAAACTGTTTTTGATGACTCTACCCCAGATAACACCCAAATTCCACTTTGGCAAAAACTTTCGAAGTTAAAACAATCGACACCAATTTTAAAAAGAATCCCTCGAGCTGTAAGAACCACTGTATGTGAACTTTCTCAAACACATAAAAAAGGTGTTGATAGAAAATAATCTACGTACTTGGGAGGATTTGTTATTACTCCCTTATCAAATCTTCAACATAAATAAAGAAGATCATGGTAATATTGCTTCTAAAATTAAGAAAAACTGCAAATAATACAAACTATTGGAAATAGATTAGATAATAGCAAACCAAAAAAGTACCAAAATTCTAAAACTCGTCTGAGACACTTTGTGGAATCAAAATTATCAGATGGCGATATTAAGGGAGCAGCACGGATTCTTTTCTCAAACGACGATGGTAGCTCCCAATGACGAAACCACTCTGCATGCCTTACAGGATAAACATCCACCTTCTGAAAACGCACAGTTACTGGATGACGATGATAGCAATGTGGGGTAGCATCCACGCTACCACGGAGGAAATATTCAGAGCAGTTATGTCCTTTAGAAGTGGTTCGGCTGGAGGGTTAGATGGCCTCAGTCCACAACACTTGAAAGATTTGTTGACTGGCGCCACTGGCATCGCGGGCAAGACACTTCTGAGTGATATAACAGATTTGATTAATCTCATGCTCTCTGGTAATGTAATAAAATTATACTACCCATATTGTACGGTGCCAACCTCTTCGCTTTAAAAAAAAGGATGGCGGTATCCGTCGATAGCAGTTGGCACCACTTTCCGGCGTCTCGCAGCCAAAGTATGCTGTCGAGCCATTAGAGATCTTAGCTCCAGCTACTTTGCTCCCAACCAATTAGGATTTGGAATTAAAGGTGGCTGCGAAGCGGCGGTACATGCACTAAGAACATTCGTCACGAGTAAGTCTTGCGAGCAATCCTCAAGGTGGACGTGAAAAATGCATTTAATTCAGTTAACAGGTGCACCCTGCTGGCCGAAAATTAAAAACCATTTTCCCAAAATTTACAATTATATTAGGCAATGCTATGGTGAAATTCTTTTCTGGTTTACCAAGAGAATCTTATACATTCGGCAACTGGCTGCCAGCAGGGTGACCCTCTTGGGCCAGCCATCTTTTCACTTGCTATTCACCCGATCATACAGAAGCTAAATTCAAAATTTAACGTATGGTATCTTGATGATGGGACTTTAGGAGGTGACATAGACACATTAAAAAATGACCTAAATTATTTAATAAGTGAGTTTAACAAAATAGGTCTTGTTCTAAATTATTCAAAATGCGAACTTTTTATAGCCAATACTACCGGAAATGACAGCAATATTATTTCTGACTTTCAAGATTTGGCATCTAATTTGAAATTAGTAACGAAAGATACCTTAAGCCTCCTGGGGTCTCCTATCTTCGATGAATCTTTTCCTTCTTTCGTTGATGACAAAATCCAAAATTTCCATTCAAAAATAGTAAATTTAAAAGAAATAAGCGCACATAGTGCTTACTTTCTCATTCGTATTGCCTGTTTACACCAAATTTTACGTACGTTTGCGGAGCTCTCCTCTTTGGAGACACCCAACTATTTTATACAATCTTGACAACATTATTCGACAAACTTTAACATCTATTATAAACATACCATTGGAAGATCGTTCATGGACCCAAGCATCCTTACCAATACGGTTAGGAGGCTTGGGTATACGCAAAATTTCCGACACAGCACTACCTGCCTTTCTGTCCTCAGTTTATAGTACTGTGGACCTCATTGGAAAAATATTAATCCCGTCACTTAGTGGCTTTGAGGTCCCATACCTGACTGAGGCCAGAAACGCTGGTCTATGGCTTGCCCAATACAAAATTTACCAGTGAAACCGAAGTCACAAAAGTTATGGGACGGGCCGCTCAGTAAGCTAGTACATGAAAACCTGTTGACTTCCTGCATTGGCGAAACTGAGCGCGCCCGTCTCTTAGCTGTCTCTAAATGGGAGTCGGGTTTGTGGCTCCAGGCCTTGCCCTCGGCGAATCTAGGAACTCTTTGGATGACACAACATTCAGGATAGCTGTCTGCATTCGTCTGGGGGCAAGTGTGGTAGTACCACATCGCTGTCGGTGTGGAGATAGAGTTGATAAGTTAGGCCACCATGGCTTGTCATGCATGAGAAGCGCCGGCAGAATATCACGGCACGCGACACTTAATGACATTATCCGTCGGTCTCTTGTCACCGCCGGTGCACCTGCTGTTCTCGAACCGAATGGGCTATGCCGCGACGATGGCAGAGACCAGATGGGATGTCATTGGTGCCATGGAAGATGGGACGCCCCTTAGTATGGGACGCAACTTGTGTTGATACTTTGGCGGTTTCCCATCTCCCAGTAACAGCCGTGACTGCCGGGGCCGCCGCCGCCAACCAGGAGGCCTGAAACGCCGCAAATATGTGTCCATTGGTAATGGGTACATTTTTGTGGCTTTCGGGGTTGAAACCCTGGGGCCGTGGGGGCCTGGAGCTCATCACCTCTATCGAGACCTCTCAAGCGACTAATTGAGGTCTCGCGTGACCAAAAGGCTGGCTTGCACTTAGGGCAACGCATCAGCGTTGCCATCCAACGCGGAAATGCGGCCAGCATTTTGGCACTTCCCCGCGAGAGCGACCTGGAGTCTATTTTTTACTTATAGTTGGTATTTTTTTTTTTTTTTTTTTTATATTTAGTTAATTTTAGTTAATATTTATTTATAATTAGTTTTATTTCAGTTAGTTTATAATTACCATTTGTAAAAATGTTTATAATAAAAAATAACATATTTTTTAAAGTAATGTAAGTATGGGGTAAAATTACGGATAAAAATGTCTACATAATAGAAATAATTAATAATAATAATAATCGGCAGACAAACATACACTTGTATATCCCCAAATTAAGCAAGTTACGCTTGTGTTATGGGTAATATTCAACGGGCCACTCTGGGGCCACACCATGGTAAATAACGGAGAAAATACGTTTTCGAAATTTACTATACCAGGAATCGAACCCGGAGCCTCTGCGTTGCAGTGAGGTAGGCGGGCGAACTCTTAGCCCGCTCAACCAGATAGGCCGTCATAGTTTTACAATCTGGGCCCAAGGATGTGTAAAGGAATATCTGTCTCACTTGTTGTGTTGTTTGTGCCATCTTACGGTTATAATTGTTGTACATTCAACAACTGAGATGATTATAGGATAGAAAACTAGAAATTGAGATAGATTTTTCAAACCGCGTGGGGAGGTCTTATTATTGATATAAAAAGGCAGTTTATATTAAAATTTTCCTGTAGTGTAATATAACAGGAATAAATTGAGCCTAAGCCACCGGTTTGATTGATATTTAAGAATAAATAACATACAAAAATATTATTCCACTCAATGTATAAAGTAATAATAACTTTAAGTAATTTAAGTAAGTAAGAGTAAGAATTATTCTCCACGCAAATAAATGACAACAACAAAATAACCCATTTACTCATAGTTTGAAATTAAAACATAAAGCGGTTATAACCACAACAATTTTTAAGTTTATGTTTTATTGTTTTCGTGATTCGAAGATATAAATACTGTTTCAACCACTCTATATTTATTTATCACTATTTCTCCAAATTCGATGGTTCAGAAACAATTAAGACGGTTAACAAGACCAATCACAGAGAATTATCAAAACAGGTTATAAAGTCCGTCTGTAGACAAATCATAATCTGGAAAACATTGTAGTAGCTCTCTAGCTGAGAAAAGCAGGAGAGATGAAACTCTTTAGACGTCTATGTCGGAGGACGTTGAAGAATAAAGGGATGCCGGCTACCTGACCGTTATTTATTTATAAAGGGTGAATTTTTCAAGTGAGCCTTTAAGGCGAAATGCTAAACAATACAAAATAGTGAAAAATTAATATGGATGAAAATTAAGATGAAACATTTGTTTCAAAAACTACCGTTTCCCTTGGTTTGTCATTTCACATGTTTTCCACAGAAATTAATCCTTACACACTATGATTTGGTTTACTAATACAGGTGTGTTTAGTTTTTCAAAATCCACCAATTCGATTCCTAACAAGTGTTTGAGCGTTTTTCGCTAAACCACTTTAAAACTTACCAATCAATATTATTACCTACTAGTAGTATAAAAAAGCCAAAGAAACTGTAGGTTCCCGTTTATCACAGAATCACTCGCTTACGTGTCGAAACGCATCGAACAAGCTTTTTTACGTAACCTTGACCCACTTCACATGTTCTCAGTTCGACAAAGTACAATAATTATACAAACAAAATGGCCAAAATATCTTAATTTTTTTACGAATTTCAAGAATATCTTGTTAAAAATTATATTTGAATTTCAAAAGAGGATTCCAATTAAGAGCTATGAATTGTATTCAAATAAGGAAAGGGTATACATTAAAATCGTGTCAATTGTAATAAGTGGGCTCTAGGCTCGGTCACGGTCGTGGGGGGTTCGGCCGTTTGCGGCCCTGTGGGCCCCTGTGCGGCCCTCTCGGCTTCGGTTTCAAGCTCTGAGCGCCTTGATTATGACATAATTGAGAACTTCCGAGTCTGACTACGTAACAAGTCTCTATTAAAACCTACCTAAAAGAGAACATCTTTGATTCGATTTGAATTCATTGTTCAGATCAAATATACCTTTTATCTGCTATTTCCTTGGTAGCCAGGCAAAGATTGGCTGTCTAATTTTTTTATATATTTTAATCGAGAATCTCATTTTTGATATTCTTTTATTATTTTAGTTAGTAGTTTGATGAGCCTTCCTTAATTAAGAGGGTCACATTCTAATATTTATTTAGAGACTAATTTGAATCTAAGGTACCTAAGTAAAGTTTAAGTTTTTTATTTTTAACCAAAAGCATATCGCACAATTAATGCGATTATGAATAAAAATTTTAACGAATTTCTAAAAGTTTTATAGCTAGGTATTATGAATGAGATAGTGTTTATGTTTATCTAATACTATCCTTATTTCATAGGATAAAAATATTTATGTTCATCCTTGATAGTGAAAGCATTGTATCCGCCGAATTCATTATTAATAAAAAAATATATGGCATGAGTTCAGCAGACACGCAAACGATGGAACCACCTGATGGAAAGTTGTTGCCATCGCCTATGAACATTTGCAGGGCCAACAAACACACACGTGGCACAACCCCAATCTAAGCAAGTTACGGTTGTAATATACAACGGATTACTTTACGATGGATCCCAGACACCCAGATCATAGTAACTGACGGATAGTACATTTACGAAATTTACCATGCTAGTAATGGAACCCGGGATTTCTGAGTTCCGGTAAGCTAAGCCGGCAAAGACTTGGACCACGTAATAATAGAGGTTGTAAAATATAACACAATATATAGGTACATATGTAGTTTAATATAAAACAAAAAAAACTGCTCTTGTTTAATATATGAGTCAGTCAACATGTCAACATATTATGACTAGGATTTATGCCCACGAATTCGTCCAGACTTGATTTGAAATTTCCGCGGGATTCCCGGGACACAAAGTACTACAGATTAATAAAAAAACGAATAATAAACATTTTCTAATTTTTCCGACGGGGTTCTATTCTAAAGCCTTTCAAGAATTGCTCCAAGAAAGGAAAAAATCTTAAATTTATAGTTTAACAATTATCACACTTGTAATGTTCATGTTCAAGCAAATTTTTTTAATTAATTAACTATTGAATAACTAAATGAATAATCGTTATAAAAAAAAATTCAAGCAGATTATTGTTCATTCATTTATTCAGTTAGTGCCTGAATTTTTTAAAGTTTTTATTTTCATTGTTAGTATGTTTAAATAATATTTATTCATTAAAGGGCCGATGTGGGTGTGGCTTGCGTAAGCCAGAGTACCCGTTTTCGGCTGTATTTTCATCCCTGTGGGAAAATTATAAATATTAATCTTACAGTTTCGGGAGTCAAGCCTTTTTTTAGGAAATTTTCTCCTCTTTTCGAATCTTTTTTCAAATTTGAAAAATCTTTATTACTTTTTGAGATATTTGCAAAAAGCTAAACCCCCCCTTTTTTAAATTAATTGTTAATAACTTTTACAATTTTTGCTAGCGGAACTTCATTTTTTTCAAAAATTATGTAGATGCCATTCCGAATCGAATGACACCTCATTTATAATTTTCGGAGACTGCTGAAAAAAGTTGGTCCAAAAGGCACTTGTTTAGGTACTAGTCTAAAAACCGTATCGAAATCGGCCCAGTGGTTTTTTGACAAACAAACAAACAAACAAGAAATCTAAAAAAGATGCATCGTGTTCTCCATCGTTTATATTGTTGCGAGCTACAGGACTCGAATTAAAATGCCGTGGAATAACTATAGAATTTATTAGAACTATACAAACACGTATAACACAGGTTCAAATATAACTAGACACAGCCAGTACAAACTGCACGATCCAATAACACGCGCAAATTCCGTCACTATATCGCTTATCGAGTGTACTACACACGACTTGATATTATCGTAATCATCGCTTGACTGCCTACCCCCCCTGTTCAGGCATCGTTTTTTACTAAACTGTCTCAGTGAAATCGACGGCCTCTGTGGTTGAGCGGGCTAAGCCTTTGACGGCCTACCTGACTGCATCCCAGAGATTCCGGGTTCGATTCTCGGTATAGTGAATGTCGGAAACGTATTTTCTCCGTTATTTATCATGGTCTGGGTGTCTGGGATCGGCCCCAGAGTTATCCGTTGTATACTACCCATAACACAAGCGTAACTTGCTTAATTTGGGGATATGCAGTGTGTGTGTTTGTCTGTACAATACAACAATCGACCGCATGGACTGAAGTTTCCTAGAAACCGTAATCTGCACACCTGCCTGCGGCCATAAACAAGTACAATAACAACAGGCTATTGTCTATTTGCAAATTTTAAACACAAAGTAAACAAAAGAAGAACAAATGTGGGAGGAGATATAAACCAGGTGTGCATTCACTTTGTCGGCATGTAACAATGTAGTCAGTTTATATAGACAATTGCAATTACCCAGACCGGAGTAAATAAAAGTAAGTTTGTCAGTGAAATTACCTCTACCAGGAATCAAACTCGGAATCTTAGCGTTAAAGTGAAATAAATGGGCCAATGCTTAGACCACTCCTATAAAAGCGCTGTGCATTGATTTTGCAGTTTAATATGGATTGTCACTAAGATATAATAAATGTATTGAAATTAGGCTGTTTGCTGGTTGGCTTTCGTGGAAAGCTAGTTTCTACAAACTGAATACAATTAATTGTTATTTATATTACAGTACTTGTTTGCACTAGACAAATAGTACCTACTCGTATGCCTATACATAAGAATGTGTTTTCTTGCTTCAAAAACATGTTATTAAGTTTGAATATTAGTTTGAAAATGTTGAACTAACTCAGTCTCATTTCGCATTTTTATTGAAAATGAAAAAGTTTTATATAAAACTTGTAGCTCTTCGCACAGCCATATCCGTTATAAAAGTTGAGCAAGCTGAATCTTATTTTTAGCCGGCGAATCTTGTGGCAATGAATCTTTTCAAACTTTTGATTGTACACATTAGTTACCTTCTGCTATTCGTCAACGCTAAGGGGTCGCGTTCCATCTAACTTTCCCATCCAAAGAGTTAAGCCTCGGGTACTTTTGGATTGAAATTTATAAGGATATTAATATGCCGTCTGTTGCAAAATATTGTAAGAGAGCTTGCGAATGTCACAAACCATTACATAAATTAAATCATAGATTAACTATTGAGAGGCATTTCACTGGAGTTTAACTTATAAAACATTTCTCATTTTTGACTAAACAATTACTTAAATATACGTTTGTATGGTCTGAATATTTTTGAGGCCAAATATAAAAAATATCATATATCCAGTGAAAACGACACTAGAGGAGGAAAAGCTATATCCGAATTCTGAA
This sequence comes from Dendrolimus punctatus, assembly GCA_012273795.1. Lineage (NCBI taxonomy): Eukaryota > Metazoa > Arthropoda > Insecta > Lepidoptera > Lasiocampidae > Dendrolimus > Dendrolimus punctatus. The sequence goes on from CM022538.1 coordinate 8,734,359, forward strand.
AATTGAATTCAGAGACCGTCTTTTATTTTTTGGACTACGAAGTCGTATTTAGGACGGATTAAAGAATAAATTGTTATTATGGGGTGTTAATAATGCTAAATTTTCTTAATATTTATAATGGCTGCCAAAATTAAATATTGTACATTGCTATTTATATGTATCATTTATAAAGAAATAGATGACTCAAGTTAAAGTCTGCACTAGTTCGACACTGACTGAGAATTATCCTCGTAAATATTTTTCCTTCATTCAACTTCAGTCATAATGGATTAATTCTTATTTGAAAGAAAATGTTGTGATATTAATGAATGAATGGTTTTGTTATAGCCGGAATGAGCGGCGTCATTAAAAAGAGCACTCAAATGGATGAGCCTAAATGTTGTACGACTTTGTGAAAGTTAAATTTGGTCTACAATCATGATTTATATGTCTTTAAAGAGGTGCCTATTAAAACTTTTTTCAGATTGCAACTCCTTTAACACTTTCAATTCTAAGTGCAATAAATCAGAGCTAACCGCGGCAGCTTTCACGTTATGACTTCCTCGTAAAATTTACATTTAAAAGTTAATTTTCTCGCTCCCCGGCTTAGGGCAATTGTTAATCTTGGATCCGCTCGTGTTGCCCTCCGTGTAAAAATTATGAACATTATTCTAAGTTGCCTGCTCACCCCCCTCCTCTCCCGGCAACTCGCACGCTGCTGCCATTATTATCCCTCGGGGAATTCAATGTGAGTTTATCTTGTTTGCTTATTTTGCGACTGTTCCCTCATAAACCCCCGATTAAAACAGATAAAATGCCATTTTTATGAAATATTTTTTTTTCTTCTTTCACATGCTTTTACCTTTACATTGTAAAGGATTAATCTTCTTTATTTTATTGTTTTAGCTAAAATCAATAATCAATTTGTTTTAAAGCATCTCTTTAGATACGTTTCCGGTGATGTTTTCGAGGTGATGTACGTTTTCAGCATAACTTAGGTATTTTGCCCGTGGCTTTGATCATGTTAATGAAGATTTTGTCATTTCAGTTTTTTTCTACGACTCGGGAACAATTCGTTTGACGTAAGGTATCCCACACCAATCACCATTTGGAGTAATGCAATTGTTAACAATTGTAGAGTCGGTGTCAAAAGCGCGACTGCAGCGCCATCTATTTAGTTTTATTTTTCTACTCCTCAAGAACTATACTTATTTCTGGATGTAACGTTGCCTCCTGCTCCTTTTCTGTACCCCTGACAACGTATATGCAACATTTCGTGATGAGCGATAGGGTAAAATAAAAAAAAATATCCGCATTTATAATATAGTTAAGTTAGGTTTAAAATAATTTAAGCATGAAATATATAGAGCCTAAAATAAATATGGGTTCTTCGACTACATTAGTCATATATTTCTATCTGTTTATATTATTATATTTTTTCATAACTTTGTAAACACAAACAAACAAGAAAACAAATATAAAAATCACAATGAGAAGAATTGCAAAAGTTAACTGCATAAGTGTGTAGAATCTAGGTCGCTAGCTGAGAAATCTAGTTACACAAAAGTCTCGGTTGGGTGCTGTGTATTTCGTAGTCCACAAACGAATTGCAAATGCTGCGAGATGGCGAGTTTGCTCATTCGGCTGTGCAGAGGGTAGGTACATACATACACTGTGTCACTGTTTAGCCTACGTGTATTGTATAATAGGTGGAAAGCCTAAATGATCCCTTATAGGTCGCTTAGTAGGGATTGTTTATGAGTAGTTAATTTACGTTGTTGGTAGTATCTGCTGACTATCCATTTCTTACTGGCAAATATTATTGTTGTTTAGCGAATTATTTACCGTAACAATAAATGTAAAAATTAATGTCTTCGAATAATCGGAAGCACTGCTACTAAATATCTATCCAAATCGTCATTATTCACATATTTTAATATGTTAAAAATGACAGTCAACATGTATCTATTACCAATGTAATTTTTGTATAAGCAATCCCATTTTCTGGGATAAAGTAGTATACTATATTTATCTCCCGCATCGAAAGTACATTTCTAGAAACATGGGTAAATTTAAAGATCTAAGGTTTATATATTGTAGGTAAATTGAATTTTGTCATAAAAAATGTATGTGTAAATATTTCTGCATCCTTTTATTGTCACTTTCTTTATTTTAAGATTTAATTCTGAATGGTCTGGACAAGGATTATGTGTTTTACACACATAAAAACATAAAATTCCTAACAATGTTATTACATAATTGATAAATTCTCGTGGAAACTTTCTTATTTGAAGATAAAAGTTTCATATTCTTATATAAATACAACCATGGGAAAATAATATTTATTCCATGATATACATATATACCCAATCCAAGAACGCTTGTATTATTTTTGTGATCCATACCTTATAGCGTAATTAGTTTTAATCAAAAGTGAACAAGAGTGTTCTCATTCTTTCATACACCGCGAGATTTATACAACTGTCCTCGATAAAACACATTTTATTTTCATAAAATTTTCAAAGTAGCATATATTACTCGTAGTAATGAACCTACTCCTATTAAATAATGATGTCCCTTCCGTGGTTTTTCCAGAGTGCTACAATATGGGGCTCTTCAAAAAGGGTGTAAACATATATGTGGTTTAAAGTCTCGACGAGGTAGGCAACGTATCTGCTTCCTTGCCGCTAAAGATGTCCGTGGGTGACAAGTAGCTACTTATCATCAGGAGGATAATAATAATAAGGAATAATAATATCAGAGACAACGATTTCCTCTAGAATACTTTAATATACACAAAAGTACACATATATCTTAAGAAAGTAACTCTCAAATGGGTAGAAGTATATAAATAATTTCAGATCTCATAAATTTATATATAGGTACTAGCTGTCCCGCCAGACGTCGTCCTGCCCGGTAAAAAGTAGGGGTTGATAGTAGCGGGTTGAAAATTTAGGGTTGTATGTATTTTTAATGATATATCATAAAAAAAATCTAAAAATTAAAAATTATATATTTAGGGGTGGACTACCCTTAACATTTAGGGGGACGAAAAATAGATGTTGTCCGATTCTCAGACCCAATATGCACACAAAATTTCATGAGAATCGGTCAAGCCGTTTCGGAGGAGTATGGTAACTAACACTGTGACACGAGAATTTTATATATATGAATATAAATTGCAAAGATTGAAGTTCTAATAGATTATTAAAAAATTAATAAATATTGATATAGGTTTACAAAATTTTATAAAAGCGACTTCTCGTGTAGAATAAGAGCCAATATATGGCTCGTGAATGGCTTTTAATAACAGTGGGAGCAAGATTGTGAAGAGCAATTACTTTGGAAATATTCATATAAGACATGTCTGGAAGTTTTGAAGAGCGCCTTTTGTTCGTACGGCAGTGTTTCATTATTAATATTGGGCTCAATTAGAGTGCGAGCGAGGTGCGGCGAAGGCTGTCACCATAACTGAGCCGAGTTAACCGCCTCTCGGAGAGTAATTACACAGAACTTCATTTAACTTCCGTAGCTCAGTCCAAATACCAGTACCACTAAGCACTGTACTTACTTTACTTAGCCCGTAACAAAACGATGCAATTTTAAGTAACTGTCCGGTGGGATAAGGAAGCCTTAATATACTTGTACCAATTTTAGTCGCGGCTAATCGAAGTCCTGTAAGGCGTATTTCACTTTTTGCTTAGTAACGAGAATTCAGACGCTTTATCTTTCAATCATGAACTAAAGAAAAGACATTCAAAATATGTACGCAGTGTTATTAAATAAATAATACATGTGAGTAGGTACATTTATGTGGGCTCTACTTAACGTTTTCATTAGAAATGTGTTCCAAGTTACAATATTACTCGCAGACACTCTTGGGTCGTGTTACCTCTATAATCCAAGTTCACGCCTTACGGCTTCTGCGGTTTTATGTCTGTGATTCCTGGAAACTCCTATATAAATACAATTCATAACATGTGCGGTGAGAGCTGTAAGCTGGTTTCGCTTTTTAGTTATTGAATCAAATGAAAAAATATTAAGTATGTAGTACATACTTTAGGTGTTCAATAAATAATTCCAGATCTATATATATATATATATATATATATATATATATATTAGCTGAACCCGGCAGACGTTGTCCTGCTTTAAAAAATAAAAATCTAAACCCAATTCCAGCGTCATCTACTGGGACCAAATGTTAGTCTAAACTATTCTCAAATCCACTTGAAGAAACAAAAAATTTCATCAAAATCAGGCCCAGCATTTATGAGTATCGCGGCGCCACCTACACCCAGTACCCAATCGTTATTTATCGTTATTTAAACCATCCCGGGACAAACTTCAACACATACAACAACAAAAAGAACACCTAAATGCTGGTACCCGATTGCAGCACCATCTACCTGGTTCAAATTAAAATCTAAATCATCCCAGTAGAAAATATCAAAATACTAATATCGCTATTAAAAAATAGGGGTGGATCGTAGAGGGTTGAAAATTATGTATTTTATTAATTGCATATGTATTTTTTAATGCTGTATTATAAAAAAAATAAAAAAATATTTAGGGGTAGCCTACCCTTAACATTTAGGGAGATGAAAAATAGATGTTGTCCGATTCTCAGACCTACCCAATATGCACACAACATTTCATGAGAATCGGTCAAGCCATTTCGGAGGAGTATGGTAACTAACACTGTGACACGAGAATTTTGTATATAAGATATATAGAAATCATAAAGAGAACAAAGTGTACACTGTCAAAGTACGAATCAACTGTTTATAATAAAGTGATACTGGACAAAGTAATACTTTCAGGTATCTAGTTTAAACGCATTCGCATAACATGCATAAACAATTGACTTAATGTGTATTATTATGTTTATTAATAAATTAACTTAATAGCTCAGTTCACCCAAGTATAATGTACAATAAAAAAAATATTTTTGGGAATTAATCTTGGCCGAATGTACCCAAAATACAGGCCTTTGGGGGAAAACTATCAACTTGTAGTCTCAAATAATGTATATTATATAATAATATAATATAATATCAGAACATGTCCCATTCCTGGGCTCGGGCCTCCCATTATAGGGGAAACGGACAGTATACCCGCCACGCTTGTTCAAGGCGGCTTGGCAGGTTTAACACATCGGTTATCTCGATGTGAAGGTTGCATCACGATGTTTTCCTTCACCGTTATTAGCACATGGTAATTGTAACAATATGCATATAAAAAAAATATTAATACAATCAATCATGTTATTACGGCAAAGAAAACAGTGAGAAAATCAGCAAATTTAGATTATCCCCATGTAAAATCCGTGAATCTTCCTTGGACAATAGTGGCGGATATATTGTTTGTTCCCTGTTAAAATGGGGAGTTGGGCCTCCTCATTTTGAAAGAACAGACAGCCTTAATGTTTTCCTTTTTTGACTGAGTTGGTGCAAAAATGTGTTTTTATAATACAACGACAAAAACCGGTATTACTGCTCAGTGGCGCCATCTGGTCATGTATTGTTTAAAAGTTTGTAACTATAGTTTTTGCAATTCACTTTTAACATGCACATTGCGATAGTCCGTGACTAGTAGAACGATCAGTCCCGAACGTGCTGTCCAAATGTATGTACTTACGTTCGATACATACTCCGTGTGTAGTATATGTGGCTGAAGTTGTTTAAAGGCATTTAAAAATCACTACATAGTGTTAACTCACTGTAAAAATCCTGATTATAATGTACGGCAATAATCTTTGTTACAAAAAACAATGTGTAGATAACGCTATTTAACGTTCAAAACATTTTATTTTTCAGGCTCCTTTTCAAAAACACAAACTTAGCTTTAGTAGTTTCCGAGATAAACAGCTGAGAGATAGATAACTATAAGAAAATCGGTCAAGTGCGTCTTAATTCATACATGATGAATTATTTCGTACTGGCCGTGGGTAAAAAGTTTTTTGCTAAACTCTAAAGGAACATTAGAACCAAGTTCATTTTCAAAGGTAGTGTTTAAGAAAGCTCGCAAAGGTCGCGACATTGCCTTACTACTTCGATATGATTTCTCCTACAAATTATTCCGCAGGTATAGAATGAGGCTTCGGAGCTCTTAGAGCCCTGATGAATTGCCTCATAAATCGTAGCTTACGCTATCCTTCGTGCGCTGCTTCCGAACATTTGGTACCACGAAGTGTAGACAACATTTTTCTTCTATAATAGAAAGATTTTTGTAACGACAAGGCAAATTATTGACCCTTAAATTATTTAACCTTTCATTTTAGATTTTTGTTTCCTAATTTAGTTCAAGTATGGCATATATTTCTAACCTTGTAATTTATACTTAAATATTTTTTCTTGGGCAACAAGCCTATTTCTGTCATGACAAAATACCTAATATATTAATTTTATTCAAGGTTAAGTCATATTTGACGTAACTTTGCTAATAGAATCCAACAGTGAAAATAACTGTCCAATGTATTTCAAGTCCCAAATTTTTAGTTAATTGTTGGATCTTAATTAATAAAGTTTGTGTTACGAAAACTCTAATAAATTCGGTTTTGTCGTTGAGTGCAATTTACAAGAGCTTTCCAATTTAGTAACGAAACTTGAAGTGAACGTTGAACCCGAATACCAAAACGAGGATTCTTGCGAATGATAAGCGATTCAGGTTCATGGACTATTCAGTTGTTACTAGAATTTAATAAAAAATATAGACAATATACAAATATCATAAAAGTATAAGTAAAATATTCAAAACATAGGTTTATAAAACTTATTCTTATTATATTAATGTTATTCATGTCAAATGCGTAATTTTCCTAGCTTGGAAATGTAGAATGTGTGTTTGTTTGCCGAAAAAAAATTGCTGGCAGCTTCCTGTGGAAAATATTAAATTTATCATTAGGCATAAATATAACCTTTAACGAAGACGTTATATATATTTCTAATGTGGATATTTTTCTTACGGCAGCTGATTTTTTCTTCAACGACAATGAATAGTGGTGAAATTGGTCTCCAACACATGAGAAGTTTGTCCGATGTGTCTTGAGACCCGTGTCAAAACCAATTGTGAACATTTCACATCATATTTCATACAATTAAACTTTGGATAAACCCCAAGCCATGCTTGTTCTGCGTTACCTCAATTAAGATTCTAAAGTGCCACACTAAGACCTAGGTGCTATGGACACTACTAGGAGATATCTTAAATGACCCAGTGAAAGAGGAATTGAAGGTTAATTATATTTATAACTTTATTAGTGTTTGTGCAGGATTAGGTTATACCTTTACTCTTCATTTCCCTTAATATGGCGAAACAAAAGTACGGTCCACTGTCTTACTACAAAATAGAACCAGTCATATCACTGTTAGGGTTCATGATATTGCACTGCCCGACCCATACTACTACTACTAAATTGGGATTTTGCTAATTAGTTAATGGTTGGTTTAAAGATATGTCCATGTTTAACAATGTGTCATTCTTAGTTTACTTTCTATGTAAGAGTAATTACTCTTACATTTTTAAGAGTGATTTAGATGGTATTACACGTAATATTTTCTTGAGTTTTCGCGACTTGTATACATAATAAAACTACGTTTAACGGTTTTAAGCGCGGTAATTTATTTGATTTTTTATTTAAATAAATTACCGCGCTTAAAACCGTAAAAACGTAGTTTTATTATGTTATTACACGATTAAAAATACGGTAAATCTTGGTATTTCACGATTCTAAGAAAATAGCGCGAAAATTTTTCCTCAAAACAAAACGTTTCTAGAGTAAAGGGAGGCTGGGACTGAATAATAAAACAAAGCACGCCTTGAAAGGGAGGTAGGTACATAGCTGACTGGGAGGTAAAACGAACGTTGTGTAGATCACGAACAATTTGGTATTCGAATATTATTTTGGAAACTTTGTACACTGCCTTTGGGTAGTGAGCTTAGATTGTTTGAAGTCCTGAAAAGGAGGTTCAAACAAAGCTGTTGTCAAACGGAGTAAATGAATGAATAAGGGTTCAGTCCCTTATAATGAGTTTAAAATCTAGAGCCAGTCTCCGAATGTATCGCCTTGTGAAATAGCATTTCTAGAGAATGGCAAAATATGAGTATTCGTTGTGTACCTGTATAATGTGATTTGTGTGTATGATAAATTAATGTTTTTTTATTTTTCATCACGGTCTTATCGCTTGTACCAGAGGCTTTCGTTCATGAAGCCCGATGGCTCCCTCAGCCTCTTCAGGAGTGACTGGAGCCACGTCTTCAAGTGTATTGTTGACATCGTTCTGCGCTAAAGTATTCCAATACGCGTCGTTCAACGAAAAGAACTTTATTTACATTGATCCTGACGTAATATCGATCACAGTGGTCTGGGTGCTGAGGTTTACGAGGTGACCTGGCTGCCGAACAGAAATGACAAGTCCACTGTAGTGGTGCCCATGGACAGCGCCCTTTATCAGGGCACCAAACAACAGTCAGCCTGGTACGACTTCAGCACGGCCACACAAGTAAATAATTCAATAATAATGCAACGCAACGTAACCTAGACTGCTCAAGTGGTGATCACTTAGAAAACAGCTACATATTACGAGTATATGCTACAAACAGCACTCAAATCAAAACACATGGCGAGAAGAACATTAGACTTGACCTTGGGCTCGGACGTTGTGTCCGATGGACATTCATCATAGCTGACGTAAAGACTACTATCCTCGGCGCAGATTTTCTATGACATTACAAGCTGCTACACGCTTAAAGCCATCTACCAAGCAACATCCTATGCTTATGAAAATATATAGTAAAGGATATACGAGTATATACGTGTTTTTGTATATTCTTCAAAGTCTAAAGAATTTGCTGATTAAAGTGATATTACTATACTGATAAAATAACATATATATGTATATATATATATATATATATATATATATAATATAACTAAAAAAATAACCCCAAATCCCCTATGGCAATGATTCGTTGCACTAGGTGCAAGCCAGGCTCTTGGTCACGCAAGACCTCCATTAAACCCGATGAGGGTTCTGGATAGAGGTCATGAGCTCCAGGCCCTCACGGCCCCAGGGTCTCGACACCGACATATATCTGTTTAATATTTTAACATATTATATCAATCATAATTATATATTAAGTATATTATGTTACTTTATGCTGGAAAAAAGAATAGTTTACTTATGGCCGGTTCTTATATTTCGTATTCATTCACTTGCCTTACCGTCGCTTATGTTGAATTGTAACAGATAGTACGAAAAATGAACGTTTGGTAAGCTATAGGTACCGAAAATTAGTTACTTATTTTGTGACGATATTCTACGCTATTGACATGGCCATCTGACCATTGTAACAAAAAACCTATTAGGCCAAAAAAGTGGCACATGCTTTTTGCTAGGATTCGAATCCACGTCACAAGCGTGAGACGTGGTTACCGTAGTCAGTTACTTTTGTAAATAAAGATTATTTTAGGCAATAGAAATGACTTGCCCGACCTTATCACATTGTTGGAAGCAAATATACAGCACCTAATTATCTAAGGGCGGGTGCTGTCAAGGATATTTTGGTAATAAATTATGCGAGGAGACCCTTTATCCAAGCTGGACAGTTTTCGGGATTTTGGCTCCACAGTGATAATGGGATCCCTCATGTGCGTACCATTTACGTCCTCGCTTATTACCTGTTGAGCATTTAGGCCTATGCGTGTAGTACGGGCTCACTAGCCACTTTGATATTAATTGTCAATTTATTAATGCACTTAATTTGTGTACGATCCACTCATTGTTGCCAATTTGGCGACATTTTAGACTGAAAACTTTTAATTGTTCGAAATATCGTGTAAGAGAACTTTATTTCTCATAGAAGATTTTTTACAATTCACTTAAAATGAGAACATTTATAAATTGTTGAAAAATAAATTGTAATTTGTAACGAGATATAAAGCACAAATACTAAAGGTGCAGGTAGTTTTGATTTATTTTTTGTGCATGCAAGTTACAAATTCGTTCGAACCAAAAGAAGCAAGGATCTAGATTTAGTGTAAGAATCATTGTGTAGCTTGTTAGTTTATAAAATAAAACATAGTATATACATAGTTTCATCGATGTTAGGTAAATGTTACAAAAATATAAATACATTTAGTTTAATACGACATTTTTTAAATAGTGTAAAACAAAGTAGTATTCCGCGTCTGTTTGTATGTTCGTTGCTCATCAATTAAATCATTTTTTACTGAAGGTTTATATTTAAATAAAAACCTAATAAGTTTTTATATAAGTAAAATAGAGCTTTCCTGCCTATTTTGTCTATATCTACTCTCATTCGTGTTTTTAATAATATAAATAGCTATAATATCAAACTGGATTTTAATTAATACACCGATACGAAATTGTGTTTACGATGGTTTGATAGAACAATTCAATTCAAATCTTAACTATTTATCGAGTGCTACTATTTTTTTATTTACTTATACAAATTGAGTAGTAATAATAGTAAGAAGCTCTAACTTACTTACATAAAACTTAATGATTCTTTCAAACAAGTTTTTTCTTCTTCGTTCAAAACACTTCGTCTACGTATAAGTCTTCTTTGAAAACTAACTGACGGTGAAAACCGCATAAAAATCAGTTGCGTGATATTGAAGTTAGCGGATATACAGACAGACGCGGAAAGCGACTTTGTTTTTCTATGTAATAGTAATAAAGAAAATGGGTCAAACGCTTAAAAACTAATTTAAAATATAACTCCCTGTGCCTCACCTGTGTTTCAAAAGGTAATCCGGTAATTGGAGGCCAGATCAGAAGTACTAACAGGGCATACAAATATTTTCTTGCACACCAACCGAGTTTCCGTTATACTTCCTTCTAATTGCTTTGTATTTTATAATGATGAGGGGCGTTACTACGACTGTGTGTGTGTGTTTTTCCTGTAGAGAGTTTTGGCAGTTTTCTGTGATATGTGTAGGTATGAGTGGCATATGGTATCTTGATGTTAGTACCGAGGACAAAACATTTAAACAATTAACGTATGTCATGATGTTTACTTGCTTTGGTTTAAAAGTTGCTGGAAAGATGTTCTTTAAATTTTTCAGAAACTGATTGTTTAATATCAATATTACCTACAATTAGTTACTGCTGATCTCGGTAAAAAGGGTAGTACCATGAGATACAGACCCAATGTCGTTGTTATAAGATGGACTTATTCTGTGTCTTGGAAGGTGACTTATCAGTACGAGTCTATTCACGAACTGCGCATATTAATTTGTCATTGTGCCGTGATGTATTTTTCCTCTACTTCAATTGAAAAGGCCTCCAGTTGCGGTTCATTGCGCATTGTGTTTTACGAGTATATGATATCACTTGTCTGTGTTTGTATTCAAGAATACAAGGAATATAACCAAGGTTAGTTTTCCTTATAGTCGGGGATACACCGTCCATTTTTAGGTACTGATTACAATCGAGCTGATTTTCCGTGAGTAGCTTCATTTTGATGAGACGCCCAACTTTTTCTCTTACATTTTCGAACGTGGTAGCTCACAGGGGTAGCAGGTATAAAGTATGTCTATTTGATGATTCTCAAAAATGTATTTCTAACTGGGTCTTTTTTGTTGAAACTCAAGATAATTAATTATTTAAATTGCTAGAAAAATATTTTTTAGTCACATACCGTCCTATTTGAAATAGATTATAATACATAAATGCTATTTTTTGTAGCTGGAGTACAGACAGGCAAACGGCGCACCTGATGGGAAACGGTTACCGTCGTCTATGGACGTTTGCAACACCAGAGATGTCAGTAAAGTGCTGGACCCTTTTGAAATACCCCATATTCATGCCGTTTCATTAGTAGCGCACAACGCCCAAAATGCTCAGTTAGCCATTCCACAAGGCGACCGCGGTCGTTGTGGTCGTGGCGAAAACGTCAGTAATACGTCATCATTTATGATCACACAACACTCATAACGACCCATGTCAAATAGGTCGGTTGAGTAACCGTTCCACTTGGGTTTACGACTGTAACGCCGGCAAGCAAGTGGAACGGGATAAATCGCGATCGTGAACGTGGTCGTTGTGAGTCCCTAATGGAACGTATCCTTGATAGTGTGTGGGAAAACCTCCACTGGGAGCTCATTCCAAATCCTCAAGGTGCACGAGTGCTAAAGTTACGATTGGATGTGTATGTCTACTTTTAGGCCCTGGGAATGAACGAGTTATCAATAAATTTGTTAAGTATATATGTATTTTCATTTACGGGAAAAATTAACATAAGATAGTTTTTATCCCCAAAAATTGAATGCATTACGTAATTGTGATTTGTTGATCACGACAGGAAGTCGCGTGGAGTGGCCATGTCCTGTTTCTGCTATTCAAAAGTAAGTTTTTTTGGGTATTCTTTTATATTATGTTTTTATTATAATAGATAATATTTAGTACACAAACAAGGACGTGGCGTTGTAATAACAGAGATGTATAAGACATTTTTTATTCTGGACAACAAGATAGTTTCCGCGAAATACCAATGTAAAGATTACATGGATAATCGAGGAAACATTTATGTTATTATGGGCTTAATTTTACGTAGGTATAATATTTTGTATAGGTATTGCTGCAATCAATTATACAAAGGTATGAATAGAAACTATGTTTGTTTTAATTAAATATATTTATATGGTGTTAATTTTGAAATATAAGAATGTAGAACTTGATGATATAAATTAAATTTATATGTAAATCTCAACTTGGTAATTCAATCCAGATCCTCTGTCGCTTTTGAACCTTAGGTTGACATATGATTGTCCGACTCCGCCGGCTGTGATGCTGGGAATTGCATCAGTATGGTCTAAGTCACGTGCTATGATCCCCTGAAAAGTAAAAAAAACCACAATTTTAAAATCATTTGTTTTATCAATTACAATTCCTTGAGATTGGTCTTTGTTTTTTTAATTTTTAGTATATTTTTTGACGAAGTGAATCCGTTTGCGGGCACCGCACTGCTCGGAGAAACTTTTCTAGAACTAGTGGGTAACTGAATACCCCGGTGCTCCGCCGTCATATGCCAGGGAAACGCGAACCAGCTGTAGCCTACGCCGCAGCCCTGGCTGACGTGGGCTGACCCCACTTTTTACTATCAAATATTATTAAACATTATCTTTTGCGGCAATTTAAAGTTGACTTTTTGCTGAGTATGTTTATTTTTTGTTATGTTTATGTTTATTTATTATAAATATAGTAATCTGCGTAAAAATAATAATAAGATATTAATTTGCTTAGGGAAGAATTTTTATGAAAAATATCAACAATCGAGATCAACGGATCTTTTTGTAAGCCATTTTCATGTAATTTTTTATGTTCCTGCTTCAATTACAAATTAGTTCAAATGTTAAAGAACTACATACGAGTACAAACACAGTTTTGACGATTGTGCAAGAAATAGATATTTGAGATAACCCCAAATTTGCTTATACCACACATTTACAAAAAGATACAATACCTAGTTGGTAAAAATATAAAAAAGTCACGTAGAATTATTATAATATTTTTCAAGACATGCCTAATAATACACACACGTTTATGCAGACTGAATTAATTTTTAATTTCTCGTTTACAAGCATTATGGCTACCCCTAATAATTATTTATTTTGCATTTTTTCTGCATGTTGACGAGGTAGAGCCATAAATAAACAATATACTATATCCGTCGATATACAAACCTGGTATGTTAATGACTGTATTCTGTATTCTATTGTGTAGTACTTCGTGATGAGAGCGAAGTCGCGCGCAAAAGCTAGTTTCTTAAACGTTACACATGCGAGCCAAACTGTGTTCATTCCGTTAGGTTGGTTGATAACATAATTTTCACTTTAAGAGTTAATTAATTAATTGTTGTTTTAAGTTTTAGCTCTAGGGTGGAATGAAATACAACATTAAAAAATTAAATACAGTGTCATCTTTTTGGCTAAATTCGTCTATCCCACGGAAATGACGTCATTTATCGTCACAAACAGTATTGTAAAATAAAGGTCACAGCTAGGGATATAAGATAACTCTTAATTGAGTTTGGCCTATAAGTAGTTTATATGTGATGCTCTAACACACTGACGGAATAACATTTTAACAATTGGATCTTCAAAATATACTTGTACGAATAAGGCCCGCAGATTTTTCCCATTTTTAAATTCGCTGTACAAACTTGACACATCCAACAGATGCGTAGATAGACTAGAGGTTGCCCGGCAGTTAAGCAATAGCTTTATTTTACTTTCATAAAAACCTAATGCGGTTTCTTACATATAGTATCAAAAGAAACTAAAAAATGTATTTTCGGAATCTTGGTCCGAATTATGTCCCCTGATTTGTTGCACATTTTTAAACGCATTGTAACAAACTAGAACAATTTACACGTTTATTATGGTAGAGTAGATTATAGATAGATAAATTCAGAAAATAAATACTTACTAAGGCACCGCAGTGAGATTATAATTTCTTTTGTACTTTTAAGTATTCGAACCCTAAAAAAAGAAACTTCCATATGGAATAATAGAGGAGAAACTATACGTTCAGACACATTTTGGTAGTTTTATTATGAACGTGCAGACTCGTCCCAGTGCTACTATTCTCATCGAATAGGGTTCGACACACGGGACTAGTGGGGCCAAATGATATTGTATTTCTCTATGAGATGGGCAATAGCAAACGCGCGCCGAAATAGCTGACCGTAACATTCAGACCGACTGTATTATATTAATCGTTTGTATATAAAAATGGTTAGACGTAGAATGGGGTAAATGAATATTATAAATACGTAGGAAGGGTTTTTAGTTGAGTATTCCGTATTATAGTAACGGATGGGTATATGAAACTGATATCAGTTTTTTGGATTTTTAACAATCTTTATTGTCTCGCACCAGTGATTGCTTATCTGCGTTTGTGTCACAGATGATTTTTTCATTTCTAAGCCTAGAGACATTAAATTTCCTTCATTTCATTCAATAAACATAAGTAATAGTGTTGAATTGGTGTTTATTTTTCATATTGAAAAGAGGACCGAAAGAGGAAATTGAAATTTAATAGTTACGTGATTTTCAATAAATTACGTGCATAAATATTTTTTTTATTTTTTCTTTTTTAATTATTGAGCTATAGAGAAATTAAAAAAGAAGTACGTGCCTTCTAAGTTTATCAGTTGAATTTTTTGAAAAAGAAAATCAATAATGATACTAAAACTTAATCTAAAACAAATTAAAATCAAAAGTGTGGGGATAATCGCTTGACCTCAGGTATCTAATCCAATTACTGACGCGCACCCGTGCTGTAATAGCGGCGGGTGAGTATAAGAGCAACCTCGTAATCGTTATAATCTTCAATACCTACAATTTATAAAAAAGCAATTCTTGTTTACATATTAAAAGTTGATTTGGACATTGCTTTTTATTGTTATTATTTATGTGAAATATACTATCTCTCGACCTTTGAAGGTTTCTACAAATATCCAGTCTCGTTGTACACGGAAAAATAGATATTTATGTCCCCACTTTTAATTTTGGATGGTGTGTGTGTCTTCTTCATCTTCCTCTAACTGTCTGTGTTTGTGTAGTTAATGCGTGTATCTCACTTCTGTCTAATGTATTATATTATATAATATACAAACGTTTTACGGTGAAAGAAAATTAAATTATAAATATATCAATATGAATTATGCAACAAATCTCTACCAGAGGATAGCGTGCCCAGAGGGCTGGCTGCATTGCCAATGTATGGCAATGCTGATTCGTTGCGCGACATATGAACAAACCTTCTGATCACGGGTGGTATTCAAGGTTTCTTACAAACTTTGATGAAACCCTTTGCGGATGGACCCGATTTTATTGTATTTATTATCAGCACTGAAGTTTGTTAGGGAATCATTGAGAAATGCGAATCGCAATCTCATATTTCTTATATTTTTAGTGTGAAATAATAAATTCAGTTTCTGACAACTTTATGGAATTTCAGTACCTAGCGCTCATAGAACTTTTAGTCTTTATTAGGAAAATAGTAAACCGTTTGATCGAAATGGTGAGAAGTTATTAATGTCCATCGCATAACAATTTATTTTGTAGTTAATTATACTTTTAACCGTTAAGGTTAAAAAATGTTGATAATGATGACCTCATGTGGCACTTCGAAGAGTTCATTGCTGATAAGGACCAAGTTCTAAGAACACGGGATAATTAAGTTATAAGGAAAACGGCAAAAGGTCATCGAGCTGCTTTAGTCTTTTGACTGATTAAAGTTAATTTTTGTAAAGGAAAACAGTTCATTATTATTTCACTGTAAAATCGAAAAGAAATAACATTCAATTATGTCCGTATTTATTTTCCAGTAATTCCAGTATTATTATTCTCAGATCAGAATAAAATATGTAATAAGATTTTTGTGAGGTTTTATACCTACAAAGATATATGAGTAGATAATATTTTTTAAGAAATTTAAACTCAAAGGAGTGTCATTGGTGTCATTAGATTTTCTAAAATTAGTTACCTGTGTATCGAATATGCTGTATATTTTTAAATATGCCGATTCTGTATATGTAGATGTATACCAAGATGTATACCAATGTGTAAGATGTATACCAATTATAGTGTAGTAATTTCTGTTTAACAGTAGCAAAAAGCAAACCAAGGGAAAAGGCTATTTTTTAGCATAATGTCCTATTTTCCATACATTAATTAAATATCAAATTGCGCTGATCATTTGATTGAACCTTATTTAGACATAATCGTTGTTTAACCATTGAGTAATTTGATTCCTTGGAGTAAAATAACGTGTGAATTTTCAAGATTTTAATCATATCACTTTGTTTAGTTTTCGTCCTTAGAATATTTTGTGGCTATTTAGCATAGTTAAGGAATTGGTCCTGAATGTCCAGTTGAAAATTCACCTGTATATCGCATTGTCGGAAAACAATTTAAGATTTCCCAAGGGATAGACGCCCGAAGTTTACGATGTCGAAGACGTTGCAAATACCGTAGCTTTTTGCATACACACCAAAATCTTAGATATTGTTAAACATTCGTAACTAGAGAATAATGAACAAATATGAATTTTGTCATAATCAGGTTTATATGTTGCGTGTTTAACAAAACAATAAATAAAACATGTTTTGTTCAAAGCCACATATAGGCACAATAGGTACATATAATATAATATGTGGGTTGCACGTAATCTAGATTATATTGGCTAAATGAAACGCTGATTATTCAATTGCTTATGGCTATGACTAATTCATTTTATGTGCGGATCAGAATAATAATACTTTTATATGGTCGTCATATAAAGGTCTGTATTGCAAAGCCAAAAGGTCCTTGATTAACGCTTTTATTTGTTAGTTAATGTTACGTAGTTTTTTCCTGGTAAATTATTTTCCTTACTTTGTAGGTTAGTCATTTATAACTTGTATAAAAATCACTAATGTCTAAAATAAAACAATTGAAAAATATGTAAAAAAAAATTGTTCTACAATGGTGGAAGAGATTAAACTGTTTTGAATCATTCACACTGACTGTATTTGAATATCAAATGTATTTTCCAAATAAAATCTAGATAAATTCATGTTGAATAGTATCTATATACTAATAGGTGAAGCAAAAGCTTTGTATTTGTTTTTAAATAAATTGCGCGGACGGAGATGTATGAAATTTCACACTATCGAGAATAAGCGACGATTGCTTATATTTTTTAAAATTATACATGAAAAATATATTAAATAAAAAAAACCTTACACACACTATAGTAGTAGTAATTGAGACACACGCATATATACTCTTTTGTTTATTGCTCTAGGTCAAATTAACAGTGTAGCCTTGGCGAAATCTGTGATTATAGAAGTATATAGTCTTTGATATTAATTATTATGGTCGAATTTCGCACGAGCCACTACTATATGAATTGTCTACATATAATATTATGACGAACAATGCAGAGCTAATTTATTTATTCAATTCTTAACTCTTCAACTCTGGTTTTCCCCAGTTTTGAGTTGTATAAGTCAGATATATTCAAACGAACAATCAATTATGTAAAATAGTTTAACTTTCAGGCTCGTTTTGCGTTCAAAAATTACAAATCAATTTAATTTCGTTAAAAATAGGATAACAGCAACAGATAAAACTGTTAATATAGTCCCTGTGAGTATAGTAGCCTTATTTAATTACGATGTTAAGATGATTTGTTTCTTGTCTTTTTAATAATGACGGCCTCTGTTGTTGAGCGGGCTAAGCCTTTGTCGGCCTACCTCGATTCAACGTAGAGGTTCCGGGTTCGATTCCTGGTATAGTAAATTTCGGAAACGTATTTTCTCCGTTACTTCTTCGTTTACTTTGGTCTGAGTGTCTGGGTTCGGCCCCAGAGTAGTCCGTTGTATATTACCCATAACACAAGCGTTACCTTGCTTAATTTGTGGATATATAATATGTGTGTTTGTCTGGCGATTATTAAAAAAATAGACTCCACGCCTTCCTTGTGTGCCACAAAATTATAAGAACATACAAAGTTTCAAAAATAGTTATAAAATTAAATGTTAAATGGATTAATATAATCGGTTTAAGTGCAACTGCTAATATACCTAACTGAATCAGTTCTGGGCTCGAATCAACAACAGAACTTTCTGAGATAATTTTTTTTCGGCACTACACAGTTACTACAGCTACTACAGTTCATTGTTATTTTAAAGATTATGTTAAAGTATTACCAAGGTATCTCTCAAACACGAAGTTTGTGTGCCAATTGATAGAAACTAGGCGATAGATCATTGATAAGTATACTAGTCGTTATGCACATAAACAATATGCCTATGTAAATAATCACGTTTGTAGGCGTTTTTAAGATTCTTAAGGACGTATATTATGTAATATATTATGCGGTATATCAATTAGAATTTTAGAAGCGTTCTAGTATTACTTAAAAGAATATCACCTACGTTAGTTAAGAAGGTTAAATCTTGTTTCAACATAATTTTCATTGAACATTTTTATATGCATAACAAGATAATACGCATATTAAAATATGAATTAAAATTTAAGTTTTAATGTACCAAGAATTTTCTCTAAATTATCGAACATATAACACTTTATAAAAAAAATCGAATAAATACTAACTAAACACATTATAACTTTAAACTGATATGGTAAAGGTAACTTAACTCGTACTATATTCTACTTATAATCCCTTAAGCCTATAAGTAGAATATTGAGCCTAGGTCATCGAAGTCTATGAGTAAGGTTCGTAGAAGGCTGGCTACGTTACCTCACTGCATCCCCATACTAATCCGTTGTTCGAGGTATGAACCAACCCTCTGATTTTTAAAAGAGTTAACAAGTAGTTTTGAAATATGACTTTATTAAAATATTAAGCAATACAATATTAGAATAATAGATTCAAGGTTGTAGTCAAGGCTATTAAGACTTCTTAAACTGATCAAATAACATACACTACCTTGATTATTTGCTGAGCTGCATCAGAATAGAAAACTTCTTTGACCCTTTTTTTTAAAGGTATCGCGTTGTATTCCACCTTTTGCTGCCATAGTAATCTGTTGTTGAAACTGGTACCAACAATTAGGTCCTTACAATAACTAAGACAAACCAATGACAAGAAAACACAAAGAAATACGGGCGCGGCTTTCATTTTGTTGAGAACGCGTTGACGGATTTAATTATAACGTGTGTTGTTTGGTTTACTACGGACGTCGGCCGACTGGCCCAGCTCTGGCCAGTAGGATTGTACTTGGGCTGGCGTCCAGTGCACATTGGTATGGGTGATTCAGAAACTTGTTTACCTTTAAAAAACTAATAGCGGAAAAAACACGTTAAGCGTAATAGACGATGCAATGAGGTCACGCGACTTTTTATTATTATTAACATAATTAACATTACAACACCAAACTGCTTAATTTTGTTAAATAATTTAAATGTATTATGAACAATATTATAAGAACGACTGTTTTGATATCTATACTAATATTATAAAGAGGTAGTTTGTGAGTTTGTTTGTAGGGAGTAATCTCTTGAATTACTAAACCGATTTTGAAGTTTGTTTCATCAGTAGAAAGCTAAATAATGATTCCTAAATAACATAGGCTGGGGTGGGGCACAGTACAGAATAAAATAATGTTCTTTATTTAAGGACAATGTTTTTAAAGGTATACTTCTTTTGGCGCGTTAGGGAAAAAATTATGAGAGTAAATTTTTACGATGCGCGCGCACACCGTCACGAAAAACCGACACCCTGAACTTAGCTATAGTCAACATTTTAGTTTTTCTATTGTTAGTGTCGTTTTTTTACAAACGTAGAATAAGGCGAAAGAGAAAATTTTTGAAAAGATTTTTATCTTGTTACGCCAAAGAAGTATAACTTCTAAGGCGTGTACATAAGTACACACACACACTTTTTTTACAACCATGGGCAGATGAAAAATTCCTTATAAAATAAAACTTTCGGAATAAGTTATTGTTAGCTGATCTTCATATGTTTTATTATTTAAAGGTTTTTGTTTCCTGCTACGAAACATTCAGGCATAAAAACTTCAAGTCCGCGGCATGCCTGTCTCTGTGGCGCGGAATTTTGCTCATAGCCCGTTTGCGGAGACAATTTTCATTACTCAATGGAGTCAGTATGCGGAGTGCTAGAGATCCTGCGCTCTACCTTTGGCGGTGACTTTGAAAGAATTTTGAAATTTGTGAGCCACTGGAACTGTCACTCTTAGCACGAAGCCCGATAAGCACACACTTACTTGCACACGGTTTCCGAGGATTACGCTCCATTGCCCATATTCTATAGCAATAACAACTCACACGCCAATCCAAACATTAGAATCGTTTTGGAATACTAGTCTTAAATTCGACAGCCGTCGCGCATCACATTTAATATAATTAGGTATAACATCAGTATTTTCTTGGAACAGTGGGGTGTGTATTATAAACTTATAAAGCAAATTCAAGTGGAAAAAAACGTAGGTGTAACAAAAAAAGAAACAAATCAGATATTTTTATTTATTTCTGCTAAGATGTCCATATACGAGTATACATATTGATGAAATATAATTTGAATTTTTCTGTCTCAAAGTTGAAGTACTTTAAACTATAATTTATGCATTTGAAAAAAAAAAGAAATTTACAATTTAAACTTCACTCACTATTTATAATCAGTTGTTTTATAAACTTTGACATATTAATTCAATTAAAACATCCCGATTGAAAAAAAGTCTTAAATTCAAGAAACGATATTAATGGAATCATGTATCAAATTGAAACTAAAACTAAAACCAATATGCTTTCATTATGTACTTATGAGTATTATGCACTTACTCCATAATGTATGAGTGTTCAGAGTTCGTTCATACGATATTTTAGTAACTCATTGCGTAAAAAATTTACTTCGTAAAATGTAGCCACGTGTTCAGTTGCTAACTTGTGCAGACGAAACCATATATTAGTCAAATGTTTGTTCTTTGAAAGACCTCGTGCCAAATACGACTAAAAGAGTTTTAAAACGTGAATTATATTATATCGTTTTCTGTGTTTCTTTTACCGGCGGATTTTTAGCTAAGAAAACGTGTTTACTCTTCAGAAATATTTTTTGAAAATTTGAATAAGTTTTTTTACAATATTTCCAAATTGTGAATCGTATTATCTTTTTACAATGTCTAAAAGTAATATGAATAATATAGTATTTTGAAGTGGGTTTTGTTATATTTAAATAATGTTAGATTTTATTATAGGACTAGCTGTTACCCGCGTTTTGATCCGCGAGGAATTCAGTTTCATTTAATTTGTTTTCTAAAATAAAAGTATCCTTAGTTACTCCTCATAACATCAGCTACCTGCAAGTGAAACTACCGTCAAAATCGATTCAGCCGAATAAGAGATTAGCCGGAACAAACAGACAGACAAAAGTTTCAAACATTGATTTTTTGATAAAGTGCCGTATATACATTTATTAAAAAGCTGTTATTTTGACGTTACAAACAGACATTTAAATTTTATTTATGTGTATAGATGTGTCATCTACCGAATTACCTATAATAGTGACACTTTTAAAACAAAATGTATTCTTTTACAACGCAAACAAAGGCAAGGAGCTTTGGCTTTGGGAATTAATATAAAATCTTTTCAGTGTCTAGTTCGTTGCTTTGTGGTTATTTTTCTACGTTATACAGAGTTAAGCTAGACTATCTGTGAAAAATAAAAAATAGTCTTCTTCATGTACGTTTTATTGAAGAGTTTTTTGTAAAGACAGGTAACAAAGGTTGCTATGTTGTACTAACAAAAAATATTTAAATATGAAACAACAAATATTACAATTTACAAACCAGTATTTACAACACTATAAAACTCTCTTATTCCGATGCTGTTTTATGAGTTGTTTATGTTGTTATTATCGGTAGTATCGTATAACTAGTGTCAAAGTTTATCAAAATACTTTTATCAGGCAGTTAAATACGTATTTTCCTTGTATAAAATGATTCCTAACAAGTCCGTTTGAGTGTTGTACTCGTATCTCTCTCTTTTTAACGAATAGGCATGAATGTTACGCTATTCTTAAAATTTTACATGTAGAAGAACGTATTTCAAAATAACATCTTATCCTCTAATATTTAAAATCAGCATCATCATCGTCATTCGAGCGTTAAATCCCGGTTGCATTCGGAGCGTTCGCTCCGTTACCCAGAGACCTCTTTCCTACTTTTTCTTCTCCATTTCGCGCCGTTTTTAGACTATTGGTAAGCATGTCCTTCACCATATTAAGTTAGCATTTATTTGGCTTTCCCCTTTGGCCGAGACCCAGGAGATGTGGAAAGGCATGGCAAACTTTTACAATCTTATGATAAAAACAACAACTTAACTTAATAACGAAGCGAACTCTTGGCGACAAACGAACAAAATCTGTGATAACTGATCCATTTTCTTATAAGATTAAGAAACGTTAGAGATCGAGATAGAATGATTTAAGGGTTTGTCAAAGTTAGGCTTTTTAATAAACTATAATTCCTCTTCCATGTAACACAAATTATAAATTAAGTTAATTCTCTTATTGAAGAACAAAAATTCAAATGTGTTTACCTATCTTATTGTTAAAGCAAAGCTGCGGCAAGCTCAGTTGTGTTTATTTCAATATTACCGAGATAAAAATGATCTAACGTTTTTTTCCATAATGTAATAAGAAAACGGATCGGTTATCACAAAACTGGTATTATAACAAAAAGTTACATTGGCATAGGTATTTTTTGTGTGGAACAGAATAGAATGAAACCGACAAAACTAAATGGGAAAATAAGTGACTTGCTTATCTGCTAGTGAATTTTGCATGGAACGCCGCCATGCCCGCAACATGGCACCGACACCAGGCGTAATTCATTTCACGCAAAGAACCGATGTGCCGTTGATGCGGAAAGCATGTTTGCCAACATATTGTCAGTTATAGGCTCATATTGTAAGAGTTAAAATATATTCGATGAGTTTATTTTTTACTTGGAAAAATAGAGCAATCGATCTGACCTACGGTTCCGAATGGCAATTTTAGAACGTATTGGGATATGCCCGCGACTTCGAGCACGCTTGACTTGGCATTCCCGCGGGATTTCCGCGGCACAAAGTACCGCAGCATTTGAAAAATAATGCAAGCTATCTTGTTAGTGAAAACTATGTCCGAATAAGCAAATTTTTGTGCACCCGACAACTTCAAACCGCTCCCGGAAAAATTCCCGCGGCATTCCAGTGATAAAAATAATACATATTTTGTTACGTAAAATTTGCTATCGATCAGTGAAAAAATTGCATTGGAATTCGATTTTTCTCGATTTGGGCCTTTGAAATCATTATTAAATTCAATTAAAGCTATATTTGAGCTGTAATCATTTCCTAGTTTCGCCTCCACGTTTTTTTGCGTACGGCAGAGTTGTGGAATACAAGAAGAGTTTGTGTTTCTTGAAAAGTACAATCCAGATATTTGAATATATTTTATTATTAAAAAACATTCTTCCAATAATTCTGGTTTTAATAGCAGCTAGCAAAAGTTCCAAAGCTGGCCCACGGGCCTCCCCATTTCAGGGGAACATAGAATAATTATTCACGTCATGCTTGTCCAATGAGGATTGTGGGATTTTATACACCAGTAAGTACTTCAAGTAATAAGTATAGGAACTTGTATGTATCTCCACGATGTTTTGCTTTATCGTTTGCATAGGTCAGAAAATTGAACATGTATTGTGCTTCCCGGCAAGCATTTGAACCTTTTAATTATAAATGTGGCGCGAGTGCCTCAGCTATTGAGTAATTTAAACTTTAGGTACATTAACGCTGTATTTCTATATTTTTGCCTTAATTTAAATTTGCTTTTAGTCGTTAAATAATGTTCTAAGATCGCGATACGTTCTGTAATATAAAAGGTTTGAGAAAGAAAGTTGCAAAATCTTATAACTTTCTGTGAAAACCGAGCTAAAATGGTTAGACAGAAAAAGTTATAGACGATTAATCAAGAAAAATTTTCAAACTTGCTCCTGCAAAGTAGTATTTTGTCCCGCACTTCACTTCTACGTAAAAATAGCTGTAATAAAAAGTAAGCGTATCGAATGGAGTAAGAAGTTTTTCTGACTTTTGGCTTCAGTTACTTATAAAAACTTAAATACATTCACTTGATTGATAGGAAGTTGAATAATAACTATAGATATAAAACTTATTGAAAAAATATTATTAATTGGTTCGGTTAGTTGGGAATGGCTTCTGGATTTATAACAACTTACTGAAATCTTTAAAATCTGCATTACATATTTTGCTGTATAATTTGTGATTTTGTGTATGTTTAAAGAAAATAAGTCTTCTCTTTCTGAGCAGTGAATAATTGTCGCAGGTCTGTTACGAAATTTAAAATCATAAGAATGTCAATATCATCATATTAACCTTAAATACCGGTTGATGGCACCACTTGATTACTTACTTTTTTAACAGTTTCCATTTTTTTATTGTTTTTTACTGTGAGACGATTGGCACGCATATTTGCTCTCACGGAGTCCAGGCACGGTTACTTGTGCCTACTTCTCATACCGGGACCTGACGGACGTGATATGGATAGCCAATATTCCATAGACATTTGTGATATCAACATAGATGTTGATGATTTTCTAGTTTATCTGGTATTTTACGAGATGGAAAGTACCACGGATGCAAGGGTTTCTGACGCGGTCCTTCCACATGGGTAACCTTATACATCTGTTCGATATACAACGAATTTTCTAAGAATATTGTAATTGTAATAAGGTTATTAAACAAATATCTATTAATTTTAAATGCAATAGAACTGAATCGTTTAAACATTTTTCATTCTCTGTTGTATGTAAAAACAACGGCGAAATCAAGTGTTCCTGGAAAAAATGTTATCAGAAGTATTCCAATAAACGTCAGGAAATTTAAGCAGGGTTATAAGCTACTTAATATTATGCATTTGTAACCCAGAGCTATCTGAAATTTGCATAATGCTTTAACTTGTCACATAACAGTGTACGAACAGGAAGGCTGTGCTGAGTTTAAATTGCATTTGGTAGTTTTGGAATGTTGCGGTGCATGTGCGTGGCCGCATTTTCACTCTGAAATATAACCGCTGCTATGTTTGTAATTGCTCGATCTCACCTATTAGTCCTATTACGTAGTTGAAATTGCAGATTATTGCATAGTATAATATACAATTATGCGCTAATTTTTGCAACAGTTAACGGGTGTTTATAACATTATAGTAAGTTAAGTTTTGACATATAATGTGTGTTGTGTATATGCAATGTACAAATACACTCTCAAAGTCAAATGGTTTATTTATTCAATAGCGAAGTTATACGTGAAATATGATGCCTCGTTTACGCTGTGTTCACTTACACAACATCAAGCAGGAAAGTGGCGAGGAACGGTCAATGTGAGTATTTACCAAACAAGACAAGACTTAGGGTACTTCAACATTTGTTACTCGCGCTGTCCACTTCCCTAGTGACTATTAATGCTTCCTACTGTGGACATCGACATAATGTAGATGAGGCATAAGACTGTAATAAAATGAAAAAAACTCAAGTGGCTGCCAATTTCACTTCGCCGGAATGCTCATCTTCTACATTTATTATATCGTACATTATTTATACACTATACTCCTCCTTACCTAAAGGAATGGTTCAACTGCCTTCATACATCACACACCTTTGATTTGCGCTCCTCTAATAACCTCATATTAAAAGCACTTGCACATTCTTCAACATTTTACTCCAAACCCTTCGCAGTGTAGGCTGTCTGCCTTTGGAACTCTTTACCCGTAGATGCCAGAAAAGCTAAATCACTTCCCATATTTAAAAAATCTGTCAAAAACTATTACCCTAGTTTCTAATAAAATATTATTTTTTATTCGTCTTTATTAATTTAGCTGTTTACTGTCCACATTGTACTGTTCTTCCTTTTTTATTTTACTTGTTTTTAATATAATTATACCTAGACATAAGTGCCATGTATGCTGTTTTTTATTTCTGTGCCTAGGTTATTAATTTTTAGGCTCTTTGTGTGTCTTGGTTTGTTTGTGAATTGTGCGTGTAATGCAATACAGTGGTATTGCGCCTTGGTATGAGTAAGTGTATAAGTTTTGTTGCTTTTGATTGTGTGTTTGTGACTTTGTTATAATTTATTATTTAATTGTCGTGACATGAAACATTTTTAGGTTGGTATTAGTGCTGATAGATGGTTTAGGAGGGGGATTAATGACCCTCCATTAGACGTTGGCCATTTTTATATTGTAATCCCTGATCTCATCGGCTATGGCTTCCTCCGCTTTGAGGACGAAGGTGGCGGTAGCGTCCTCTTCGCACACGGCTGTGTAGTAAATACCAGTGTGCCGCGAAATTGCCACGACCGTATGAGGGATGCTCTTGTACAGGTCCATCTTGTTGGAATTGGACCTCACGATCACTGTCTTGAAGGCAAGACCCTTAAGCCTCGTGTATCGTTTGAACGCATGACCCTTCGCCTTTGCCATAAGTTGTTAAGAGTGTCCTCTCAGTCAGGTTACATGAGTAAATAATTCCGTTTATTTACTCATGTGGTCAGGTTGCCTGGAAGAGATCGCTTTAAGCGATAAGGGCGCCTTTTGTTTTGCCTTTAATTATTTATTCTGTGATTGTTTATTTTGGCGATCAATATAGTGTTTTCTATTCTATTCTAAAGTACAGCATGATTTCATAGTAGTAAGTAACCATTTTTGGCAGTTTTGTCTGTCTACAAGTTTATCATGAAGAAGAGCTGAAGCTGTTCATCAGAATTTAATTAAAATTTTAGGGGTTAAAACTGGAGTTTTACCTTAAAATGTGTATATTTGATTTTGACATCTTGCAGGATTAAGAAGATATTAATATAAAATCAAAGACTTCCGTTAACGAAATTGCGAACAGTGAGTTAATAAATATAGACATTCTTGATGAGATGGTAATACCAACAGAATTTTTAATACACTTAAATGGGACATTTTAAGCTTCACGATGTTTACTCGTTAGCGAATATTAATAAATTACGCAAGTATTAATTTACACAATGTAATTATTTTGTTATGTTTATTATGTAATTCCGAATACTGTTACAAATTTGGTGATCAGTCAGGAAAATCGTTAAGTGAGTGTGCGTTCACTTAAGAATGGCCACTGTTTTTGGAATTTGGTAAGAGAACTCTAAAACGCGTTTAATCGATAATACTATGTATTTATCTATATCTCAATTACTTGTTCAATAAAAAAATAATATTAAAAAACAATAAAATAACATTAATTTAATTTCTACCACACCTTACATATGTACATACATACATAACTTCACGCCAGGTCCCTTGCGGGGTAGGCACGAACAACAGAGCGCCATTTAGGCTTATTCTTACACACCTCACTTGCTTCTTTGACACCTTGATTTGAAATTTTGAACCTTGCGGAATTCACCCCATAGTCGAAAAGTGATGAGTCACTTTTATATTGCGCCCTCAGGCGGCCTTTAAATTTTAGGATGTATACACTACGATTATTAGGCTAACTAACGATGTCACTCACATCAAGTTTTTTTATTGCATAAGTTCACCAGACAACCGGCCCACCTGATGGAAAGCCGTTACCATCGCCATTTGTATTACCAAAGTCGTTTTCTAAAGGGAGCCTGGCCACTAATGCCGGAACTCAAGGCTGTTATGGTTTCAGCAGACCAGTGGTGGTAGCCATCCAACCTGGCAAATACCCTACCACCTGGTTGTGGGTTTTTTTTGTCGGACCTTTCGACATACCGCCCGGCCGAAGGAAACTTTATTCTTTCTCCATTCGTGCACGTATATAATGTCTGAGGCTTCCCATTCATATATAGTTTTTTCGATGTATCTATAAACCACCGTGTAACGGAATTTAAAATGCACTTTCCTGTCTTACATACATATGTATGTACCCAGTAGTAGCTGAGAATATTAACTATGATAATACAAAGAAAGAAAGACGGATGTACAGAAACGACAAACTTATAAGGATTTCGTTGTTGCTAATGGCTACAGAACTCTAAAAGCAAACTTGGCTTATTATATACATTTATTTGGTATTTTCTGGCTTATCCAAATATATGTCTTAATCTAGTTAAGGTACGAAAGAATTTTGATTGTTTACTGCTCGATTAATTTCGTTGTATTTATTGGCTTAGACTAACTAAGATGAATTTTGGCGAAGAAAATACAAATAAATACGATTTCGGACAGCTAATATTTGCAAGATTTATTTGTACTTGATAGTAAGTAATTATGACAGAGGATGAGAAGGAACTATTAATTATCGGCTTGCGGGGCGCCGTCGATTACTGAATAATCAGATTAGGCAGCTATGCGGCCGATTTCGATCTCATCAATTGTATTTCTAATATACTGAGACTCACGAAGACTCGCTACCTACTTACGATACATTCATAGACTAACCTCAATTTATTAAGGAAATGTTTCAACTAATCTGACGTAATTATGTAAATTACTTTTTAACACGCTTTTAATAGTTTTGTATCTGTGTTACGAACTTTTTTTCCTTTTAAGATAAAATATATATATTATCCTAATAAAATATTATCTTCAGTTAGATCGTGTTTTAGATGGTTAATATAAAACATCCTCTACTTTATTGTCTAATTACTTGAATTGACTAAGATATTTTAACATGATTTAATAATGAACGTAATTGCTTGCAATAATCGTGTGTGTGTTGTTCTAAAAAGGAAGGAAATATAATGTATGTACTAGACGTATTAATGTATATATATTATATTTTTTTTATGGCAGGAGTTCAGCACACAGGCAGACGGCTCAATTGATGGAAAGTCGTTACCACCGCCTATGGACGTTTGCAACACCAAAGGTGCTACAAATGCGCTGCTGCTCTCTCTATATATTTCAACGTAATGTTCACTAACTTCCACACATCAGTCTGATCAATTTGAAAACTTGCATATGTATCAAGAACCGATAGTTATTATAGAGATGGTGATTTAAAAATATACCTAATTATTATTAAAGGAAAACGAAATAAAAAATATTTTAACAAACGGCAATATAAACTAAAAACTAAAGAATATCGTGATTGAAAATAATAATAATTTCAATGTAAACAACGTGCTATGCTTTCCACTATTCATGATTTACAATAACTCCACATAGAATATCTTAATTATCATGAAACATCAATTTTTTTTTTCAATTAAAATATTTTGCTTTTAATATTTTTTTTATTGCTTGAAGCAGGCATACAGACGGACGGCTCACTTGAAAGAAGGTGGTTACCGTCGCCTATGGACGTTAGCAAAACCAGGGGCGGTGCCAATGCGTTGCCAGCCTCGAAGAGAAAGACATTTTATAACGCCCTTCTTAAACGACCCATGTCGTAACGCAGAGGGAAAACTTCGGTGGGAAGTTGTTTCCAGATTATTATTATAATGTATGGTTATTTTTTACCTTTCAGTTTACATTACTATTAAAGCGTGTTTTTAGTTGTTTAAACTCTTATTTTATTTATAAATATTAGGAGTACCATCTGATAATATAAATATTTTCCTGGCATTCAAGCAATATTTAATAAAGCCAAATTAAACGCTGTATTGAAAAATTGAAAGGGTTTTGTTGACCTTTAAATTGAGGATCAGCGGTGGCGGCCTAGGAGCACCGGGGGAGCAGGGGGGCGGGAATCTCGGTGAAGCCCGCCGGGATTAGCGTCAAACGAAGAAAAAGAGACGCGGGAAATAAACCGTAATCCACGAGACGTGACCTAAATTCTTCCTTAAACATCGACGATTTGATATCCTCGTGAAAACAATTTAATTTTTTCCTTTCTTTGCTAACTGTGCCCTTTGACAGCAAATTAGATTGGCTCTTGTTTTACGCATGACTGTCGCCGAACGAGTTTCGCATAACTAATTATAATAATGTAAGAAAGCTTGAATTTTCCATTCTATTTCATTCGTGTAAACTTCAAACACATGTGCTACTTGAAGTTTCACATTTTCCGCGATAAAGATTGTTTTATGTTCCCTGATGTATAAAACAATGTAATATTTATTACTCTCTTTCAGTTTAGATAAAGCACCTAAACGATTAATTTACACGTAAAATTGAATCGTTCAATAAATTTATTTCAATGTCATTGACTCATTGTTTTACTTCATTTTTGTGTCCTTTCAATCATTCAAAAAAAAATTATTCAATTTGGTTGAATGGAACATTACATACGCCCACTCTTTTAGTGATGATTAGATTTTTTAACTTTGTTAACTACCCAATTAAATTAATCAATTTAAACAACATATCACAACAAAGTAAATTACTCGCCACGGATGTCAGTACAGTACACAGTACATACTTAATATTGTATTTTTTTATTGTAAAAAAGATATCGATACTACTGACATCTATCAAACGCAGTTGACCTAATCATCAAGGCACTCATTGGGCTTGTCATTCCTAATATTTTCTCCATATTAATAATATAATATAATAATCGAAAGTGGTTCATACAAATAAAAGAACATATAAATAAATAACTTACTTTTATGTGTATACTTTACATATATGTTAACTAGGTTCTGCCCGCGACTTCGTTTGTGTGGATTAGATAAAAATAGTAAATTAACAAAAACCCCCGATTTTGAAACCGCCTTCATTGATGCTCCACTCCTATTGGTCTTCACGCGATGATAGCCTATAGCTTTCCTCGATAAATAGGCTATCTAACACTGAAAGAATTTTTTAAATCAGACCAGTAGTTCTTGAGATTAGTGCGTTCAAGTAAATAAACAAAGAAACTCTACAGCTTTATATATTAGTATAAGATAGAAGATAAATACTACACTTTTAGCTACAAACTCAGTCCCTTAGCATTTGAATTGGCATCCCGCGGCGGCAAACGTTGTATACAAAATGAAGAGGTTGAAAACCTGTTACTTACACATCTCTTTTTTCAAACTTTAGTAAAAAAACCTTCTAAAATTTGAAACGCAATTTGTATAAAATGCAATATGCGAAATATTTTTGAATTATAAATACAAATGCAATTTCGCATTTAGATGGCAAATTACAGCTAAGCTTTGGCTTTCCTTTGGTAACACGTTGTAAGCCAGCGCAATGTTTCAATAACCTATATATGGGATTAAAGGGTTTTTGGTTGGCGAATAATCCGTTCTTATTCCTTCGTGAACGGATATTGAGAAAAAATTGATAGGCCCTTTCTATTGGAAACTCTTT
Organism: Dendrolimus punctatus; assembly: GCA_012273795.1. NCBI lineage: Eukaryota > Metazoa > Arthropoda > Insecta > Lepidoptera > Lasiocampidae > Dendrolimus > Dendrolimus punctatus. The sequence continues at coordinate 8,766,128 of CM022538.1, forward strand.
TTTCAGAAGTGTTCTATTTTGCGTCTGGGAATGACGCCGATTTAAGGTGAATGAACGAGCGAAATCCTTCTACACGAAAGAGGCGGTGCTGAGGAGGTGATGAGTTTATACAGTACCATTTAGTCGACAGCGCACCTTTCAATCTATAAATTCGCTTCAGGAATAAGCTTAGCGCTCGTTCGCTTTTCAGCAATACTTTCGACTCGTTTGCCTTTATATTCATATTTTAGGGTTCCATAGCCATTTTGAAAAAACAACGAAAAATATATTTTTTTATTGCAGGAGTTCAGCAGACAGGCAGACGGTGCACTTCATGGAAAGCAGTTAACATAGCCGTTGCAACATCAAAGGTGCTACAAATGCGCTGCTGCTCTCTTAAGGTTGACTGCAAGCTGGTCACTAATGCTGGAACACAACTCAAGGTTGTTATGTCGACATGCTTTAGATCAGGGGTGGTAGCCATCAAGTCAGGCAAATGCTCTACCACTTATAGCTGTGGGTTGTTTTGTTGCCTCTTACGACAGGCCGCCCGTTCCTGCACGGATAAAAATCCTCTATCGATCTGTCTTGTTCTGAGAAACTACTTACATGGGCTTATTTGGAATGGTAGAAAAGTATATTCTATTCTACATGTCGCTATACAACGTTATAGTCAATCCGCGAAAAATTAGAGGCGATCTTATACATCTAACGAAAGGACCAAAATCATATTTTTAATGTACATAGGCATAGGGGTTAATTAGTTTAGGTAGATATTTAAAAAGCAATTTTACTTATTAACTTTAAATTTACCCTAATAAATAGGTGGCGGAGATATTCGCATAAAGATTTGGGTTAATTGAGCACCCCTCTGAGTGACAAATTGTGAAAAATTCATTGTGATAGAATTTGAAAAGTATTTTCTATGAAAATTTTTAACAAAGTCAGTTTAATAATTCTTAAAATATCCGCCTTTTTTTGTTTAAAGCGTTTTTTTATGGTTCCTAGTCAAATGGCTAAAACAGTAGTCGTTTGTCAACGCTACGGAGCCGTTTGTGGACTGTCACGTACTTGCCTGATTTTTATTTTATCATGCGGAAAATCACTGTAATGTATTCATTTGAACTTACATTCACTCAAGGTCCGGAATGTATGTATATTACATTTTAGCAGTTACGTGATATTACAGCAGTCGATATTCCCTAGGTTTAATTTATTTTATGCTACAGTTCTCCCCGGGGCTACCGTAGGTCCGTAATCCTACTAGGGTTTGACCTGAAGTGGTTCTAATTTACTTACATGGAAATTTAATTAGGTTTTTTTATTGTATATAAACCAACCAAACCGCTTAAATTCCGCTGTGTAGTTTAGGAGGAGTTAGCGGATAGGTATATGTACAGACAGAAAGACGGACGCGGAAAGCAAATTTGTTATATAAAATGTTTAACTTTATTAATGTAACATGTTTCATTTATTGTACAAAATAAACGCAAATATGTGCTGTGGAGCCCTTATACAAAGAAAAGTAACATATATTTCTGAGTACGAGTCAATTAGGGGCTTTATGGATGCGTTCTGTCTTATTTGACTGTTGAGTGTGTTTTAGGAGTCGGCTGTTTTGCATGGCGCAATGGATTTCCGAGTAGCTTTGTTTGTTGTAACTTAATTGATACTAGACTTACGAATGAGAGATACAAATGAGGTAGTTCACGTTGTGAAATGTATTTCTCATTCGATCATTTAGTAAATCAATGGCTTTCCAGTTCATTCGGCTCACTTTGGATCAATTGCAGATACACTAGTAAAATATTGTTGGAACTTTTATTGAACGTATACGTTCGCCGGATTTTAGTATGCATCTGGCTCACTGATAGCTCTTTCAGCTTAATACATGCATGTTGAATAGATCGTAGCGCATGTATCGACATTAAGTCTAAAAGTTGATTACATCTTATACTAATATATGAAACTGAAGAGTTTGAACGGGCTAATCTCAGGGACTACTGGTCTGATTTGAAAAAATCTTTCTCAGTGTCAAATAGTCTATTTATAGAGGAAGGCTTTAGGTTATATATCATCACGCTAAGACCAATAGGAACGGAGCACCAATGAAGAATGTTTCAAAATCGGGCGGTTTTTAACTTCCTTTTTTTTACTATTTCACGCGGATAAAGTAGCGGGCTAAGCTGGTGAGATTATATGTTTTTCCTATTAAAATAAGCCGAGCGGGGAATAAATATACCTGTATTGCATAAATATGTCTGTTTTAAATAAGATTAACAATATTTTGAGCATTCGCAAAAGGCAATCCATTACTCGAGTCGAAGAGCTGGAGCGAGCCGAGTCGTTCGGATTTAATTAGATCTGTGCATGGCTCATTTCCATTTTTGTCTGTTTGTAGCACTCAATTTAACTGAACGAACTAAATGAGCGACACAGATCTTCTAAGCGAAAGAGTTATATATCTTTTTCAGTACGCTGTTTCGCGCATGCTTAATTGATATTATGTGGAATATATTTTGGATAACTGCTCGAATTTGCAAATCCGTATGTTGAAATGGCGGGCCACTGTGTCTAGAATTTCATTTAACGATCCCAGTTCGACAATAACCGACCGTGGAATTTAATGGTTCGTAAAGCGTTCTCGATTAAAACCCACGTCTATATGGATAAGGTCACTCGTTGTGCTACACGGTGGCAACTTTTAATGAGTTTACGAGTGCTTCCGCCGCTACGGTGGCCTACCTATACTTCGCCCCAAAATTATATGGAAGCCACTCTTAACATAACTAATTGCATTAAGAAGTCGTGTGTACATCACTATAAAATCAGTTTACTGATTTTTCCTCTCAATAAGACCTATCAGTGACTAGGGTTCCGGCTTGAAGACTCTCTCATTTTACGGGATCATGATTATGATACATTCTTGTTCATTATTGGAAGTACATTTGTATTTAATTTCAAATAGTCCCTTTGTTCCCTAAGCCGTTATGATGGGAGAGAATATACAGAAAATATTGAATTTTAACGGTGTTATTCATATTGAGTTGGAGTAAGTTGCAAAGCTCGTTTAATTTAATAATAAAGCCTTCAAACTTTCTTTAACCCAATATAAATAGGACCGTAATTTTTATTATTGTCACTTATGATGTAAAAACAATAAATAACAGTATAGAAAGTTTTATTCTAATATAACAGTTTTCATAGGATTTGTTTCAAATAAGGGCAATTTTATTTCAGCTTGTAAAACCTGACCATTAAAAAGTAGAAGTGGAACTTATTTTGAATGAAAAAATAAATTTGAATTTTGTGTGAATCCCGGACAAATTAGAAAAGAAGTCTAAAAAATTGCATCGTGTCCTCCGTTGTTTATAGAGTCTTAATGTACAGATACGGCATTTGTAGCATTTTATAACATTATAAATACAATCTAAATACAATATATCTAATTAACTTCATTTATGAAAAGACCAAGCAAATTTGCCTGTGATATTACGAGTTTCGCAAAGTAGGTAAAGTTACATATAGAGGCCGCCTAAGAACCTTGTCGTAACACAGTCCTTTGTGAGAGTTTCTCTTACAATTTTACTCTATATATTTGGGTGTCATGTACAAATGTTGCAGGAACAAGGTGCAGAAACTTGGACAGCGAAAAGACATAAATCAGAGCTTGGAGTGCGGCAGCTGGCCCCTCGCGAATAGTTCTGTCGAGCACCCACCGCGTATGACATTCGATTAGGTGCTTTCATACTTAAAGGCCTCTGTAAATACGGCATGATATTTTTCCAATATTGTAATAGTCTTCTTTCTGTTAGGGTTAGAGCAAATGTTTTTTCGGTTTTGAATATTTACATGTCCACAACATTATGATTTTTAAGGTTATGTAGCTTGATTTTTTTTATTGCAGGAGTTCAGCAGACAGATAGATGGGCCACTTAATGGAAAACGGCTACCATCGCCTATGGACATTTGCAACACCAAAGGTGCTACAAATGCGCTACTGCTCTCTTTAGAAAGATTGGAACCTGGTCATTAATGCCGGAACACAATACAAGGTTGTTATGGCGATATACTTTAGACCAGGGGTGGTAGCCATCCAGTCGGGTAAATGCCCTACCACCCGGCTGTGGGTTGTTTTGTCGTCTCTTACGACAGGCCGCCCGGCCCTAGGAAATTGTATTCTTTATCCGTTCCCGCACAGATAAATTGATATAAACGGTAATGCCATGTTTATACGTCTGTGTATTCCCCAACGGTTTTTTTCAGAAATTACTAGGTGTATTTGGATGCAATTTTTATAGTTGTGTGGGGTATCTAGTTAGTGAGATTTTAAAAGTCACATGTTTCTAGATAATTCGCTTAAATTCCTGGATGGTGAATTATTAGCAAATTCGTGATAACTATATCGATTGGATAAATTTTGAGATTTGGAATATCCAATGAATGCTTTTTATGGAATTTCGTAACCAAGTGAGAGAAAATGATTTTTGATTATCTTAATGGTTAATACCCTTCATCGTGCGTGGAATACCACATACTTGGTTGCTTTATTTTATAATTGAAACGTAAAATGTACTAAACTTCACAAGCTGACTATTGTCTATGTGGTAGAATTAATTTAAAAGCCTTTTTATTTTTAGGTTTTTTTATACATATATTCTTTTAGACTGTGTAAATATTCTTAATATTCAAATTGTACTACTGATTTAGAAAAAAAATATCGAAATAAAATGTAGAAGGTTTATACCAGTTTTATTAAATTTTAAACATTTGGTTTTTCTAACTTTGAATGGATGACGTAATTATAGCGGTAACTTAGCGTGAAAATATGACTACGAAATTTTGCTTGTCATTAACCGAAAGTGTGGTCAAACTTTGAAAGGGTCATAAAACACTCTGAGAAGAAGTATAAATCTATTGTCAAAGAAAAACCACATGTAATATGGCAAAAAATATTTTTCAAGCAATAGAAAATCAATCTGTTTGATATCTATATATATATATATATCTGATTGATTTTATATACATAACATCAACAACAGTATGGTTCAATTAAAATATTTTTGGAGCTTTTGTCACTTGTAACTAATGTCGTTAGTTGCGTTAGTAACTAAGCAGTATCCTGGGATGTTTGATAAAAAATAATCAAAATAACTCATCCATGGCCATTACCTATAAACGTACTCTTGGACACAGGATTCCCGTGATAGGGAAGAGGACAATTATTTCGCGCTTATCTAAGGCAGATTCGCTGGTTTAACACATCATTAACTTGACTTGATCATATTTTTATTGTTGCAAGTGATTTTTTGGGTGTTTGTTTGTTCTTTCTTTTCATCTTGGGAATAAACCATTATTAAATTAGGCTTACATGTACTTTTGACAACGGGAATGAACACGAATTATGTATTAGTCTCTGTAGGTTGTGAATAGGAAGTTTTACATATTGTAGTTGTGTAAATTTATAACATTGTAAAATTCAATAAGTTTTCAAAACGTTTTCGTCGTCAGTACAATGTAAAACCATCTATAAATCTATGCTGTTTTGGAAATCGTACAATCGGAATCTTTCGTACACAGTTTGCATAAAATGTAATGGCAGATTGCGGCCGTGCCGGGAAGTACTGCCAGCGATTCGCATTGTGCCATCTGCTCACATTTAGATCCCTTATAAAATGTTACTGCGCATTATCACACGTGGATATGGGCCCGGCCTCGCGGTTATTTTGGAATGTTACCTTTTTATGACACTAATGGAAAATACTGTTTGGCTTCCAGCTCATATATTCATTTGATGCACTCTACCAAAACAACTTGATTTAAGGGTTTTGTTTACCGTTTAATTTCTCTTCATTAGTATACTTTCGTAATCGTACTGGTGGAAACTGTCGTTGAATTTTTTATATTTTACTTACTGTAGGGCGGTAGGGCGTTTGCCCAACTGTATGGCTACCACCCCTGGTCTAAACTATGTCGCCATAACAACTTTGAGTTGTGTTCCGGGCATTAGTGACTAGGTTCCAGTCTCCCTTAATAGAGCAGCACCGCATTTGTAGCACCTTTGCTGTTGCAAATGTCCATAGGTGATGGTAATCGCTTCCCATTAAGTGGGCCGTCTGCCTGTCTGCTGAACTCCAGCAATATAAAAAAAAAAACATATAAACATATTAAAATCGGCATTGTGCATGTCAGTCCCCACTGTGAAGGCTTCACACGGGTACTGGTTTTTTATTGCTTTTACCATTTGGCTATGTAACTCAAAAATAACATTTAATCGATAATATTCCAGTATATCTCAAAAATGAATCAGTGATCTGGTTGAAACAAATTTCCGTTTAAAGTATTTTTAGCGTCGGGCTTGTGCTCGTATGTGAACGATGTAGTCAGTCGATTTAGGCTTTAGTCAGGTTAAAAAGCGACAAAAATTAGTTATGTCAAATGCTAATCCTCTTCCATGTGATGAATTAGAATTTCAATGGCCTCCCTGTAACCTGTTACACCCCTCTATTTCATGCTCCTATCCCATTCCTACTGTTTGATTCTTCTCTCCTACCATTTTTATCCGACCTGTCATCTCCATCCTGTGTTATCACAATAGCTGGCAACATGTTGGCTTGACTTTGGTATTGTAACATCTATAGGCGACGGTAACCACTCCCCATTAGCTTGAACCTTTGCCTATTTGCCACCTTCGCAATAAAAAAAATATGGCTAGTTAAACGTTGCCTTTCTTTCTGAAAATATGTATGCAATTCTACTCACATATTTAATTGAAAACTTGGCTGTGCAAATGACCATATAAATCATGTTGAGTGACGTTAAATTGACATATCGAAGTCATAAATCAAAAGGGAGTAACATAGAGAAAGTTTTGACAAGCCACTTAACCCGGCATGCGACACGGGGGCAACGTAAAAACGCACACATATTATTGTACTAGAGACATCTTATAGGATTTAAAATATTACGTACAACGTTAAGCGTTTGTGTAGACGGCACCGCCGATATGTCGCTATGGAGCCGCCACCACGCTGTTACTCTATGAATTATAATATCTATATATGCGAACGTTTTCGGCCCTCCCACACAGCTGACTCACAAGGCAGCGAAAGTGCGACAGCGGGGTGATAGCGATCCGATCACGCGCATCGTCTACACAGTTTGGCGGTGCGGTGGCAATGAGGTGTACACGCGCCCTAAAACGAGTAATTATAATAAAAGTATTTTTAAACTGTTTTAAGCGCGGTATTTGATTTGATTATTATTGCGATGTTTAGACCACTTTTCAGAAGCTGCGATGGCTGAAGACAAAGATGTCAAAACATAGTTTTAATATGTGTACTAGTCGCGAAAATTTAAGAAAATACCGATATCAGTGTGTGTATTTTTTTACCTAACTGGGGCCAAATTCTGCCATTACTATTTTGTCGAAATTACCAGATACTATTGCCTCAATCGCAGGTTTGCATGACTTCGGAATTCTGTTAATTCCAATGCCACGGACAAACCACTCTATCCTTATCAATATTTATAAGCGATACTCGCGAAAAAATGTTAAAATTTTATGGAGCTTTTCAATATTCATTTGTGCTTACACCATTTCTGATAGTGGTCAAACCAATTTTTTTCTACTGTGGGCCATTGTAACACTTTTGTAGAGTTACTCTTGCGTGTGATATTATACAATGGACATGTAGGGGGTTTTCCTTTCCTACATAGGATGTTAATGATACATGTTTTAGGATGTTAATTGTTTATTGCTAAATTATGGTAATGAAAACGATGGTGCTTATGATTATTCTCTAAGATCAATGGCTGTTTTGCAGGCTGACCGAGTACGGTGTTAAATGAGTACTGATGTAAATATGTAAAAATACACGTGTAGTGCGTAAACCTGACACGGCAATGTACGGCTGTTGCTAGCCCGTACAGGACCACTCGGGATCGATCCCAAATCATAGTGAATAATGGATAGTTCATTTATAAAATTTGCCATAACTGGAATCGAACCTGGGATCTCTGCCCCCCAGTGAAATAGGCCGGTAAAGTTTTAGTCCACTCAAACACAAAGGCGTTCACCGCTTATTGGTCAAATTAATCTGACCTACAATATTTGATCGTATGTGCTGGTCGCTCTGAATAATTTGTTATAATCATTTGTTTTCCTGAAAGCGGTTTATTGATCACAGATTTGAGATATATTTTCTAGAATAGCGTTCTTGGTAGACAACGTTTAGATATAACGTTTATAAAATCAGGATGCATACGTCAGAAGTTAATGACTTGATATGAGTAACACTGCTCACAGCTGTATGAAGGGATTAATTTTTAAGTTTCGTTTCTATTTAAATAAAAGAAAAGATCGTCGAGTTTCTAAAACCAGAGTAAGTCATCCACTCACTGGTTTCGAATAAAATCAACTATTCCGACTATATTATTTTTAATATGATATCCTGATAAGTTCTTATAGCATACTGAAATTATGATTCCGCGAATAAAATTGTTGGCATTACTAGTCTGTACCCATAAATAAAATTGAATTTCGAAATAAATCCCAAAATTTAAGCGAAAACTTCTATTTATGTGATAGTTAATATTATTTAAATAAGCCTTTGTAGAATTTTCGTTCAATTCAGTTCATTTTGATTTTTCAGTCTGTATGAAAGTTTGTTTCGAATAAGCTCTAAAATGGCTCAAGGGGTTTGAATAATTAAAATTACGATACGTAATATCTTAGATAATATTAATTATATTATGTATAATCAAATAATAAAAATTGTATGAATATGACAATAACGACTCATAACTGTCCCACTGCTGGGCTCGGGCTAAACAATTCCTTAGGAGAACGGAAAGGCGGCTTGGAGAGTTTGATACAATGGTTACCTTGACGTACAAGTATCATCCCGATGCTTTCCTTTGAGCGTGTGGCAATTGTAACAATATACAGAATTAGTTAGAAATCTTTTAAAGTGGTGTTTGCGTTTCCGGCCAGGTTTTGAACGCGTGTCCTTTGTGTTCGTGACGCAAGTGCGTGTAAACGGAATTAACCGATTGTATGTACATAAAAATAACCGCGGCAGCTTAGTGCAGCCATTAAGTTGCCTCGTTTTTTTTTTATATGCAATCGGGAAACCTATACCGTCCTTTGCCATTGTTTTCACCTCTCTCAACGATTAGGCACGATATGAATGTATTGAAAACATGAATAGGAAATTTTGATATTTTTTTATTTAATAGGCATATAATAATAACAATAATGTATTATCGTATGATTTATAATAAACTTCGTGTATCGACAGTGCCTTGCATGGTTCAGAAGACATAATAATGGACAGTAGTTGAGGGCACTTACTTAGTTTGGTGTTGAGTAAAAAGTATAAACGCAATATATTGTTGCTGTTGAATCACGAAGGAACCTAGGGTTTGGAATATTTAAAATAGGAATAAAGCTGGGTGAAGCAAACTGGAGTTGTTCCAATTCAAAGTTCCCGTCCGCGGCCCTCCTGCGCTGAGAATTAATTTAAATGAAATCATCACAGTTTATTCTACTGTGATGGCAGAACGGGCGTTCAACCGACAAGAAAGCGCCGCAAGACTCATTTACAATTCCAATTAAGGGCAATTCTCATTTACTTTTGTCCTGTTCAAGTAACGAATCCGAGCGAAACCTTTCTGTTTGTGGCGACCTCAAAGCACTCTTTGTCGTAGTTTTCATTTCGCCTGTTATAATTGATTACACAAGTATCGGAAAATTGTTACTTCAATAAACGCGACTCGAAATAACTTCAAGATAATCAATTTTGTTAGACATATTTAAATATGAAAATTCTGTTATCTGTTTTGCTTCAACACATTATGTACCTCGACAATTATTGTCAACTGCTTATGTACCTAGTGGATAATTTTTGAATAACAAAAACAAGTAAAAATCAACTGTGTGGTGCACCACACTCACAGGTTACGACGCATATATTGTTAAGGTTCTTATATAGGCGCATTGTTAAGCCGCTACTAGAAAAGGTAACCAAAAGGCTGGCCTATGTTTTGGGCAACGTATAAATGTTGCCATCCAACATGGGAACGCAGTCATCATTTTGGGAGCGTTCCCAACTGACGGTGATTTAGGACCTATTTATTATTATTTTTTCTTAATTATTAAGCTCTAGGATGTAATCACATCCTTGAGCTTAATTTATATTTACTTGTATATTTTAATTTTATATTTGTATGTTGCTTGTGTAATAGTAAATAACCAATAAAACAATTATTCAGAACGTCAATTTTTATTTTACAGTTTGGATTAATAAACGAAAATATTGTACATAACCATAAAAATGAATTCAATGTTATTTGATGTGTCCTGTCCTTCCAGTTCTGTATCTTAAATAAAATTCATTCTATTTACCTGATCCATGTAATTTCAGCATTAACTTATCGTTTATACAATAAAAACATAATCTATATATAATATTGTAAAAATCTCAACATGCCATATCTGTACGTTGAGGATATTAAAATAACTGTAATAGACTATATAAACGACGGAGAACACGTTGCAATTTTTTTAGATTTCTTGTCTAAATAGACAATAAATCTTTCTTCAGGATTCACATAAAAATTACTGGGTCGATTACGATGCAGTTTTCACTGATCGACAGCAAATTTTTAGACGTAAAATCTCCGCTAGTTTTCTTTCCAAGCATCCCGCGGGAATTTTTCTAGAAATGTTTTAACATGTTTGATAAAAACGAATTCTAATGCGAAATTTTTCAAATTTTATGTAATAAAACGTGTGATTTTTATCCCTGGAATCCGGCGGGAATTTCCCAAGAGCGGTTTAAAGTTGTTTAAATGCATAAAAATTAGCTTATTCTGATACAGTTTTCACTAAAACGGTAGCTTACATTCTTTTCTAATGCTGCGGTACTTTATGTCCCGGGGATCCCGCGGGAATTTCAAGTCAAGCGTGGACGAAGTCGCTGGTATATCCTAGTTAGAAAATATAACCCAACATATAGCTATGTACAAAATTGAAGTTAAATTAAAATAGCCCGAAGATATTTACTACCTGCGTTATGTTATGGCTTATACATACAGTACAAACTTAAAATTGTTTGGACTAACTTACGTTTATTGTAAACAATACACACACGTTAACTGTAAGATATACAAGAATAAGTATATCTATAAAATACCCATTAAATTATACTATATTTGCTTATGTTTAACAATTATAATTATTAACGACTAAGATTTCAGGGGTTTGTAGATTCGAATTAATTTTTTGAGAGCGAGTTACATTAGAATTGATCACGGAAACGAATTTGTTTTCCGGGATAAAAAGTATCCTAAGTCCAGTATCGGTATTGCTACTAAATATATACTTTTTTTTGTCGAAATGGCAATTGTGTGCAAGTACATCTCCACTCTCTAAAATACAATTTTCACAATGTTCCCTAACGGCGAATTGAATCCAAGGCCCTGAAGACCAATAAAAATAATAAATTACAACATTTTATAATATAATATGGATAGCTAGCTAGCCATATCATATTATTTATTTAATCATTATTTATATATTCATCACATAGGTTGCAACATACCTGATTAATATACGATAGATACATAAATGACGTATTTAGTAGATTACTCGTAAATATTTATTTACGAATATATCTACTATAAAGAAATTTAAGTATGTGTATTTAATTTATAAATTATGTAGTTTATTTATGATACACTAATAATGATCTGCACCACCTACATCGCCAGATTAGGTTAAACTATTCCTTAAGTTACGTTGCCTGGAAGAGATTGCTTTAGCGATAAGGCCTATAGTTTCTAGTAGAAACTTTCTACCAAGACAATATTGTAATTGTATATTTGGTGAGCAATAAGGTGTTATCTATCTATTTACTAAGCCTGGTGTGCACCGACCTTTAACCAATGGTTAAAATGAAATAATCGCTAAAAATATATGGCTAATACATTGATTATTTTATTTTTACCACGGGTTAAATGTCCGAATACACGTGAAATGTATTTCGGAACAAATATAGTACATAATATAGTAAAGATCCATGTACGGCAGATACAGTAAATACTACATAGTACCATTTATGTAATACCTGATAAAGTACTGATATAGTACAATGGTACAAGATTGAAACAAGGGGGATTTTCTTAAAATCTCCGATCGCTCGTAAGATATACCGGTTTTTGGGAAATCCTCGAATGTGAGCTTCGACATTCAATTTAACTTAAGCATTGAATGCTTACTGAGATTTGTTGTTCCAGATATTTCAATCCTGTCGATATTTAATTGTTAAAGCACGTTGCGTTTCCCGAAGAAAAACGGAGTGCAAAAGCTCTTGAGATATTTTATCAAAGACTTCTGGATAGTTGTTTAATTTTTTTGTCCACTTTATTAAATGTTATTTATGTATGTCTCCGAACTTCTTCTAAACGGTTGGATCGTTGGAGCCCCTCGTGCGTTTGCGACCCTGACGAGGCCTAAGATATTCCGCAAATCATTTTCCGGTGTCCTATACATTCCTGGGAAAGGTCGAACCTAGAAACAAAATTGAGATTAGGTAGATAAAAATGAAATACAAAAAGCACAAAAAGAAAGAGAATAAAAGGAAAATATAAGTAATAAATAGAAATAAAACATAAGAAAGCCGGACAACCTTGTCCGTCCGGTAAAAGGGATTCTAAAGAACAAACGGTTGGACCGAAAATTTTTAGTATGTTCAAATAAATTTGAGAATGGTTTAGATTCACAATTGAACCCGTAGGTGGCACTGGATTCGGGTAATAGGTTCTATTTTTTTTCAACATCTGCCGTGATCATAGTACCTATATACATCAGTTATATTGTAGAAATCAGTATGTGAAATCGAACAATTGCTCCTAAATTTGATGTTTTGACAACAAAGTGTCAGTGTATTGTATGTACCCCACGTTGCGTTGGTGGTTTTTGATAGAATTAAATTGGGACTTTTGAGTGAAATGTACAAATATTAATCACAATTATTTACATAATACCTAGTTCGGCATAAACATTTAATATCCAAGGTTTGTATTCACTAAACTGTACACAAATATCGATTCTATCAAAATATGATATCTCAGATGCTGGAAGTTTTTATTTAATATCTCCAAACTAGCGGCTTTGCAAATGACGGTAAAGCTCGTTTGCGGTTGCCCTTCAAAGGGTCTTAATCGGCCTATAAATCTTCTTTTATGTGTGGTGTACACGAACGAAAGGGCTCAAGACAATACCCAAACTTTTCTCTACCTAATATGGATTCATTCGATCTAAAAATTAAACAAATTCTATCTTTATGCGAAAATCGATACCGAGAACATGTTTACTAAATTTATTAAGACTTATTTTCCCACTCCCAAGCTTATACAGATATTCCACGGTCATCATGAATATGTCGGTCAGCTATGAAAAACAGAATCAAAATAATAGTAAAATGGTTCTGAATATTTTTAGAAGAGCAAAACAAAAAAAAGCTTCAAATTTATGTTTTATCTTAAATTATAGGTCATTGAGGGTGATATCATGTTTAGAGAATTTTGACAAGTGTAATAATACATCAGTAACTATTGATGCACAACCATTTTTATTTTATTTTTAAGGCACTTGGTAGGTTTTCAAATTGCAAAGGTATTGTGTGTCAGTCTGACTGCGTGTTCAGGAAACAGCCCTCAAAGTATTCGTTGTTAGTTCAAAACTAGAATCTTGATAATAAATACGTTATTATTTATTATATTATCCTTTCTATTTAATGTATTATTATTTAATCGTACACTTTCTAGTTGGAATATAATATGACATGTAAAAAGTTTGAACCGACCTCAGGTGTGCCTGTCCCCTCGAAGCTGGCGAAGTATTTTTCTCGGAAAAGTTAGATTTATTTTAATAAAGGATAGATACGTATTTTACATCATATAAGACATAAAGGTTAAGTTACTCAAGATGAATTAAACTAAAATGAATAATACGTTTCACTTATTATTGGTTTTAAGTTAGTTTATTTATAGGATATTTTAGTTTTTGTTAATAGTTGTTAGATTTAGATAGTTATTTATTGTATTTGAAATTACCTTATTAGAAAAAGCTTACAATAAAACAGAATAGTAGAAGATTGAAATTATTCAGCTACACAGGTCACTGCTGCTCATGGTTTATCAAAATCTTCTATAATGAAAAATGTACTGACTTTTTTATACATCCATTTACAACTTTTGAAACAATTCCCATTACTTCCCTTTTTTCTGGGTACGCCATTTCTGACAAAAAATGTGCTCCTAATTTTATTTGAACAAAATTGTTGGATGAAAATTTGCCCTCCTTAGGAAATTTACAATCCGTTGATTATCTCACCCAAACATAATACGCGAGATTATAACAAAAGTGTATTAACGACCGAATAAGATCGGAATTAGATAAGGAACCATATTTTATTACATGTTTATATTGTTTACCTAATAAAATACTGTTAAATCTAAATTGAGACATTCAAGTGTTCCGCTGTTGTTAATTTGTAACAAATTAATGGGATTTCTTGATGAATTAATAATTTATTTAAGGAAAAAGGTCTTGCTCTTATCTTATAACCTTTTTCATAACTTTAATTCCTCATTGCTGCTGGTTGTGACCTTTCCCCATTACTGTTTGCTGCTCGATTTCTGCGATGATTAGAGATGTTATCATTAACAGTGGCGATAATCAGACTAATGATTGAACTTAGGGATCTCCATATTTTTGTTTCATTATTTGCCTTTGCCTTATATTGTTTCAGTTTTTTCTGTCGTTCTACCTACCAAAAATTTAAAAAAAACCTTTGCGATCATAACTGAGATATATACTCCAGCTGAATTTTTATTTTACTAAAAGTACAATAACGCTACAACGCCAGAATATATTTAATATAATACACATTAAAACCTTATATACATACATATAAAACTTTCATTTTCTAAATATAAGTAAAATAGGTTCTTCAATTTATGGATTTATGCACGCACACGATCAAGAACAGAGCCCATGTCGAGTGGCCATGCATATTCAGGGATTTCTAAAACCTTTTGGATTTATATGATATTTAATATTTGCCGCTTTTTAATTATTTCTACTACGTCTCGGCCTAGCAAAATACTGAGTGCCAACCTCATTAGTCAAATACCGGTATATCATTTTTATGTTTTCTATTCGACGGCCTCTGTGGTTAGCGGACTAAGCCTTTGCCGGTCTACCTGCAAAACAGAGGCTCCGGGTTCGATTCCTGGTATAGAAAATCGGAAACGTATTTTCTCCGTTATTTACTATGGTCTGGGTGTCTGGGATCGGCCCAGAGTAGTCCGTTGTATATTACCCATAACACAAGCGTAACTTGCTGAATTAGGGGATATACAATATGTATCTATCTGTCGATTATTTATCTATTTATTCCACCACGTTAGTGTTTCTCTTGAGTGTGTCGCTTAAATAAATAAAAATTGCTTTCTTTCAATATTTATTCAAATTATTTCGTTGTATCCAATATTAGACCTACTTATGCAAAACAGAACCAATCCACAAACATGCCAAAATTGGGTTAAGGATACAGAAGCCTTTTAAAATGCACCTTCTATTGACTCAATAAGAATCATATTGATCTGACAACATTTACAGAATAAAACCATTTTTGTCACAGAGTAGCTAACCACAAACACCAAGAGTATATATAATAAACTAACAAGATCCATGACCCATGGTAATCCAAAAACCTAAAAGGTTTACTTGCATATATAGGAAAATATAATATACAATATTCAACATTTTTTTCCAAAATATAGACACTTCTTTCCATGCATAATTTTAATAAAAACGGCTTTTTCTCAAAAGTGTCGGTATGTGGGTTGGTTCCTTTTTGCATAAGTAGGTCCATTTAGAAAGTACGACCTAAAGTTAGAGAGAATATACGACATAGTGTGTACATAGCCATTTAGTACGTAATTTTGGTAAAGCGTATATCATGAAAATAGTTTCCGTTATTAAAAACCCATGTCTACCAGATTTCATGACGGTCGTTTGAACGGAGTAGAAGGCTCTATGCGCAAAAGAATTGCACGAACATTTTATATTAGGAATTTACATAAATTTATCAATTTTCAGGACCGTTGAATGGTGTTGAAGTTTTTGCCCATCTAACCGAGAGTTATAACAAAGTGGACAGCATTAAACCTTATGTGATAAAACACTTTAATGTGCCAGATTTCATTGCTCTAATGGCATCGGAGTTTGTCAGTCTCTGATGTACACACTTAATGTATAATCTGTTTTATTTTTATAATATTGTTACAACTCAGGTTCGGACAAAAACAAAAGCCACCTGCAGATCTGAAACAAAACACATTTAGTACCCGTCGGCATTTAAACTTATTTAATTCTTTTCTGATCGTCTTGTTTACTTATTGATTGGCACACGTTTCTAAAAACAGCCCACTGTTTTACTGTACTCTTTTATGGCCGTTTCCGGCCGAGTCATTAGCCAGATGTGGCGGACTAAGTCTACTACATACGAGCATATTACATTTGTGGTGTATAAAACGATGGCCTGTTGGAGGAGAGGCAGTCGAGCGAGAACCACGATCAAGGCGAGACGTGTGTATATTCGGTAATCTATTAGTGACGGACTTTGCGCGTGTTATTGAATTACGACCTTCTGCATCACGTTTGTCCTTGTTGTGTTCGTTATATTTGTACCTGTGTTATACATGTTTGTATAGTTCTAATAAACTCTATAGTAATTCTAACGGCATTTTAATTCGAGTCGCGATTCGTAACTATATGAACAAAATTATGACTAGATACCGTTTTGGTTGTGTTTTTTGATGGATATTTCAAACATTTCCTACTTTCTAATTTAATAAAAACTTTGGAGATTTATTTAGATATCAAATTGATTTCATATACATAAATTATTTATATTCCTGAACATTTTACAAGCTTGCAACGATTAATTAATAAACAAAATGGAATTTATGTTTATCAAGCAATAAGAAACGATGACAAGGATCATATTAACGCGTTTAAGCAAAATCCCAAAAGAGGCTTGATTTATTGCCAAAAATATTCTTGAACGACTTTACAAGAGAAGCCTACGAGGAGGATATTGGGTTTCTATGTGGCAGTTTTATATTACGTTGTATTCTTCTTGCGTTTATATGTTTCTTTCTTTATGGAAATCGTTTTAGTCTGAATTGTGTAAGGAAAGGAGTGCACCATATTTCAGCACACAAAACAACTGGCGAGAGAAGTGGGCAGCGCTAGTATTACATTACAATAAGTTGTGTTTACATACTCGTGCTGGTCATTCCTGCTTACTGCCGTGGACTTGGGCATAAACTAAATGAACTATAACATTGCAGGACACTAAATTGCTACATACACTTATCGCTGGGAGCGATTTCCTCCAGACTATCTTTGGGGGGACAGTAAGTCGATATGGAAGAGGGTAGGTATGTAATAAATATAATATAGTAATAGATATGCAAATGAATATAAAGGAACATAATATTTTTAATATGGAAGATACTAATTACAATTGAAATGTAATGATCAATGATCACGATACCCCAATATTATATTTTTTAGTATAATTTATTCTATTTGTTATTTTTACTCCAAAAAAGAATACACCGCAACACGGATAAAGATTTTTGGTTATTTATATGAAGAATAAAAGTATTAACAAGAGTCAAAGCGAACTAGATAAACGATCACTTTAGTTTTCAATGGCGGCTTTGTATTTCATATCCGTATGTTATGATTGGGACGATCTTCGCATGACCTACATTTTGACCTCTAACAAACCTCGGCTTGTTAAAATATGTGTACGCTTAAAACCAATCGATCCGTGCCCATTCGCTGGGTGAATTATTATTAATCACAATCAAATATAGCTTAGGAAGCTCAGGAATCAGCTTTCTACTGGCTGGTCAAAATTGGTTCAGTAGTTCAAGAGATTACTTTCTACAAATAAACTCACAAACTTTACTTCTCTATAATGTACTGCCAACCCATATCTATTACGCTGGCACTGTTCGAGATAAGCCAACATATTATAATTTGAATTAAATTGCCCAGTGGAAAACACTCCTTTCTCATATCAATGCCACCAGAAGGAATATTTGTCCCGGGGACTTATTTATTGTTTAGTTAGCGCATGCCCTTTTTCTCAGAATTGATATTTCACATTTAAAATGATCATTAATCCCAATCAAATATAGCATAATATGTCACTCAGAATCATGTAGCTTTCTGCTGGTGCAATAATTTTCAAAATCACTTCAGTAGTTCAAGAAATTACTTCTTAGAAACAAACTCACAAAGTTTATCTATATACTATAATAAATCTGTAAATGGTTCGAGTTTCTACATTGCGTTAAATATGACAAAAACACGGGGGATAATTTGGACTACAATAAAACAACGAAAATGTAATTTTTAGAATTTTGTTTATGTTTTGCTGTAACTACACTGTATTTACTTAGTTTTTGGATTTATAAGTTTTAGACTCAGTAATTGTAGTGAATTGAACAAGAAACTAAAATATTGAAAGTTTAGATATTTTGTAATATTAGTATAGATAACGCAGCTCCTTAGTTACTTCGGGGTACAATAACTTAAGGGTGCAAGTCAATCGCCTCATACCCACATATCCATACGTAATCTGCTAGTATTAGCAGGTGATATTATTCAAAAGTTTGCTAATTCAATAACAGAAAATAGATCCAAATGTTTGAAAATGTACAACTAGCTTTTAATTCTTCAAAACATAATTATACAGTTGGTATTTATACGCTATAGTTTGTCATGCATATACGAGTACCTTGTTCACAAGTAAGAGCAGCGTGTCATGGTGATATATAAATATGTTGGGATGGATGTGTGGGCGCAAAAAATCCGCGGTATTCTTCATGATCATAACATAGACAAGAAAATATAGCTTAGGCTGGTATGGCGTCGTTTTCCGGAGACCGGCTAATTATGTGGAGAACAAATGTCTAGACATGCCATCCCCGCTCGGCCCCGGTTAAAGGGAAAGGCCCAAGAAATGCTGGCTTGACGTTGTGAAGCATGACATGCGCACCAGTGATCTCAGAACGTTGAATGCTAAAAATTGCGCCAAATGAAGAAGAAAAAGTAAGAAAGCGGACCCTGGGCGATGGAGCGAACGTTCCGAATACAATCGGGATTTAACACTCGGATGATGTTGAAGAGGAACATACATTAACTTTTATTTTTATTGTTGATTTTCGCAACTCGGCCATGTTATATCGTAATTAATGAAGATAATAATCATAATTGAGGTCTAGATATCTTATACAATAGGAACTGTATTTATTTAAATTTAACTTTTTGAAAACTATTCGGGGTATAATGTTGCTCATAATTTATGTTCCTCTTTCGTTATATAAAAATCAATGTTTGTCTGTATATCCTTTATAGAATCGTAAACTATACATTTGATCATGCGATGATCTTTAGCAAAGTTGTTGTGCATGAGCCAAAGAAGGTTTCTGAGTTGGTTCACAATTGGATGCGGTAGGTGGCGCTGCTCGGAATATCGAATTTGAACATGTAGAGAGAATGGATGAAAATAGAATCTCAAAACAAATATTATGACAATATTGTAAATGGTAGAGTAGGTACAAGAGACAGCGACGTACACAACATGGCCAAATAGCAGAAGTGTTACAACGTGGTCAGGTAAAAAGCATGTCAAATAAACGTGTATGCATGTATGAAGAACTTAATGAAAGTGGATGAAGCGATAGTTGTTTGTCAAAATCGTCGCAAGTGGAAACCTACAGTCTCTGCCTATACCTATGAGAAACAGACGTGATAATATGTATGTTTCTTATCACACAACAAGGACCATGGCGGTATTGAATAACATTAAAATTAAAAAAAAACATATTATATCTGATAATATTAATGTCATTTGATCTAATAAAAGTGTAGGTGTTCTGAATCAGGCTAATTGTATTATCAAATCGTATATTATGGTATCCTAGGTAATCGACATCTGTTCAGCTCATTCATCAAGACGGCAACCACAGAGTACTTTAATGTAATACGAGAATGGCAGAGGTTTCCATCAAATTAATAACATAGCTGTATAATTGTTATTCAGAAAAAAATATTATTAAAAATACAAAAAAAAATACCTACATGTGTATTTGTTCTCAAACTCATTATATTGGGCCAAACGAACGAATTTACGAATTCTCGTACATTCGACAGTTAGTAGCCACTAACCATTTTGTAGAAATCATTTGTGATGTTGCCAAAGTGTTTTGTCATGTTTCTTTAAAAGTAAACGGTAATAAAATTATTAAGGTATTATAGAAAAGATTTGTTTTAATGAGTTTAACATCGAGACAAACGATCTTAGTCGTATTAAACTTACTCTATCTAACTCTATTTAAATAAGACCGATAACTGTTTATTACAATTACATACATATTTCCATTAGTTCGATATTTTCAATTCATCGGTTATGCACATTAAGAAGTTTCATTCTCAAAAATAACGCGTTTCTAACTTCTTTATTCCTTGCAAAAAAATGTTTTTTTTGAGTCTTGTAACCTCTTCTACGGCAGCCATAACCGCGTCATTATCGTGAAATTAGTTCCAAGAATTTCTCTTTTAATTTTGGGAATAAGTGAAAATAACTTGGGGCTAAGTCCCGAGAATATGGTGGGTGGTCAAGGAGATTGAAGCCAGCACAGCGGATTGAGTTGACTGCAACTTTCCACCAATGAGCGGGAGCGTTATCGGGAAGAAAGAACACGCCCAACGACAGTCTTCCACGATGTTTTTCTTTAATTTCTTCACGTACTTTCGGAATTAAATTTGCATAATCGGGTCCAGTAATACTCTGGTCTTTTGACATATAATCAATAAAAACGATTCCTTCACTATACCAAAACAATGAGGCCATATCTTGGCCAGTGGTAGGAGAAACTTGAAATTTCTTAATGGATGAAGAGAATGGTCGTATCCAAAACGTGCTTTTTTAGAAACAAAACATGTTTTGATACGCCAATCCTATACGTCAGCTGAGTGGGTTAGTTTGCGAACCAGACTAAAAAAATATATATAATAACATTTTTAGTTTCAAATTGTATTGTATTATCCTATAGACAGTATTTATTCAAAATTCATCGGCTTACATCTAAGGCCGGGAACAAAGAACTATCGTAGTGGTGAAAATATGATACTTTTTATCTTGGAATTTGTGGTAGTCTCTGTTGCCTATGACTTAGAAGATTAGTATTGCCATACTAAATTCTTAATATGTTTTGAATGACACAACTTCCTTCTTCCGGTTACAACAGAACTAAGTGTAAAATCTTGTCTGCTGTTTTATTATCAAATAATAAGTGAAACCAGGGTTGTTAAACATAAATAACATTAACGTTAATGCCCATATAAATGTAAATGTTATATTTATATAAATCTCGACCAACAGGGCTTGAGTTTAATATTATTTTTTGTTCATTTCTTATCTACTTTTTCATCCTTCAATTCCGATCCTTATCTTGCTCACTCGTTAGTTTAACAAGTTATTAATTCTTCCTGATAGCCGAGACGTGATTTTCACCTCAAGGCTCACATTGTACTGCCTCTTTTAACTTATCTACAATTTTGTGAGCTATGTGGCGATTACCTTGGTTCTCTTACGGATGTTTTCGTTTCTGATTCTATTCATAGTGAGCTGTATTAGGTGTTCTTCCTAATATAGCTCGCTCCATAATCTACTTTTTATGTTTACTTGTATACATACGACCAGAAGCACCATGTTATGATAAGTGGTTGTGGTTGCCCATGGACATCTGTTGAGATATAAGATCAGATACTTTTCATCACAGAAAGTGAGAAAGATATTTAAAGTATGTTTTGTTGGTGGTCTTCTTCCACTTAGCCATTTGAGGCGGCAAAGAGGCTGGGGCCTCGAGGCAAAACAAATATGTTTGATACTCCTACACTGATTACGTAAGTAAAGCGGGATAAATCTGCTTTTTATTTTAAATAAAACGATTTTATGTCATGGATCAATATTTATTTCAGCTTTCATAAGGTAAAAAATGTAATAACATTTTTTCATAAAGCACCAAACAAACTATTAATCAAATAGAGTTTTACGTGAGGAAACCAGGATTAACCTAAATTGATTCATAAAAGTGCAACAAATATTCATGATAGAATAGAAAACTAAAGTCAAATACACGGCGGTGTTATTAAAAGCTCCCAAAAATAACCATTTACATGATTTTGAATCAAGGTGGCAGAAAAAGAACTGATCTATAGTAAATTTTATGTAATAAAATGTGTGATATTTTTATGTCGGGAATCCCGCTAGAATTTTCCTGGTAGCGGTTTGTAGTTGTTCAAGTGGATAAAAATTAGCTTATTCCGACACAGTTTACACTAAAACGATAGCTTACAATTTATTTTAAATGATACGGTACTTTGTATCGGGGGAACACAACGAAAATTTCAAGTCATTTCAAGTTTAAAATAAAGTTCTAAAACAGTATATAGGTTAATTCTTAATTTTTTAATTACTGTGTAAACAATAATTAATAAGCTCGTTAGAATTATGAAGTCATAACGCGGTACATCCACACAAAAAAAATTGTGACGTTTAGTAGGGCGGTAACAAGTATATCTTTTGATTTGACTGTTAAATACCCGATTGATTAGTTTATGAAGTGAGTAATGTCTTACAAATGAGGCTGCGCCTTTTTTTAACTTAAGCCGATAGAACCTTGTCCTTGGTTAGTGCGAAGAACTCATGACATATGAGCACAGAGGGCTTATCCCTATCTTATCGCGGACGCAGTAAACTTGCTTTGAAAACTCCAATGGGAATACACTTGTTTGAGAGTGGAGAAGACAAATGGATCCTTCCGCGACACTCAAAAGCGATAATTGTATAAAAAGACTTAGTTCATTTTAGGTTTATATTGCGAATGTGGACTGTTTAAACAGCAGGGAAAAAATAATATTTATTTTGATTTTTTAATTCGAAAACGTAGTGTTATTTTTTTAAACGACTCACGTAGTGGAACGTGGTTACCGTTGGTGGTGGTGGTCGTTTGCAACACCAGGTACGAACCAATGTGTTGTCAGCCTTTTGGAGGGATGAAGGGGATGGCATAAGAGGAAAGGAAAGTAGGCAAATACATACAAATATTGCAAACACGATAAACTCAAGGCTAGCCATTTTACGTCGATAATTTGCGAGAGCGTAGTATCAGACCGAGCAAGCCGGCTCCAA
The DNA here is from genome assembly GCA_012273795.1 of Dendrolimus punctatus. Taxonomy (NCBI): domain Eukaryota; kingdom Metazoa; phylum Arthropoda; class Insecta; order Lepidoptera; family Lasiocampidae; genus Dendrolimus; species Dendrolimus punctatus. The sequence goes on from CM022538.1 coordinate 8,789,461, forward strand.
GAGCTGAAATCATGATGATGATTCCAGAACGGTTCTACCACATTACGTCACATTCTGAACAAATATACCAATATTTAAAAATTAAAGTCTTTACGTCACAAGACTTAACACATCCCGGCTTATTTTAACGTAATTAATTACGTGGCTTCGAATAAGCAGAGAACATGTTTTAATATGCATATTGTTACAAACATTTTAGAAATATGCATAGTTTTTGAAGAATTTTCCCGAAGCAATGGGCGAGGAGTAATCGCGGATACTTTGCGATAAATGAAATCCAATGCAAGAAAGGGTCAAAATCTTATAAAATCAATCCTTGTGCGCACCCAATAGGTTAGGTACACAAGTAGGCGACGCGCGGTTTGATTCGATTCATCGATCCTATTCATTGTCAGTGGACGAGAGCTCTTTAGCTGGCGGTCTGCTTCGTGCACATGTCGGAATTTAATTGAAACTGCCGTAATGCGACCCGAGGCCGGGGCCTATGTATGACATTCACCAAGCGATGCAGTAATTACCCACGGAATTAGAGTGACATCAAGTGTCTATTATTCAATTATATTCATGCCATGCAATATTATAAGCTCAAGTATAGAGCTTGGTATGTTGGTATGTAGATAGCTCAAAAGTGCTGCATAGACGGTGGGATAATAAATCTATATTTATTTAATGCCTAACAATCATAATTATTTCTTGAAGAGTTTAAACTTTATTTGATTTAGACAGAGAAACGTTACTAAGTTTTATCTATGATTATAAAAAAAAACTCAAAAATTATTTTAAAAAAAGAAACGAAATTGGATTGCGTATAATTAATTTTATATATATATAGGTCCCTAAAGACTTAACGTTATAAATATTACTTGCCTAGTGTTATAAGTATAGGACTGCCTAGTTGATTGAAACGCAGACGGTTCGGTTCTTATCAGGGTAAACTAACATTTGTGATTTTTTTTATTGCCCCCAAAATGGTTCTTTCTATGAGTACTTTGTGTAAAATACAAGCTTAACTTAAAAGTAAACTTACAGGAACAATATCCATATTTTATGTTTTAACTACCGATTATAATTAGGTATATGTTTGTAAATCGACAACAATTAATAACATAAACGGCACTTGAAATATATTCAATTTTTAGATGGTAAAATTTCTTTGTAGAAGCAGAAGAATAGTTTTGATATTATTATAACGTGCTTCGATTGATAACAATTGCGCAAAAGTTGTATTTCACGGTCCATAGAGTATCTATTTGTCCCGGAAAACTTAGATAAATTCAATTTTCAAGTAAGAAACTTCTGTGTCTGGGCAGTTCACGCTTGATACTTTCTGAATAAATTGATCTCGCGCCAAATCTTCAGTGGTATAAGAAAACTCAGAAGTTATCAATGGCAAAAGAAACTTTCTTGTGCCATATTGAATCAGTAATATCCGCAATTCGAGCTTGTTTGCGGTCGATGGATGCACGATGGCACATTTGTCAAGAAAAATAATATCTATTTTTACGAAGTAGGCGAAAAATGATCCGGAAATTTGACTTCCTCTGGTTTAATATAACATACACATATTTTGCCAACAAATTCTTGAACATTTGATTGTTTATATTCATTACCTTTGTTATGAGTATTCACGGCGTATAGCGTAATTTCAAGCCGCATTATTTCCCTTTTATTAAGCAGTTTATTTTCAGAGAGTCGTTGGTGTTGTTTGAGGAAGTTTGGAATTTTGATTTTAGTATGACAATTGAGTGTGTACACACTTCATGGTTAATTTTAAAACAACGTTTATATAAGAGTAGTTGTAAGATACTTTTATATCATCTGTTTAATAATTATGAATACGTTATCTAACTCGTTAGAATTAGACGTCATAAATCTGTGCGCTCGTACAAAATCTATTAGATGATAAAAAGTGGCTATTGTATGCACTTTAAAAATGGTACAAAAAGGGAAATGAGTACTTATAAGTAGATACGTAACTTTTAAAACTGGACCTGCCAAAGCTAAGTAAAATCATATAATTTTATTTTATACACGTAGCAACTGTGTAGGCTTTTGCTTGACGGATGAAAAGACGGAAATCTTATATTAATCATTCATCCGCTTCAGGCTTTTCATCTGAACCTAATAAACATAAAATGAAAGGAATTTGAAATAATACAAATGGAAATTCATAATAAAGCTAGTCAGCCAACATTGGAGGTACAGCATAAATAATGAATACTTATGATTGATGTTGAAATATAAATTAGTAAACTAGAAAAAGAGACATATTTTTAAAATTGTTATGTATTTTTGCCAAATGAATTAACTAAGAAAGATAAAAATATCTTTTATGCAATTTATAAAAAGATATATATGCAAGAGTTTGCAGTTGTTGAGTTTACTTGATGGGTGTTGACTTGATCAGCGTACCTAAAATTACAATCTACATAGTATTTAACACGCGTGCTTTCCATAGCTATTTATCCTGGAATTATTTTTACACAATATGAATTTCTAATTTAGACGAACAATACTGTATGGAAATACCTGATAACTAAACCGTTATATTTAACTTTTATTGGGTCAAATTTAGTACTCAATTGAAATTATACCTCTTCTACCCTTCCTATTGACAGATGGGTCTGATATTTGGCACACACCTTTAGATCTGATTACAGTACTATTGAATATATTTACGAGTAGTACCGTTGAAAATTTAAAATGGTCGCCGCCATATGATTTAATTTTTGAGTCTGATTATGCCCTAGGTTAATGAGGTAGTGTGATGACTGGTACTTAGGATCTATGTAATTCGTTTTTAGTATCTTATTTAGATTATTGTTCTCTTTATTTTTAATAAAAATCTTTAGCTTAAAAATAATTTTACCTATTTTATTTCCTCATAGTTGAAATGATGACAATATCAATCAATCATTACGGCCAAACCATATTATGTCGGAAGACATTCTAAGCACCTAAATACAATTCAAATTGAACAATCCTCCGTGAGGGATTAGTTTATGCGGTGTGCCCATATACCCCTTAAATCTGATGCTGAACAGAGACTAGGACTAATCAGCGCGGATTGTTGCCCTTCCGCCACTCCACGCCCTGAATCAAGTAAATGAGAAAACTTTCTAATTGGAATTTCAAATAGGCCCCGTTTATCCAGACAAGAGCTGTTCGCGGTTCGACGCCAACATGCTAGCCTGCATTATTATGCTCTATGGATTGGCCAATCGATATGACCTCCTACTAAACGGTTATCTATGGTACAAGTTGATTTCAGTATAAGCGCACTACACACGCATATGTTCTACAGATCACAGAGATTCACACACACAACCTCGACATCAACAGTCATCTGTTAGTTTTCTTTATTTGACTACGGAACTCCGACATTTAGTCAAAAATACTCATAATGTAAAAAACTCCTGAACGAATTTTGTTCAAACTAATTTTCATTACAAATGTTTTCTAAGATTTATTTTTTAGTAAGAGGGAAATATATATATTACGACTTAAAAAACGAATATCCGCTTAAATAACAAGGTATTGTAACGTGTGAGCGGGGTATGCACTTAGGATTGGAAGGAAACAGCAGTTTTTAAATCAACGCTTTTATTATATTAAGTCACACAGCCGTGCGTGATCCCTCTTTGCAGGCTTGCCTCCTTCATTTAACTGTCCATTAAACTTTACACTGAATTCACCACTAAGCTCGTCAGTGTCTTCTATTAAATTTTTCTTCCAACTCTTGCGTTTTGCACTTGTCGCTCCACTGTCTTGAACTGAACTCAACTCTAAACTGCCCGGTAGGCGCGCCTTACACTGCTTATATACCCGGAAGAATCTTCTAGAACCCATAATTTCGTTATTCTTTTATTTAATATCTGTCCCTTTCTAAACATCTATCTATCTCTGTCTTTTCCTTCCCGAACCTTCTATTCCAGAACTTTCGTTTATCATCCTATCCCTTTCTAACTTCTATCTATCTCTTTCTTTTCCTTCCCGAACTCTCTATTCTAGAACATTTGTTCATCGTCTATCCCTTTCTGAAATATATCCGTCCTTGTCTTTTCCTTGCAGAATTTTCTAGCTTTTTCCAAAAGTCTTGCGACCGGTTCACGCTGCCGGAAAGTCGCTATAGTTGACTTAAAAAAATCAGATTACATCCCACACATTTATGTGCACAAAAAATTCTACTCTCAATTTCAATTATTGCGGTCAGTCATTATGTACTGGGATATGGATTATATATCACAAAATTTCACTTATAGCAATAGAAGACTCAGTAATGTCTGGAAAAAAATGATTGACACATACAAAGCCGGGCGAACGGAATGATTTCCTAAATGTTCCGTTTTTGTCCCAATGGCTACAGAACCCTAAAAATAAGATTTGATTAGAAATAATAATCTAAAAATTTACAATGACATCACTTTCATAGGAAGGGAATATTCTCGAGTGGCAAACGTATTACAGGTATAGGTCCTGAAGGTTTTAACGAGTCGACTCATCACAGCATTTGTGTTCTATCAGAGACGTTGTAAAACTGGACTGGCCGATGGTCGAGTAAGCTCCGAACGAAATTGCCAATCCTCTTTCACAATGGACCGTAAAATGGTTTTCCGTTTTTGCGCGGCCGAGTAGAGCGCTGCCGCCCGTTGATTCAACGAACACGTCGCTTCGTGGCCTATAACTAGTTGCACGAATTTGTGAAAATAACTCCTCTTGTTAACAGCAGCTTATCTCGATCCCGGCATATTCATAGGCACTGAGCACAAGGTGTACGGTATACCTACAAACTTGTGCAGACAATTAATCGTGTTATCTAATGTTAATTGCTAACAAAACTAGGTATCCCTATTAATATTATAAATGCGAAAGTAACTCTGTCTGTCTGTCTGTCTGTCTGTCTGTCTGTCTGTTCCGTTTTCACGTAAAAACTACTGGACCGATTTGGCTGAAAATCAGTACCTATATATATTTTCGATACCGAGGATGAACATAGGATACTTTTTATCCCGAAAAATGGGATAGTTTCCGGGATAAAATGATATTTGTCTGTTTGTTTGTTATGCTTTTACGGAAAAACTACTGGACCGATTTGGCTGAAATTCGGCACGTATGTAAATTAAATACTGAGGATGGACAAGGGATAATTTTCATTTTGGCCTTTTTGGTAATTTTGGCCTATTTGGTAATTTTGCCCTTTTTGGTCATTTTAGCCTTTTTGGTCATTTTGGCCTATTTGGTATTTTTTCCTTTTTGGTCATTTTGGCCTATTTGGTCATTTTGGCCTTTTTGGTCATTTTGGTCTATTTGGTCATTTTGGCCTTTTTGATCATTTTGGCCTATTTGGTCATTTTGGCCTATTTGGTCATTTTGAACTATTTGGTCATTTTGGTCTATTTGGTAATTTTGGCCTTATTGATCATTTTGACCTATTGGGGTAATTTTGGCCTATTTGGTAATTTTGGCCTATTTGGTCTTTTGGCTTATTAGGTCATTTTGGCCTTTTTGGTCATTTTGGCTTATTTGGTAATTTTGGCCTATTTGGTAATTTTGGCCTATTTGGTCGTTTTGGCTTATTTGGTCAATTTGGCCTTTTTGGTCATTTTGGCCTATTTGGAAATTTTGGCCTATTTGGTCATTTTGGCCTATTTGGTCATTTTGGCCTTTTTGGTCATTTTGGCCTTTTTGGTCATTTTGGTCTATTTGGTCATTTTGGCCTTTTTGGTCATTTTGGCCTATTTGGTAATTTTTCCTTTTTGGTGATTTTGGCCTATTTGGTCATTTTGGCCTTTTTGGTCATTTTGGCCTTTTTGGTCATTTTGGCCTTTTTGGTAATTTTGGTCTATTTGGTCATTTTGGCCTTTTCGGTCATTTTGGCCTTTTTGATCATTTTGGCCTATTTGGTCATTTTTCCTTTTTTGTCATTTTGGCCTATTTGGTCATTTTGGCCTTTTTGGTCATTTTGGTCTATTTGGTCATTTTGGCCTTTTTGATCAATTTGGCCTATTTGGTCATTTTGGCCTATTTGGTCGTTTTGGCTTATTTGGTCAATTTGGCCTTTTTGGTCATTTTGGCCTATTTGGAAATTTTGGCCTATTTGGTCATTTTGGCCTATTTGGTCATTTTGGCCTTTTTGGTCATTTTGGCCTTTTTGGTCATTTTGGTCTATTTGGTCATTTTGGCCTTTTTGGTCATTTTGGCCTATTTGGTAATTTTTCCTTTTTGGTGATTTTGGCCTATTTGGTCATTTTGGCCTTTTTGGTCATTTTGGCCTTTTTGGTCATTTTGGCCTTTTTGGTAATTTTGGTCTATTTGGTCATTTTGGCCTTTTCGGTCATTTTGGCCTTTTCGGTCATTTTGGCCTTTTTGATCATTTTGGCCTATTTGGTCATTTTTCCTTTTTTGTCATTTTGGCCTATTTGGTCATTTTGGCCTTTTTGGTCATTTTGGTCTATTTGGTCATTTTGGCCTTTTTGATCAATTTGGCCTATTTGGTCATTTTGGCCTATTTGGTCATTTTGGCCTTTTTGATCATTTTGACCTTTTTGGTCATTTTGGCCTATTTGGTAATTTTGGCCTATTTGATAATTTTGGCTTTATTGATCATTTTGACCTTTTTGGTCATTTTGGCCTATTTGGTCATTTTGGCCTATTTGGTCATTTTGGCCTTTTTAGTCATTTTGGCCTATTTGGTCATTTTGGCCTTTTCGGTCATTTTGGCCTTTTTGGTCATTTTGGCCTATTTGGTCATTTTTCCTTTTTGGTCATTTTGGCCTATTTGGTCATTTTGGCCTTTTTGGTCATTTTGGTCTATTTGGTCATTTTGGCCTTTTTGATCAATTTGGCCTATTTGGTCATTTTGGCCTATTTGGTCATTTTGGCCTATTTGGTCATTTTGGCCTTTTTGATCATTTTGACCTTTTTGGTCATTTTGGCCTATTTGGTAATTTTAACCATGTCGGTCACTGTGGTCTTTTGGTCATTTAGACCATTTTAGCTTTTTGGTCAAGTTTTGTAATTTATTTTGTTGACATTCATTCATTCGTTTTGTACACCACTGTGTTAGAATGTACTGTGCATCTACAATGTGTAACACCTGTATAAACTACATTCTTGCAAATAAAGATATTGATTGATATTGATATTGACAGATAGACGGGGGATAGTATATATAATTAGCGATATAAAATGAAGTGAATCTCCCGTGGGCAAATACATAAAAATGTAATAAGGTATAGGTAGGTAGGTATTATACATAAATGTATAATATAACCTGTAGCACTTGCTCTTTAAACAAGAGACACGCACTAGAGGTTAACCCGCGGCCCAGCCGCGGGGTAAACTCTAGTATAGTATAAATGTAATATGAATGTAATTCTAATACATGTCAAATATTTTTATTTAAAATGTGTATTACATATAGTATTATATCTTTATTAACATTATTAATGCGAAAGTAACTCTGTAAAAATACAGGACCGATTTGGCTGAAATTTGGTAAACTTATGTAATTTTGAACACCGAGTGTTGACAAGGCATACTTTCATCCGGATAATGGGATAATTTTGGGGATATATTTATGTAAAGATTATCCCAGAAAGTAGCATAGGTTTTATTTTGTGGTTTGCCATTTTGGTCATTTTGGCCTATTTGGTTATTTTGGCCTATTTGGTCATTTTGGCCTTTTTGATCATTTTGACCTTTTTGGTCATTTTGGCCTATTTGGTCATTTTGGCCTATTTGGTAATTTTGGCTTTATTGATCATTTTGACCTTTTTGGTCATTTTGGCCTATTTGGTCATTTTCGCCTATTTGGTCATTTTGGCCTTTATGGCCATTTTGATTATATTTTGTGGTTTGCCATTTTGGTCATTTTAGTTAATGTGGACGATGTGGTCGATATGGTTGATGTGGTCGATGTGATCGATGTCGACGATGTGGTCGGTGTAGTCAATGTGGTCGATGTCGATGTTGTCGACCATGTGGTCGGTCGGAAAGTTAATTTACGGTACGGGGTATTTTTGTAGATTACAAAATAGACATAGAGTTATATGATTTCAGTACCCCTGTCTCGGAAGAGCGGTATGCTGGTGGTATTATTAGTATATTAATGCTTTATTTACAGATATTTAGATAAATAGCCAATTTTATCATAATCGGTTCATATTCAAGCGCGTTCATATACAAACAAACATAAAATTAAACTAATTTACTAGTACATATATACATAATAATTATTTGCCAGAGGGAAGATATAAATCGGATAATTGTTGATTGGATTTACAACGCACAATATTATTTGTTTACATTTTAACTACTTTTAAAATCCTTTTTCTACTTTATTTGATTTGTTAAATGTTTCTATAACTTAAAGATAACCTAATAAAAGTTATGAATATTGTAATTTAATAAACGACCAATGAGAGTTGAGCATGTCTTGAGCGGGGTCAAGACGCCCTCTATACTTTAGTAGTATCTACTTCGGTAGACTGAGGAGTTTTTGTGGCACATTTGGTTGGTGGCAACAGGTCGAGTTGGACCTTTGAGAATTTTAAAGAAAGTATTGAAGTTGGAAGTATGAGCGGTGCCCTGAACTCGCTGCTCGGTCTAAACTATGCTAAATTGTCTTTTAAATCTAAATTAAAAAGTGTATAAACCGTGGCTATCGTGTTTTATGCTTGCATTTTACCCTGATGACGCCCACTTAACCTGCAATAACTAAAGGAGATGTCACGAGAACTAGGCCTTCTCCGACATATTTATTTTAGTCAAAGTTTGGATTTTAAAGAATTAAGACTTGATGTGACCATCCGCTAAATATTTATCTAGTTAATCTTGTTTACAATTTTAATAACAATGCAATGAATATAAACAAGTTAGCCAGTTTAAACAGAAAAAAAGTTTACGAAAGACTTCATAATAGCAATGAAGTAACCCTTTTCGATGTTTTTACCAAAATACATTTCAGTATACCTTAAATAAGTATTTTAAAGTAAACATAAAGCTGATGTAACGTGTATTCCAAATGGCAATAAGATGGCTTCGAGAAGATTCTTGATGGCTGTTGCTTATTCCGTGGGGGTTCTGGTTATTACAATAACATGTATTTAGCTGAAAAGTTGTCTGAGCGTGGGCTCAGTCACATCATACGCGAACTATCGGATATTAAATATCGCATACACTATTTTGTCTGTCGAACTAAGATTTATATAAGATTCGTGTAATATAAAGCATATTGAGTCATTATGCGGCTATGTCCAGTGCATTTTCATATTTATTATGCCTCTTTAACTTTCAATTCGCTTTAGGTTAAACGAGTATTGATTACATTAAAATTCAGCGGGAAGCACTATCATTCAACTACATAGTTTCTTTAACGTATTTGCTAATCGCTATTGCATGTACTATGGCGTTACAGGCATGTTTCAAGGGAAAACAAGGATAGTAACGTACAATTGTACACAGACCTAGATCGCTGTAGATATGAATTTAAATCGTTACAAGAATCGTACATATTACGATAGCGATGTGTCACTATACGCATTAGACGAGCGCAGCCATTGAATTCAATTCCAACACGCAATCTAATAAAACTGTTTTGCTCGGTACAGCACAGTGCAACATTTTAAATAATGCGGAAAATAACATACAGTCTGCGTATTAATTGACAGTGCATCTCAACGTGACTTAATCACACTTCAATTCTGAAATAAATTAAATCTGCCCATATTTTCATTTCGAATAAACAAGTCCGCAAACTCGTAGGCGACGTCAAAAATGTAATCGAAAGACATGCATGTATTACTTACTCTGTGTTCTCAAATAGAATAATCGTTTCGCTTTACAGTCCAACTTTTAATAACTCGGAAGATTATTAGCGAGTTGCCAACCGCAAAATTTACATTATTCATTTAGATTATTTGAAAAATATTAACGTGGCTGATTGCAATTAGTCAGAACCAAGTATAATAGATTTAATTTTAGGTTTGGATATCTTTGCTCGTAGTTTATTGACACACACTATAACGAGGGCCCTTGGGGAACCTGTAGCGATCAAAACCAAGTTTGGATATCTTTATTGTCGGCCAGGTTCCGGCATTAGCGTCCCATACCAAAAACATATATACATATTGTACATTAGCCAATACTTTATTGAATTAGTCGATTTATTAAAGTAAAGGTGGTGCCTCATGTAAAACCATACACGCAATATGAACAAGATTGTGAGAATTTCTATTACAATACAACTACAAGTGATGATATAGGTCGCTACATAGTTTCCTTATCATTTAAGATAGTGCGTCCAAATTAGGTGACGTACTACAGGCTTCAAAGCGTAGGTTTATTTTATTAGAGCGGAAGTTTATATCACGCCCTGAAGTAAAAATGGAATATGATGCCCTATTCCCTATATCCTTATTCAAGTAATAAAGGATTATATGGATAAGGGTTATTTAGTTATTTGTTCAAATGTTGAAAATTCCACACTTCAATATGTAATTTCACATCATTGTGTAATTAATTCGGTATGATAAAAACACTACCAAACTAAGAGTTCTATTAGACGGTGGTATGAAATCGTTATCAGAATTATTATTCAATGACATATTTTATGCAGGACCAAATCTACTCAACGATATATTTAATATAATCCTGAATTTAAGACTTCACCATATTGCCATGAGTGCTGAGCAGATGTGCCTTCGTATTTTAGTTACAGAATAACTAGGAAATTTCAGAGATTGCTTTATCGGTTTGATCCCAAAGATTAATTGCAACTATACGAAGTTACCCACGTACCCTTTGGTCTATGCTGCTGTCTATTTCTATTACCCTAGCTGTCATTTACCTTATTATCATTGTGATATTCTGAGTCAGTTAGTAACTGACGAAGGATCCTACTATCCGTTAGTGGCACCCGTAGCAGATCGTGATATATTTACAGATGATATGGCTACGTCCTGTTTACATGAAAACACAGTTGCCGAGCTTTTTAATCAGGTTATTAAACTGTTTCTTGCTGGTGGGTTTCAGTTAGTCATATTTTCTAGCAGCTCTCCTGAAATACTTGCCAAAATACCACCTGTTCATCGTATATCGGATATAATTAAATTTAGTCCTGAAAGGCTATCTAAAATTCTCGGACTCTAATGGCACCGAGTCGAAGACATATTCAAGTTTACTATCAATTTCTGAATTTTGAATTTACTAAGAGAAATGTTCTCACTCTTATTTGGGATCTCATGGGCTTTTTAGCTCCTGCTACCCTATTAGCGAAACTTATCATTAAAACAAACCAACTAAGAACATCGATTGAGATGGAACACCTCCCTTTCTTTCCTACATAATTACCTATATTTAAGCCAAATTACCCAGCTCACTGAGTGAGAAGACGTTGACGGTAAGGAGGAAGTAGACTAACTATGCTCTGTGCGTAAACTCATAATTAGGCTAAATTAATATTAAAATATTTTTACTCAATTGTGTGGTGTGATAAAAATCATCTAATAATTTAAGAAACTTAATAATAGTGGCCATTAAATATATAACATATAACAACATAGAAGAAAAGTGATACCGTATAAAATATTTGAAGGATCCTATGAGTTCTCTTTGTGTCCTTCGTATTTCAGCAGATTAATATTACTCAAGATTTTTTTAAATTAAAATTGAACCAAAGCGTAAACCTTATACTGTCAATCTTTTTATTTAGTGAACACTCTATTTTCATTTAGACGTCAATTCGTGGCATATACCGGTGAAACTACCATGCAATAAAGGCAAGTTGAATGGATTTTTTATCGTGTGACCTTTCCCTTAAGTGGATTTACTAAGCGTTACCTGAATATTGTGGACTTTCTTTACACAATAATACCATCCCTAAACAACTAAGTCTAGAAAAAAGCAATCATCAAAAATGGGAGCACTTATCTTTATTTAACATAATATGACTGTGTTGAATTGTTAGTTGTAACGCTAGTTGCCAAATCTTATTGGCTGGTTCGTATTATGTTGTTGTTATTGAAATTTTCATTAACTGTAATTTTATTTTGTTAACAAGGTCTCATAGGTCTTACTCATAGGTCTCACTCACCCTTATAGGATTCTACGATCTAAAACCTATTGCCTACCTTTACCTGTCCTTCAAGTATTTGATTCAGTGTTCATATTGTTCACGACGACTCGCCGGCGACCGGAAGGCATAAGGCAGGACACACATTACCGACTAAGCGGTAGAAACTGTATTTCAAAAGTCGATGTGTCTCTAATTGTGTGTAGTAGCTTCATTCATACGGGTAGCCTTATTAAAGGAAGAAAAACCTTCGGAAGTAAAATAGAATTTATCACCCATTTGATTGATATAGTTGTATAATAGGTCTTTACCTATGTAATTGGAGATTCTATAACCAGCGTTTTCAGATTTAATTATCTTTGGATTGGCGCGTAACTCAAAATTCAAATAAATCTTATTTGAAAGATATGTTATTTTACTTTCAAATTCAGTCATTTGTTTTTAGATAGTTTTTTGTTTTTGTGAGATTGTGGTAGTTTTTGGCGCCATGGATAAACTGAAAATAAGTACAATTTTCGAATATGAGTTCCTACGTGGAAATACCGCTGCGCAAACAACACGAAACATTAACGACGTGTACGGGCCTAATACTGCTTGCATCAATACGGTCCATTATTGGTTCAATCGCTTTAAATCCGAAAATTTTGAGTTCAAGAACGAACCTCGCGGTCGGCCGGTAACCATTGTGAACAAAGACGAATTGAAGGCGATAGTGGAAGTGGATCCAACTCAATCTACGGCTGAGCTTGCTGCGGGCCATGGAGTTAGTGTCAAAATAACATTGAGGCACTTGCGTCAAATCGGAAAGATAAAAAAGTTAGATAAGTGGGTGCCACACGAACTAAGCAACCTACAGCGAGATTTACGCGTCGACGCATGCATTATAGCACTACTGAATGGGCATAGAAACGAGGGAATTCTTAATCGAATTGTTTCCTGCGTTGAAAAGTAGATCCTGTACGACAACCGTAAGCGTTCGTCTCAGTGGGTGGACCCTGGTACAACACCTAATCAGTGTGTTAAAAAAAAGATTACTCATAGGAAGATGATGGTGACTGTCTGGTGGACCAGTGCCGGCCGGACTTTTACATCACAGCTTCTTACTGAATGGCACAACGGTGACGGCAGATGTCTATTGCCAATAATTGTAAACAATGATTGAGAAGCTCGCAATTCAACAAACAAGACTAGTCAATCGCTTTTCCCCATTGCTTCTCCACGACAACGCGCGAGCTCATACTTCACGACAGAAGATCGCAAAGCTACAAGAGTTACAGCTGGAAGCTCTCCGTCACTCACCGTATTCACCGGACCTTACCCCAACAGATTCATACTTTTTTCAAAATTTAGACTTTTTTTAAGTGGGAAAAAAATCTATACCCGAGAGGTACAAAACGCTTTCGCTGACTTCATCGCTTCCCGTCCGGCAGACTTCTACACTAAAGGGATAAACAAACTGCCATCAAAATGGCAAAATTGTGTAGATAATTTGGGCCAGTACTTTGCTTAGCTGAAATAAAAAAATACCAAAATTTTTATATTTTAAAATTATCATAAAAATCTCCAATTTCATAGATAAAGACCTAATATTATATAGGTATATGCAAAGTCCAGATGAAATTTCATCCAGCCTTCATGTGAAGCGTTACTAATTTATATATTTTTATTGGCAGCCTTTAAGTCCTTTTTCTTGAGAATTGGCTAAAAATATATACGTCATCGGCAATAAAACAGGTTATCTATGTAGAGGATAGCCTTAGTCGATAAATAAACAAGTAAACGAGCAAGTTAACGCGAATGTATAGCTATTTACGTGTTTAGTACGCATTTGGTAAAGGAAAAGATCGCGTATCGTAACGGAAACATTTCTGAAGTATCCCAGTATCGGTGAACATCGGGGCGTGGGCATGCGGGTCACGTGCGGGTAACAACGGAACGATGCCGAGCACCTAGAGGTTTGTTGTGATATCGCTGCTTTTTTCACAATACCTGACCTCAGAAGCGGGAGAGATTCCCGTAATGTTAGTTTGTAGAGATAGCTCCGCCAACTTTATGTTCTTGTTTTTGGTTTAGGAGCCACAATGTACGTGCCTCTAATTTTATTTCGTCGGTATCATGTATCATTCAACTGTTTGACCGTTTTTTTATGGAAACGTTGTACTTACATATGATTATAAGTATTTTATGCAATAAATAATATCATACTCATCATTGTAGCAGTATGCAATGATTTAGGAATATTTAGCCATTTTTTTCTAACCATAAAAAAGAAAATTGTTCACCGTCGTTTAAACACAGCACTTGATTTACAGTAAGAATTAGATAAGTATGGCCCTGTTTGAATTTTTTAATGTTTGCTTGTAGGTAAATTGATAAACGGGTCCACTCGATGGCAAGTGATAACGTCGCCCTTGGACATATGCAATGTCAAGCGAGCCGACGCATTCCCTACCTTGTTGGTACTTTGAATATCTGTTTATGCCCTTTTGATCCGCTCCATATTGTAACGCTCTGGAAAAACCGCGGGGTGGCGATTGGATATTTGTATGTTTTTTTGTTCAAACATCACGGTCCGGATGTTAATTTACATGAAATTTAGGAATATGGTTGTTAGGATCTCATTTCTAAGTAAATAAAGACTTTTCATAAACTTGAGTTTATCAATTTTAAATAACTTATAACAGGTAAAATTCTTAATCTTACCTTAGGTACTAATTTGACAACGTCTACATTTACCCCATCTTAGACTCATTGTTTCTATGATTCAACCTCAGAACACTATATTTCTGTATTCTGAGGATTCAACACTAGTTTCTGAACCAACTTCCAAAAGGAGGAGGTTGTCAATTTCATTGCATGTTTTTGTATATTTGGTACGCGATATCTCCGTAGAAAAAAAATTTTTTTTTTTAATTTGAAAGAGCATACTCCTGAAATAATTGTACTGTCACCAAATCAGGATCTGATGGGTACATTCTGGGAAAATTGAAGGCAACATTTGTTGAAGAGCGCCTGCACTCACTGAAAGACAAACTTGCATATTTGTGCCAATAGTAAAATTTCTACAGGTGCTGAATATATTATTTCTAAAGTTATTCAATATATGTATAGCTTGCCAAAAACAAAACACTTTGTTTAACAAAAAAGCCGATTTCAAACTAAAACTCAAAAAACAAATATTTTCTACAGCATCTTGTAGTCGGTGCCAAGTAAAACATAAAAAACAATAACAAAATTGCAAAATGCACCGACTTCAAGACATTTGTTATTTTATTTTTGTTTACATAAAATCCCTTAACGTTCACACTCTTTATTCCATTTCACAAATCATGATACTAACATTAAAAAGCTTAACAGAAAACAGTTTAATAATAAATTGTTTGTTTTGCTGATCATATGTATAAATATGTTCAGTTGCTCAATTTATTCTTATTCTACGTTCTTGCCAATATATAGAGAGCAATGTGTAACTTTTTACATTTATGAAAGGTATCTTAAGGCCGTGTTTTATGCAAATAAATTGATTCATTTCATGCCTTTTACCGCAACAAAAGTTATAGAAATAGAAGAAAAATATAATGTATGCATAGAAAATAGGGCAAAACAAAGTTCTTCTTTATTTAAAATGTCTTTGTCTGATTTGCATATCAAGTCAGGGTTAAATAATAATAAATATTTTAATTTTAAAATAACCTTCAAATAAAAAGGCACGAGGCGAGAGTCAGAACTGTGAAATAAAAGCTCGTCAACAAAATTGTCTGTCGTGGCACCTCGAAACGGCACCTGGCACTAATCAGTTAAGCTTGACGCCATAAGCGAACAATTATAGCTTTAAAAACAGTTTTAAATCACAATTATTTGTTTTCAACCAAAACTGCAGATCAAGACTTCCGGAAAAACTCAGAAAACAGTTTACGAATGAGATAAATTAAATAAACAATTAGATTATAATTATAAGCTGCAATTTTAAACTAAATGTAACTTTAAAAAATAATTAAATATCTACTAAAAATGAAGTAACTAATAAAATATAAATGAAAGAATATGTAACAAATCAGATGGGAGCGTGCCCAGGCTGGCTGCATTGCCGCGTTGTATGACTTTATGTATGTATAAATTAAATTAATCGCGAATAAGCTGACGCACATATCATCTTACAAATCGTCACGGCTTCCTATGTTTTCAAATTGGTAATTAGAAGTTATGATGCCAACAGGAGAAGTCAATTATTATTATATTAGAACAGTCATGATTTTTTTTTCACCTCATGTATTCCACCCTAAAGGTTGGCAACGCGTTAGTTTCACCCATAATGTTGCAAACTTCTATAAATGACGGTAACTATTTTACATTACTTGCGCCGTCTGCCTGTTTCCAAAAAAATCTCCTTGAAAAAAGTGATTTGCAAAACTAGGATTATAAATGTTAACGTCAATATGAAAATTTGATATTTATCTATGGCTGGTTCCTACATTTGATTATTTATTCACTTGACTTACCATTAGTACAGTACGCGGCACGCAACTTGGCCACGTTTTGGCGTGGTGGGGGTAAGTTTGCGCATGGCACGTTCAACACAGGTATACACGCTGTGCTCGTGTAGTGTATGTGAATAACTGCGTGGTGTACCGTCGCAATGCATTCGCATCATGAAAAGTCTGTCTGTCTCTTTCGCGCGCGGCCAAGCTTATGAGTGTGAAGGAGACAGTTGAGTAGACTCATTCCCCGCGTCCCGATTGACAACCAAAGAGACCTCAAAAACGACTTGTGCGCATTTAACGGCTCTTGCCAAGTTACGTGCCGAGGATTGTAAAATCTTGACGTTACTTGCAGGTATAAGTTCATAAGTTAAATTTTAACTAGTATGATTTTTTATGGCATGAGTTTGGCAAACATTTGTAATACCAAAGGTGCCACCAATGTGCTACCGCTCTCCAAAGGGAGACTTGAACTTGGCCACTAAAGCCGGAATACAACTCAAGGTTGTTATGGCGGCATACTTTGAACCAGGGGTGGTAGCCATCCAGACGGGCAAATACCACACAGACAGGCCGCCTCGTCGCAGAAATGCTATTCACGCCATGACGAACTCCTTAATTGAGATAGTCATTTACAACTGCATAAATATTTTTTCCAGTTATTTTTATTCATTCGTCGTTTACTAGCATGTTGTATATTTTTGTGAGTGTAATTTGAAAAAGCTATTTTCTCGTAAACATTTTAACAGGCAAAACATTCCTATTTTTAACATAGCTACAGAGACATTCTATAGAGAGAATACAAATAAAATACGGTAAATATATCTAAGTCATCGCATAATAAAGGTTCTGTAGAGGTGAAAAACCTTTCACTTCTTTTATCATTTCGATACGGAATAAGCATTTAATAGAAAATGCCATATTACCTATGGTATAAGTATAATGTCTGCGATGAACAGAACCTCCTCATTCATTACAACCTCATTCCATTATTTCATAATATTGTTAAAAATCACTCATGTCACTCGCCTTGCATACGTCTAACCATCAACAACAAATATTAATTGTAAAAAATCTAAAACTACATATAAAGCTATAAAAACATTAAATATATATCTAAAATCCCAACAAAGGTTTCAATTTAATATATCAACAAAACATATAAGTACGTATATAGCGGCAACCACAGTCTTTTTGGGCTTATATATACATCCATTTTCCTAGAGAAATTACTAACATAATTGGTACCATAGTGGTAAAACTTCTTTCGACCTATTCAAACTTATCTTCTAACATATTTAAATTCTCTTTTTAAACCTGGCGACGTATTCTCCTTAACATACGCACGTCAGCAAAGAGTACATTGAATATATGGAGACACGTCAGTTAGTCATGTCATGTCTTCGAAAATATATAATTAAATCTCCCCGTAAATTGTATATATAGATAAAATTAACATAAATTAAATATATTAAAGTAATTTATTATAAATCGCATCGCACTGCACCGCGCCGCTTAAACATAAGCATATATAATTGCATTCCTGTAAAAAACAATACCACATCCGCCACATATGTTTATAAACTATAATATAGTATAAACCACGTTTCGCCACTGAAATAAATATGTCGGCGAGCCATCGCCAAGGATGATTTATGTTGACACTTGCAATGACACTTTAGCGGAGTGTTGCATATCTATGGTTGCAGGCGACCACAATAATAACCGAGACGGGTCGAGACATGTTTTTGGGGTTGTTGATCAAAATAGTACAATTAACATTGGATACGAGATGGTGTGGTCGCTGGGGCATCGAGCGTGCAACAAATCGCTATTATCAAAGTGCATTGTGATTTAGAAAAGATGACTGGCATTTAAACAAATGTAACACTATATTGGCAATGATCACGAAAGATGTCAATTCCATGAAGACACCCATATACATTATGCCATACCATGATAACTTCTGATGAATAGGCTCGTCATGAGCTTATACGGCTCTGACGAGCTTACATCAGAAGTGGGATGTGAAATCATGCCCACGATGAAAGCCATGCTAAACATAATAGTTTATGCTCACGATAGAAAGTATGCCAATGTGATCGAGACGTGCCGATGTATTATCGGATGCTGCCGATAGCGATAACAATGGAGAACGATTGGCTTGTGGTGGCCGTAGGCGGGATCAGCAGCGGCATAGTGGTGATGCTTTGAGGTTATGAAATGCCAGACAGCAAGCTGGCTTGCCGAATTGTTGAGGCTGGCGTTTTGACGGTGCCCGTGGCGCGACAACTATTTGCCTGCACGTGGTAATAATACCGTCTGTATCATTGGCGCAAGGTATGATTACAAAGGATCCATACTGATGCTAGTACTGTGAGTAGAAGAGCGATTTTTTTATGGATCATGGTAAGCTACAAATTATGTGCTTGTTCCAGCAGGCACAGATGGTATGTAATTATTTATTATTATTATTTTAGTGAGCATTATGCTTGTTGGAAATCGAATCTATTCGATAATTATGATACAATGCACATCACTAATATATGTCGATGTCACTAGTTCTCTTGCACAAATGGCTTCATGTAGAAAACTGAGTTCACATAAAGTATTTCAATATTAAACATTCATAATTGAGTTAATTCTTTCATTAATATGCTAAGGACCTCAGAACATAACAATGCTAAGTAATATAGTGAGTTCTTCTTTCCTTTTTTTGAAGAAGTTATGGCCCAACTTAATCTGAATAGTTTTGCCCAATATCACAGTCGGTGGTAAAATGTCAGGTGCATATAAAAATATAGAGACAGAACGAAAATTTGACTGGTAATCTGCCAAA
Organism: Dendrolimus punctatus; assembly: GCA_012273795.1. Lineage (NCBI taxonomy): Eukaryota > Metazoa > Arthropoda > Insecta > Lepidoptera > Lasiocampidae > Dendrolimus > Dendrolimus punctatus. The sequence continues at coordinate 8,808,851 of CM022538.1, forward strand.
TCACTTTCTGAGCTCCCGCAGACAACACAAGATATGGAAAGTTACACTAACTACACTATAGATAAATTTTACTTATTGTTAAAAAAAAATGTAATGATATATGTGTAGGTATATAGCTGGGACTGGAGAAAGTCCACATTGACCAGTTGGGAAAAACCTTTGTGTAAGATGCTGTAGAGGGGAGCAATCTGAAAATTTAAAATATTTTTTGTAATTGGAAATCCTAATAGCTGAACCAACAGGACCACTTTAAGATAGTCTTGATACATTGGTGAAGAACTAAAGGTGGTCTGGCCAACGGTCTTGCATAAGTTTACAGAGCAATTGATTAGCATCTGCAATTTTTTTCATGAATATCTAGTATTAGAAGAACAATAGTTTTATAGGCAAGACTTTCAAATAAGAACTCAAAAAAAGGATATTTATAATTATAAAAAAAATGTTAGATCAAAGATAACTGATACTAGGTACTTGCTTTCAGGAAGTGGAAAGCATTTGTGCATCTCATAACTAGATGTGTATTAAATTTGAAAGAATTGCTCTAAGACAGAGATTCCCAAAGTTCAGTTTCCCTGGGGTCAACATAAACAAGAACTGATTTTGTGAATCAATGAGGTCCAAAAACCCCTATTAATTAGCATAAGTTCTTATTAAAAAAAAAAAAAAAACAAGTTACTGTTAAGATGTGTTACATGCACCCACTTTTTAAGTATCATTGTTGCATAAAAAAAAAACTGAGAATAGGATTTTATTTTAATAAGTTAGTAATCTGAGGTATCAGTTTATTTCAGAGAAAGGAGTCTCTTGCACAGAATAGTTTGGGAATCTCTGGCCTATGATATCTTAAAGGAAATAATCTGAAAACCTTTATCTCTTTATAAAAATCTGTCTGATAGAAGCTGCCTTGGATGGGAGCAGGCTGCGGAGAATAATATCCCAATCAATACATACAACCTGGAGACTTTTACTTGGAGAAGATTTCATTATTGCTACAGCGATCCCCTGTAGGCTCTTGGCTTGAATGCAATCCAGTTTAATGGAAGCGGATTTATTGCAAGATTCCAATATGAAACAAGCATAGTTATAGTGGCTGCAAATGATGGCATCGTTATAGTTGTTTGGCAAGTAAAAATTTAAGCTTTATTGTTGTCATAGGTCATACTATCCTCATGGTCGAGTAACATTAATCTTTGTGTAAAAAATAAATTAGGATATCTTGCAAAGACCACTATGGCCCATATTAGGAAATAAAAAAAAAGAAGTGAATAATTTAGTTTTCATTAGAAAATAATTACCAAATGGAGTATTGTTATTTTTTTCTTCTTAAATGTTATTTTCCAAAGTTATGTAACTTGTATTGATGGCACATTTCACTGATCAGAAAGAGCATGAAATAACATAAATTTCATCAGAGCAGAGTACAGAATACCTAAAGTAGATAGTGACAATAATGAAGGAGCAAATTTATTTCAGTAAAATTAAACTCTATTCCTTAATAAGTTAAGCATTCGTTTGCTTGAGTTATTTAGAATGCTATGAGATAATATTGAGAGAGAGTACAATGTATAATTTCATTTAACAGTTCCACTAATCGCTTGCAGTTTTAGTTATTTATTATTTGTACAGGCCTATGGCTTCGCAACTGGGCCTTTGGGCCCGATCTTGGTTTGCAGTATGGTTTCTTGATTTTCGTAGGCCTATGTCTAGCACAGCTGAACTGTGGGTGGTCGACTGGTGCCTTTCAACGGAATACTTGTGGCAGCTTAGGGGGCCACATTTGACTATACAGTTCACATTTTTCATGGAACGCATAATTGCTACTCAAAGACTGTCAATATCCTAATACTATTGTTCATATTGGAGTGGTTTTGCACATTCTTGGAAAATGAAACTGCACAGCACAGCATCTCCTTTCGGTTCTCGCCAAAAACTCCGCAGTTCTAGTTAGTTTCATTGTGACACAGTGTTGTTGCTACTTGTCATTTCTAAAATATTGGTTTCCTCACCTCTAGAATATCAGGTAGTGCTTTGTCACTATTGAAATGGCAATAATAATGTGTAATAATTTCATGGTATCGATATATGAGAATGACTGTATTTTCCATCACTAATAATTTACAGAAATTTGTGTTTGTAATAGACGATGTAAGCGAATGTCATGGATGTGTATACATTTTATTTTTCAAGTTTATCTTTCAAGAGATTTGACATGAATATCAGGCTTACTTCGACGGCTTCTATGGTTGAGTGGGCTAAGCCTCTATCGATCGAGCTCTATGTGATTCAAGGGCTTGATTTGGCAAATTTCGTAAACAACTTTTCCGTTATTTGCTGCGGCCTCGATGTCTGGAGTTGGCTCTGGAGTGGCCCGCGGTATATTACCCATAGCTTGCTTAATTTGGGGATATATGGTATGTGTTTGTTAGTCTGTCTATTATTATTAGAATAGGTATTAGAAAAAAAAATACTGAAATTAAACTTAAATTTAACTTAATTTAAAAAAATGCTTTCTGATATTACAAAGAATTAGGTATTCAGAATTTGGTTAATGTACTTGACACATAAATTCCCATAGGATGTATTCCATCGGTATTCTGATTGGAGATTGAATGGAGCACATAAGTGGTGAATAACATGGGAACATTGTTTTGATTGAGTTTTAGTGGCACAACAAGCGCAACCTGAAATGACAAGATTAAATTCACATGATTGAAGTGAAATCCAACACGCACTATGGAGGAAAGGGCAACCACAACTTGCTACACCTGTTGTCAGTTCCGGGACTGGGGGACTACTGGCCCAGGCAAGAAGGGATGTGGCAGAGCAGCGGTCAAGAATGTTCATCGGTGTCCATGTCGACCTACCGGGAGTACCTCGCAGACATCTGGTGAGCAGATTCCTTTTTATTTGGTTGTGGATGATCTTGTTCTTTAAAAAAAAAAAAAGGGGTAATTTGACAAACTGGCAACTACGGTGCCGACAAACCTTGTTTATCCAAGTGGTACAGGTGGTAGAAATATTCAATTCACTACTCAAATGAAAAGTGATGTAATTATAATTAATGAACAAGATACTCTACAATCAGAAGCATGTAATCAACATATGTAATAGCAGCAAGCGTGGTTACTGATTGCATTCGCCGGACAATCCACAAACGAACTGGTCGGTTCTGGTCACGAAGAGTGTCATTCGGACGCTACACCCAATAGGGTTAGTTTGATGAATGCACTCGTCCACTCCAGAAAGTTTTGGGGAGTGGCATTGGGCGCTATAGGCAGCGCAGTCAGTATGATGAACGCATTCCACCAGGTGGAAGGGGACAGTGAACTGGACCAGTTTAGAAGTCTGTGGGGAGTTTTATCCAAGACGCTACACCCTACAAGGTTAGTTTGAAGGATACACTCCGCCACATTCAGAGGCAAGTGCCATTCAAGACGCTACACCCAACAAGGTTAGTTTGAAGAATACACCCGCTGTGCTATTCAAGACGCTATACCTAAGAAGGTTAGTTTGAAGAATACACCGCGCCGTGCTATTCAAGACGCTATACCTAACAAGGTTAGTTTGAAGAATACACCCGCCGTGCTATTCAAGACGCTATACCTAACAAGGTTAGTTTGAAGAATAGACCGCGCCGTGCTAATTCAAGACGCTATACCTATCAGGGTTAGTTTGAAGAATACACTTCGCCGGGTTACAGTGTCATCCGGGCCACACCCTGAGGGGTTGGTTGAGAGGATTCACTCGTTCGGTCCAGACGTTGGTTCAATAGACCAAAGGGATAGTGACATCCGCGCCATGCCCCGGGGGGATGGTGGGAAGGATTCACTCGTACGGTTCAGACGTTGGTGCGACAGACCAACTGAGAGGAGCCCAGATCGGGGCCCAGACACGGTGCGGATTGGTTGAAAGAATCATTTACCCAGTTTGACCACTTTATTCCGGGGGTCTTCGTGGTTGGGGTCGGGATTACGCTTGCTGCACTCGCTAAATGTAGTTATTGTTAGTTGCATGTTCATGAAAGCAAATTTAGATTTAAATGGTCCATATAGAATGATATAATTCCTGTCAGTCATGTATCAGTCGAAGTCAATGTTAATAATGATGATAATGAGATGAAATTTCGGTGTGATCTCTAGTGAAGTACTTTATTGGCCATGTTGAGAAAAGAGTGTTAGAGGTCCGGTTTGGGGTGTAGTCTAAACAGACAGTATGAGCATTGAGTCAGAAGCAGCTGGACTCAAGTGAGAGTAATTGCAATTGTTGATTGGTCGTGGCAATAGAGGTCCTACCTTGAGAGGTTTAAAATTAAGAAGTTTTAAAAGTTATATTGTATTGGTTTTATAGAGAACAGAAAGGACTGTGATACATGGCTCTGGCAAATAATTTTGTGGTTCTGGTTTATTATTCTTTGGGTTCAGACTAATGATTTTTATAGCACAGAATAATAATTTGAGTAATTTGAGTATTCATCATTTGTCAAATTTCTAGCACTTAGAGTTGTCATGCATAGATCATTAAATTATGATATCATATTTGAAATAAAGAGTCTTGCAAGAGTTCAAAAAAATCTTATATTATTGAACATTACAAAGTTAATTCAAGTAGAGTCATCCAGTAGTGGCAGGATGGACGAGCGGATGTCCTGGTGATTGGAATTTGTTTGTTTCAGAAATACAGTAACGCCCGAGGACGGTCGCTTGTCAGTCTGGCCGTGTCGGCGAGCCATCGCCAAGGATGATTTATGTTGACACTTGCAATGACACTTTAGCGGAGTGTTGCATATCTATGGTTGCAGGCGACCACAATAATAACCGAGACGGGTCGAGACATGTTTTTGGGGTTGTTGATCAAAATAGTACAATTAACATTGGATACGAGATGGTGTGGTCGCTGGGGCATCGAGCGTGCAACAAATCGCTATTATCAAAGTGCATTGTGATTTAGAAAAGATGACTGGCATTTAAACAAATGTAACACTATATTGGCAATGATCACGAAAGATGTCAATTCCATGAAGACACCCATATACATTATGCCATACCATGATAACTTCTGATGAATAGGCTCGTCATGAGCTTATACGGCTCTGACGAGCTTACAAATATATATGCAAGATAAATAAACTCTCAAGTGCATTTGTGAAGGAGAAGTGAAAGTGAGGAGCAGCTACACTAGTTAGGCTCTCTACACTAATTAATCACACATTCCCATCCAAATTGTTCTATACTTCTTTACCTACAAAATTGACATAGTATTTTGTTATCATCCAATACAGCGCCACCGCAACTATAATAATATAAACACAGACGGACAAACATGAACTTTCGTTTTTGATACAATGGTTACGGAATACTAAAAAAATTCATAAAACCCCGTCATTTTTCTTTCAGATTATTTGAAAGCTAAAATATCGATATACATTATATACAAAAACTTGTTCGAGGTACTATTGTAAGTCAATGTAAGAGCCATGTCGATTTCAGGGTTCCCTTTTTATAAAGTGTACATAGAATATGACTGCATTATTTTTTTTTATATTGCGAAGCTGGCAAATAAGCAGACTGCCCCTACCAGGGTCTCAAATCTACTATGTCAATATCTTAGCGTGGCGAAGATGTTAAAAGTACGATTCGATCGCGATTATGTCAAAATTTCGTATTCCACTAAATCCACAATGCGTTCTCTATCGTCTTTCTCGTCATGGCAGAGTAATAATAGAAAAAAATGGTAATATTATTAGCAGAGATGACGTTAGCCGAAGTGAATATTGAAAAGCTACTAAATATTTTAAACATTATTTCGCGAGTTTTCGCTACTAATATTATTCATAAAGTCAGAGTAGGGACGCCATTAGAATTGACAGAATATCGAAATTATTATATTGAAAATTTTATTTAAAACAAAATGTATTGGCGTAGCTTATTAATTGTCCTTTTACAATCTTTAGAAAATCGTAATAATTTAGTGAAAGATAACTTTTCTAGTTACCACAAGAACCCATTTATGGGCGACATTGCCAGTCAAATATCTAATTTGGATAACGGGTGGGAGGTTATATGAATGCGGCTTTTGTCTGGCACATATTAGTTTAAAGCTCAAATGTTCCTTGCCTAGGTTGCCTGGAAGAGATTGCTTTCAGCAATAAGGCCGCCCATTGTACTACTATCTACTAATTTTCAGATATGTTAATGTGTTACTGTTTTAAGTTGGTGTACAATAAAGAGTATTGTTGTTGTTGTTCCTGAATGTTGAAACTTGAATTTTCCTGAATAATTACCTCATACTGGCTAGATAAACTAACCGTGCAAAGTCATACTTAAATAAAAAGATGGGTGTAAAGTCATAGCATGGAAGAATAAAAACGACAATTGTTCATTAAAAAAGGGAGCATGTAACACTTGCGACACAGTTGACGCCACCAGTCTTCCTGGCGTCCGTTTTTTTAATAGTAAACCTCAAGTTGAACTTCCAACGTCTTATTTTTTAATCTTAAATCAGTCGTAAATTGACAGTTCTAATAAGTTTATTTTCTATTTTTTTCATATTCAAATCATAGAAAATGATACTTCCGTTTTAATACTCTTTTTAATTATTTTGATAAAGCAGTAAAATACAAAGCAGTTGTTATTAAATTAATAAATCTCCTCCTTTTTAAGTCAATTAATAATAGAGATTGTCAATTCGTAGTGTATTTTTTTACGCATGTTCAACCAAAACTGCTGTATCTGAGCTGTTTTTTTAATTGGATTCAACAAAGCTTCGAAATAGTTCCATAAAAATATTATTGTTATCAGACTTTGAGTTTCGAAGATATAGCAGAAAAATCCCTGAAATCAATGTTTTTTTGTTTCCGTACCGATTTTGGTCTTTCTTTTGCGTTCAATTTAGTATGGCTTCAGAATAGTTACATATAAATTTCATTAGTATTGGATTTTGAGTTACGAAGATAGAGCAGAAATTCTTTAAAATCAAGTAGTAAGCGTTGTACTGATTGACGCCTGCATCTATTTTCTTTTTCAACCAATTTTGATGATTTTTTTGCATTAGATTCACTGTATCTTCATAGTAGTCTGATAAAATTTTTGTTGCTACCAAACTTTGGTTTGCGAAAATATAGCAAGAAATTCGTTAAAATCATGTAAAAGAAAAATTTCGTTTTTGAGGTATTTCATTCATAACTTTTTTGTTTCTGAATAGATTTTGCCTATTTTTTGCGTAGGATTCAGTGTAGTTTCGTAATGGTTCAATATAAATTTTATTGCTATTAGACCCTGGATTTCGAAGATATAGCAGATAATTCCTCAAATGGATAACGTATTGAAATATTGTTAGGTTTATGACAATCCTAAAACAAGTAGGTACCATATTAAGATCAATAATATACTAGGAAAGAGTACAATGGAAATCGATAACGATAAACAGCATGACCGTGTTAATTGTGTTATAAGATCCGTCGTATTTAGAAAACGTCGTCGATTGGAGTTGAGATTCAAATGAAACCCCTGCCTGAAGAAACTAGAAGCGGCCGAAGGTTGCGTCGAGCAGTTGGTTGCCTGTAAACCAAAATTCACGAGCCAGAACCAAGTGATATACATTTATTTACTGACCAGCATGTGCTAGCGAAACTTCGTTTGCGTTACTATGATAACGACGTGTTTGCCAGTAAAATTTGACGGCAAGTTTTCTAAATGCGCTTCTGTTTCATAAAGTTGTTGTTTCTGTATTCGAGAAACTACCTTATTAGGTAACATATATGTAACTTAAAACTATAGTAACTTAAAAGGGTGAAATAAAAAAATCTTTACAGAAAAAAGAAACCGACTTCAAGAGTAATTAAAACGCAAAAAATAAAATATTGTAAGATATCTTAGGTAAGTAGGTGCCAAGTAGGTTTCTTTTTTGTTAGAAATTTTTAAAGTAATAACTTCTTATGGCGGGTAAACCGCTTCATACGTAACGCGCTACGGCGCCAGTCTGTCTGGCTTCCCTTTCTCGCACGCATACGGCAGCGGTAGGCAGGCTTCTCCTCTCTCACTCTAACCCACAGCGCTAGCCTTATTTCAGTAATTAGATTAAATACTAATAATGTTCGTACATACATAAAATTCTAATGTACATATTCAAGAATTTTAACTAAGAATAAAATATATTTAATAATCAACAAAAGATTTTATTAATAAAGAACCTTTCCTTACATTATCATATTAATATACATAAAATTTAAGTAATAATAACCTAAGCTTTTCTCAAGTTAAACAATTACAATATTAAAGAGTTAAACATAGGTTAGTTTAAGTTATCAAAATCAAATTTATATTATTTTCAATATAAACATTCATGTTAAAAAGCTTTGGAACAGTCATTTAGCAAAAGTAAACCAAATTGTAACATTTCTTAGTGCCTCAGGCAGATCTGTTAGGAAAAGTTCCTGAATAATTAATTATTAAATAATCAATAAGTGTTTCTTGAGTTTATATTTACCATACGGAACATTTCTTATTTGTTAATAGTGTAACTTGGCATTTCACAGAGAAAGGCAGCTCATATGAGAAATATTAAGGTTTGGCGATCGCCAACAGCTGACGCGGGCCACGCGTGACTCAGACAGAAAATACTCCTAGCGACCTCCTTTACTTTCCAAATGCTTTTTAGGTATTTCTCTTAGAATATATAAGTAATATGTGTAAAATACCATTTTGAAGATTTTGTTTTAATTTTATAATTAAGTATAGTAGTATAGTAATAAGGCCTGAACCATAACGGATATTTCACTTTTAACACGCTACGCATCGAATATCAGATAAATAAAATTCATACTTATATGTAACGATTATGTTCTTGTAGTTTCCCATTTATAAAGGCCAAAAGTAGCCTCTAATCATCCTCGTTAGCATATTACCATAGATACAAGTAAGCAAAATAATATTTTCTTAAGTTTTCGCGACTTGTATACATAATAAAACTACGTTTTAACGGTTTTAAGCGCGGTAAGTTATTTGATTATTAAAACGAGTGGAAGGAAAAGTAGAAGACTTCCTTCCACCTATTTTAATATTGTATAAATTTTTAGAGTTAGGCATTTTCTTAACCGACTTCGAAAAAAGGGGAGGTTCTCAATTCGTCGGGATCTTTTTTTTGTTCCTTTTTTTATGTATGTTCGCCGATTACTCCGTGATTTATGATTCGATTTACGTGATTCTTTGTGATTTTTGTTCGACGCGGAATAGCTGCCATGTGGTCCCATAGAAATTTGACATAGTTTGGCCGAGTAGTTTTCATTTTACGAACATTTTTTTGTTCCCGTTTCTTGGGACCTATATTTTTTAAGAAGAGCGGCACCATTCGTAGGTCCACCCATACATAGCTAGACACTAAAAAGTAACAAATAAAATATAAAAACAAAGTAAAAAATAATAAAAATTAGATAGATAGATAGATAGATAGATAACACTTTATTGTACACCATTACAGAAAACTTACGGACTACTAGTAATAATTTAATTGTGTACAAAGGGCGGTCTTATCGCTAAAAAGCGATCTCTTCCAGACAACCCGTGGCAAGAATACTGTGATTGGGAGTGGCGATGGTGGTATACCTAATTATTGTACGATTACATACATTTTAATAATAAATATATAACTATACTATATATACAAATTTACACATAAGTTATATACATATACAAGATATTGTGATAATATGCAACTATTTAAACATAATAAACATATAAATATATGCAATATAATATCTATTAATTATAAAAAATTACATATCATTATATTGCAGATAGAATTAAAATTACTATATTTTGAAAACTACTAAGCGTCGACTTGAAGATGTATTAAATAATATATATTTATCTTAATAGCTTTAGAAATAAGTTATTTTAGTTTTTTAGCTTTTGAAGTCGGTTTTTTTAAACGAAATTTTTTATATTTTATTGCTGAACAGTTTCATACGCCGCTTATTCTCTTCAAGCTACAACATGTTGTGAAGCGGTGGTAAATTAGATTAGGCTCCCATAGAGTAAATAATAACCATAAACAAAATTCAAACTAAATAATGAAAATGAACAAGTTGGCGGTAGGCTAAAAAACTTTAACAATACTCGTTGGACGATAGTCATCTTTGTTGTCCGTGACCACGGCTACTGAAAAGCGGCCGAAACGTCGGAATAACCAAAATCAAATAAATTACTGCGCTTAAAACCGTTAAAACGTAGTTTTATTAAGTACACCAAATTTCATGACAATAGGTTTATTCCTAAGGCTGGTAAGAAGGAACCAATATGCAACTGCTGAAATTACCTCCCTTACACATTTATACATTAGTTCAACATAATATTATTTAATTAAATAGTCGTTATCACCTTAGGGAACACTTTAAGTAGGAATAATGTATTATTTAATAATTTAGTATATTGTTGTGTAATATTTAATTTTTCTAGCAACTTAGTTTATGCACGACGCTTACCAGATTAGCTAACAAAGTCCTTTACGTTAGGTTGCCTGGAAAAGCTCGCTCCAAGCGATAAGGCTGTCTATTGTTTTGCATAAAATATTGTAACTAGCGTCTTGAGTCTGTTTTGGTAAACAATAAAGTGTTATATCATCCATATCAATGTATATGTTCATGTTTTAAAGGTGAAAATATTTCTAATAATGTAAAGTTGAGGCTTTGGTGTATAATAACCACGCTGCTTGTTACAAACCTGTAATTTGAAGGAAAAACATTTTATGAGTCATGACACGGCCCATTTGTCACGCGAGCGAAGTAGCAGGACGGAGCGTCGCGGTGCCTCCAGCAATCTGTTTGTCCAGCTGCCATCTCCTTCTTTTAACAAGAGCTTTGTTTGATATCCGGGAATTTATTTTTCTCGCAATTTATTACAAGTCGCGGTCAACGAGACTACGATTTATGGACGTTTGAACATAGCTTCCGAATTAAATACTATGTTTAACGCAATTGAATTACAGCAGTGTCCGGTTTAATCCGGTTAAATTAATATATACTGGGTTTCGTTGGAAGTAACATGTTATTTTATTTTTAAACTGACCCAAATACATTTTGAATGTGAATTAATTATTGTAATTTGATTTTCGGATAAAACATGCGTTTATATTCTATTTAATCTTATACTAATATATAAAGCTGAAGAGTTTGTTTGCTTGAACGCGCTAATCTCAGGAAGTAATGGTGTGATTTTAAAAATTCTTTCACTGTTACATAAATGGGCATTTATATGGGAGATATATATATATCTCATTAAGACCAATAGGAGCGGAGTAAAAATAAAGAATGTTTCGAAATCGGGAGATTTTTTAAATTAGTTTGTTTTAAATTATTCCACGCGGACGAAGTTGCGAGCAGAAGCTAGTATTAACATAAAAGGTATCTCAATATCATAGTACAATTTTATTCATTATTGGGTTAATAGAAATGCATACAAGATCCCTAATGTAATACCTAGTATAATATATAATTAACTTCATACTTAATGGATTGATGCGTAATATCGGATCATATTATGTAACTACCTATTAGTTATATTTTAGCAATAAAATCCCGCGGAAGTTTTGGATTTTTGAGTATCGCAGATTCTGAAAAAGAGCGTAGTAAGCTAGCGTTCTAGTGTATAAAAAGTTGGGAATTTTTATGCACCCTAACCACTCTCGAGAAAACTCCAGCTGGATTTCCAGATTTAAATACTTATATATTTGGAAATCACAGCGGTATTCCACACCAAGATTATATCTGACGGGTCGTTGAAGAAATAAATACCCGTTCATTTATAAAATATGTAATTTCGTACATAATATTTACATATCCGAAAGAGATAAAATTAAATATATAATGAGATTTAAAGGGATGAAAATATATACATTTTGAAGACGACTTTTTCTCTCTGTGTCTAATGTCACATCACACTTGACAATTCCTCACTCTAAAAATATCGCCTGCCAGGCAGTGGGCGAAAAGGTTTGTTTCGCCACACCACCCCCCCACGGAGACAAAAAGAAGAACTTAAAAATACTAATTATTACAATAGTAAAAAAAACTTAGTTACTAACAAGCACAGCAACAGGTGAAGGGCCTACGAACCAGATGGTAACCTGAACGTAACTGTCTTACCAGACC